>CM066312.1:45505957-45660957 GCA_033807775.1 Saussurea involucrata | reverse complement strand
TTACATTATTTTTAAAAAAAAAAAATATTAAATAAACCGTCGGTGTATATATGTATGAATGTTTGTATGTATATACATGTATGTGTGTATGTCTATGTTGATGTATGTATATGTGTGTATGTATATGTATATGATAGTATATGTACATGTATGTATATACACTACACCGAATGTTGTCTTAGACAACAAAGGCTAATTGCCTATGTTGCTTAAGATAAGCTTAGGCAACAAAGACTAATATATGTTGCCTTAGTTTTCTCTTAGGCAAAGTGTGGTTCTATGTTGCCTAAGTGTCACCTTAGGCAACATCTAAATGATTATACGTTGGTAAATAATTAAATTGTTTTTTTTATAAAATATTAAGGAAACCGTCGGTAATCCGTCGCTAATTACCGACGGATTACCGACGGCCACTTTAATATTTTAATATTTATTTAATTTTATTAAATATTCCGTCGGTAATCCGTCGGTAAATAATTACATTATTTTTCAAAAAAAATATTAAATAAACCGTCGGTGTATATATGTATGAATGTTTGTATGTATATACATGTATGTGTGTATGTCTATGTTGATGATAGTATATGTGTGTATGTATATGTATATGATAGTATATGTACACGTATGTATATACACTACACCAAATGTTGTCTTTAGACAACAAAGGCTAATTGCCTATGTTGCATAAGATAAGCTTAGGCAACAAAGACTAATATATGTTGCCTAAGTTTTCTCTTAGGCAAAGTGTGGTTCTATGTTGCCTAAGTGTCACCTTAAGCAACATATAAATGACTATATGTTGGTAAATAATTACATTATTTTTTTTAAAAATATTAAGAAAATCGTCGGTAATCTGTCGCTAATTACCGACGGATTACCGACGGCCACTTTAATATTTTAATTTTTATTTATTTTTTTTAAATATTTCGTCGGTAATCCGTCGATAAATTGTAATAACCCAATATTTATTTAAAGGAAAAGTTTGGTGGCCAAATTAAGAAGAATGAAAGTTGGCATAAAGGGGCCTTATTAAATATGAATATGGCTTTTTGGGCCCAAATCCCTGAGGCAGTTTTAAATTCCTAATCAGTATTATTCGTGTGGGGAATGAAAGTTGGCGGCTGAGCTGAGAAAAGAAGAAGAAGAGAGCGTTTCAGGGTGGTGTTGGTGTGGAGATCGAGTTGTGTGCAAGGAGGGAATTTCTGTTCAGGTAATCATCCACACCTCATTGGCATTTCTCAATTCCAAGTTTTTCTCTCCTCTGTGGGTCATGTCTAAATCGAAATGGTGGAATCAGATGGGATTCCCACCTGACTTTGCCATTATCGAAGGTTTTTAAACCTCTTATTGCATTTTCTGATTTTCGAACAAAATGGGGTATTAGTGAACTCGAATTTAATAGCAAGAAGGGGTTTAAGTGCAAATGGTTCTTGAGACTTTGGAATATGAATCATACCTGTGTCTTTCAGGACAAAACCTTTCAGATTAGAAATTTCGTAGAAATCGATGGGGATTGTTGTTGGTGTAGATTATATCTATCTAAAATTGATTTTAGAAATAAAAGGTCAGAGTTAAGCGAGTTTGGGTCAGTGATCAGAGGTAGGAGACGATGAACAGTGCCTTTGGCGAAAAGTGAACTTTTCGCAAGCACCTGTTGCGAAAGGTGAACTTTTCGCAAGCGCCTGTTGCGAAAGGTGAACTTTTCGCAAGCGCCTGTTGCGAAAGGTGAACTTTTCGCAAGCGCCTGTTGCGAAAAGTGGACTTCTCGCAAGCGCCTGTTGCGCAAAGCTAGTAGTGCGCCCGTGCCTGTGACGCAAGGCCATGTCCAGCGAGATTCTTCCCTTAGTGGTTTAGCCGAGAGAACGTCTACCCATGCCAGAATCGAGTTAAGGGAGGACGGTCCAAGTTTAAAGGATTAGTAAGACTAATTATATTTTTATATAATTAAATTAATAGGTTACGGTTGGAACGGGGCAAGTGTAGGAAGAGCACTACAATCAGGTGAGTTCCCTAAACCTCTTTTATGACGCAATGTTAAATGATTCTTTTACTGATTATGGTTTTAACAAGCATGAAATATTTATGAAATGATATGCATGGAAGGAAAAGGAATGTTTGATATGTTGAAATGATGCGCATGATTTATAAAGAGTCAAATGCTTTTATGAAACGTATGTGCATGCTATGTGATGTCGGTCTGTACTGTGGGATCAATGAGCCTCGGGATCTGTTGATCCCTTGGATATGTTTGACGAGACGGTAGGTTGGAATTCGTTTCCTCCTAGGCGGGTATCGGGGAGTCTGCTTGGGCCCCGATACGAGAGGGCGAAAGGGGAGTCTGCTTGGGCCCCGATCGCGAATGGTTGAGGGATCCATTACACAGTGCAGTACCATATGTGATGATTTATGATGCATTTTAACGAAAGGATTTCATATTGTTTATACATGTTCTTTTACAGAGGGAATTCACTAGACCTTTTGGTCTAACCCTCGCTTTCAAAACTAAACCATTTTCAGGTAAGCATGTTAAGGGTTCTTCCAGTAAGAACTAGGAGGCGATAAGAAGTACTTGAAGCTTAGAGTAACTTCAAGTTTAGGCTATGATGACTATAGAATAGCTCTCGGCTGTGGATTTAGAGACTTCCGCTGTCAATTTTGTCTAGTATGAATTATTGATGATGTAAAGGCAAGGTTTATGTAATTCGAATGCTTATTTGTGGTTGTTTGCTTGCTATGAAGTATGGGACGTTACAAATGGTATCAGAGCCTGGTTTAAGGGATTTAGGTGACCATTTGGGCCTAAACTTAAACTGTAAGATGATGAACACAGCCGAGACATAGGATTGCCTCTAGGAACAATCACTATAAATGCGCTTAGGAATAAGGTGCCAAGGACAAACGTGTAAGGTAAGTTTGGGATTACACCTGGCCAGTGTAATTACGAACTTACAGGTACATGTGCGTGCTTACAATACCTTACTTATAGCAAATTTGTTGTGTCACGTCTAGTAAGGATTAACTATCGGTTTCTTTCAGTTTAGCGCTATGGCTGGGAGAGCGTTGAGGAATAGGTCAGCAAGATCCCTGAGGGATAGACCGAACTCCATTGTTTGGAGAAGTGTCATGTAAGAGTCATTATGATGTGATGTATGTAGACATCGTAGAGAAGAAACGTTGTAAGGAATGTTATGAGTCGTCTGGAGGTAGCTCTTCGTGGATTCGGAGAGGATGAATGTTTGAGTTTGAGTAAGACTCCAGTTTCGGGAGAGTCCTAGTTATGGAAGCCATGGGATAGATCAGTTGGGAGGGTAAGATCGAATAGTGTCAAATCCTTGAAAGTATCAATGGAGCCTTGACTTTTTAGTCTAGTTTTTCATTGGCAGGATAAATGGAATAAGGTACTTATAGTGAAATGAAAGCATGTAGAAGTAGAAGGTGAGACAGTCGATCAAAGCGAAAATAGTGTGACATGGTTGAGTAAGTGAGATGTGGAACGCATGTACATCAAGTTAGTGCTTAATCGAGAGGGCGACCCTTGGTCGAAGGAAGAGTTTCAAGGATAAGTTGCGTGGGTGAAGCGGTTGACCTTGCTAGGGTGAGTAGCCTTCAATTGCAAGTAGAGTTTCATGCATAGCTTTCTTAAATATAACATGAAAATTTTCATGATTTAAATTAAATGTGTAAACATCAATTTTGATCGAAAAGGAGTCAGAATGTGCAAGCGTATGTTTAAAGAAAAGGTGATTTCATTCACATTGCACGATGAAATTTTGAGCCTAATGATTGCAAAGTATTTCACACTTTTCATGATAAGTTAAATCATTATAAAAGGTCGAGAAGACGTATGCCAGCAAAACTTTTACAATCAAATGAATTTTAACCGATTGATATCATATAAAAGAGTGTGAGAACCGACTGGTTTACTTGGTGTCAGTAATTTATTTCGAAATTGTGTCGTATGAAAGGATTTTCATTAAACGTATTACTGCTGTGATAACATCGTTCGGAATTGAGTAAGATAAAGGTTCACGGAAAGATGTATGCAAACGATTCTCGAATCGTTGTGCAGGGCGTTGTAGTTATAAGAGTGATGGGGTCATGTGTACCCAAGTGCTTTCCAAACGTTATTTATCGAAAATGATGAAATGTGCGAAAAGATTTATCTACTGTATTGTCATGCATGAAGGCTATGAACCTATTAGGTCGTAGAGTATTACGTCTTAAGCTAAGGAAGAACTCTGAGAGCGGTGAGGCGTTGGTCAAGTCAGGGGAGAACGTATGTAGCTTTGGTATATGTGTTTAAGAGGAGAGTTGGACCTTGGAATAGTCGGGAATGGATTTAGTGCCAGGTGTATGAGGGTCTGTACCTTTGCTCGATGACTGAGAACACAGTTGCCGAGGGGCGATGGTGCCCGAAGGAAGGACTAGGAGTCATCAAGGTATTGGTTTTAGCAACTCTTTATGAGTAGTGCTGTGAGGCAGGAATGAAAGGTCCACGATGTGGGTCATGAGATTCGAAGGGAGCTTGTAATATTGATGTCACATGAGTAAGTTTCGAAATGGGGGGGGGGGGTGAAGGATTATAAAGTTAACTATGATGTGTAGGGAAGAATAGGTCCCGTAAGGAACTCATGTTAAAGGATAGGTTAAGGAAGTAGTTAAGAGTTGTCTTTGTTGTTGAAGTCGGCAACGGCGTATGTTGGCCGAGGCCGAAGACTCTAACCAGATGAGTGTAAGTTGATAAAATATCTTGTAGAGGTGTTAAATTAGTAAGAGACTGTTGTTGTTGAGTAGGCGTTCTATTTACGAGGCGAGGAGGGTCCGTAGAAGGACAAGGTGTGTAACACAAGCGAAGTGAGTGTAGACTATACCAGTCTGTAAGAAAATGTGTCGTGTCTAAGAAAGGACTCGGGGTCATAAAAGAGCTAGTTAGGGTGTTCGTGTTTGAGTTAAGTGTGAACTCGTGAGTCATAGTTCAACAAGTTGAGAGAGAACTAAGTAGCGAGACAGACTCGATTGTAGTATTCGGAAGATTATGAAGGAAAGTGTGAATTGTGTACGAATGATCATGAGAGACTTGGTCGGTAGTGTGTTAATAGGAGTGGTGAATGTACGAATGAATAGTAGCGTCAATTGCCAAGTTATGTGTGTCAGCCGGTGATGTAGTGAGGCGATGTTAGAAAGATGAAGGATTAGAAGGAAGTCCTTTTGGGATTTCGGATAGAGTGTACGTTTTGCAATCCCAGTTGTTGAAGTACGTGGGTTGTAAGTAGGTGTGTATTTTGACTGTTATCGGAATGGAATGTCGGGGTAGAATTGGGTGATTGCCCATCTGTGAGACCAAGCTTTGTGGTTACGTATGTGTTAAGTATATTCTTGAGGGCAGAAGTAAGTTTAAAGAAGATGATGAATAGATTAGTCAAGCTGTAGTATAGTAGAGGAGACATCGTTAAAGAATGAAAATTGTTCCTTATGCGTGAGGAAATGATCTTAGAAGAAAATAGTTGGAAATTTTGGTTATGTTTAAGGAATGACGTGACGATGATTGTGGGTCGGAATAGTAGTACGATCGTTAGTTGATTTGAAATGGCATGATAGAGGTATAAGCCTTTGGTTGGTTGATTTAAATTTTATAGATTTGTTAAGTAATGACGTTCATTTGTTATTACCGGATGTGTTACAATTTTTGGGGAAGTGTTATTGAGACTAACACACTGTTTGTTAAAGAATTATTTAAGGTAAATCTAAGTAAGAAAGCCGGGATGACAGTATATATATATCTGTCTGATTTTATGATCATAGTGGTTAGTCGAAAGAATTGTGGAACCCGAGTTTCGGGGTGTTCTTGAATTAATAGATCCGTTTGTAATAGGGAATCCAAGGTGGTGGATTATTAGAGTGAATAGGGGACGTCACTAAGGAACACTTCAGGTTCATTGGAGGTTAAAGAGGATGAGGGTTGTGTTAGTCAGAATGTGGTGGGATTGATGTGAAATCCTTAAAGAATGTGTAGTGACGTCGAACCCTGGTCTTGTTTCAAGACGGCTTGGTTGAATTCCATAAGATAAGATCTTGGTGCAACTGTTTGGTTATGCAAGTAATGTGTGGTGAGCAGTGCTCCACGCTAACGTGGGGAAGGTGTAGATAGTATGTCGGAACAAGTGAGTAAATTGGAAGTAGTACACTTGACAGTATTTGTGTAGATTGTCTTTGATAGTGTGCGAACCGTTGGAAAGAATACTGAGGAAGGAAATTGTGTAAGTTTTTGTGCAGGGGAGAAGTGGATGAGGCAACTAAACGAGTTAAGTTAGTGACCTTGTGAGAGATGTGTAAACGATTTGGTCGTATAGTGTTTAAGCTAGTGAGAATAGCATGGTGTGACCATGGTTATTCCTCCCAGTTGGGTGAGGGTAACCGAAGTTATGTTTTATGACCGAACGAACGTGGTAATCAGCAAGGATTTGATGCGTTTCAGGATCAGTTTAATTCTAGTAGGTGAACACTTCAACGTTAGGTTTGAAGGTTCCTACCCTGGGTTACGTACAAGGATGGAGTGATGAAGTGGTGAGGATGTAAAAAATGGTTGACGAGCTGTGGTCGTGGTGGTCCGAGAAAGGGAAATGTTATCCGCATAGTCGATTGTTGATTAGGAGAAGTAATCTAGGATTGCTTGTATTTCGATGAAGGAACTTTGGGTTGTGAGTTGTCGGAACGTTTAGGTTTGGATTTGTGTCAAGCGGTCAAGTGTGTGTCCGTCTCTTAGTAAATGAATCTCGTGTTGTGGCAGAGGATTTAGCCAAGTTCCTCCTTAAAGGAAGTGTTGATGCATGAGAAGCCTTAGTAAATCTTCTGTAGTCAAGATCGATCGAGTAGGAACAGTAGACTATGAGTTAGAGTACCGTAAGAACTGAAGGAAATGCACCCAAGGTTCCATGTTTCGAGTCTGATGAGATGGTTGACTGTGTCAGATATAGCTTTGCTTTGGGAAGTGTCGGTTTTGATGTGGGCAAGATACCCGCATCCTTTCCAATGAGGAATTCCGGGGACATAATTCTTTTAAGGGGGGGAGTGTTGTAATAACCCAATATTTATTTAAAGGAAACGTTTGGTGGCCAAATTAAGAAGAATGAAAGTTGGCATAAAGGGGCCTTATTAAATATGAATATGGCTTTTTGGGCCCAAATCCCTAAGGAAGTTTTAAATTCCTAATCAGTATTATTCGTGTGGGGAATGAAAGTTGGCGGCTGAGCTGAGAAAAGAAGAAGAAGAGAGCGTTTCAGGGTGGTGTTGGTGTGGAGATCGAGTTGTGTGCAAGGAGGGAATTTCTGTTCAGGTAATCATCCACACCTCATTGGCATTTCTCAATTCCAAGTTTTTCTCTCCTCTGTGGGTCATGTCTAAATCAAAATGGTGGAATCAGATGGGATTCCCACCTGACTTTGCCATTATCGAAGGTTTTTAAACCTCTTATTGCATTTTCTGATTTTCGAACAAAATGGGGTATTAGTGAACTCGAATTTAATAGCAAGAAGGGGTTTAAGTGCAAATGGTTCTTGAGACTTTGGAATATGAATCATACCTGTGTCTTTCAGGACAAAACCTTTCAGATTAGAAATTTCGTAGAAATCGATGGGGATTGTTGTTGGTGTAGATTATATCTATCTAAAATTGATTTTAGAAATAAAAGGTCAGAGTTAAGCGAGTTTGGGTCAGTGATCAGAGGTAGGAGACGATGAACAGTGCCTTTGGCGAAAAGTGAACTTTTCGCAAGCGCCTGTTGCGAAAGGTGAACTTTTCGCAAGCGCCTGTTGCGAAAGGTGAACTTTTCGCAAGCGCCTATTGCGAAAGGTGGACTTCTCGCAAGCGCCTGTTGCGCAAAGCTAGTAGTGCGCCCGTGCCTGTGACGCAAGGCCATGTCCAACGAGATTCTTCCCTTAGTGGTTTAGCCGAGAGAACGTCTACCCATGCCAGAATCGAGTTAAGGGAGGACGGTCCAAGTTTAAAGGATTAGTAAGACTAATTATATTTTTATATAATTAAATTAATAGGTTACGGTTGGAACGGGGCAAGTGTAGGAAGAGCACTACAATCAGGTGAGTTCCCTAAACCTCTTTTATGACGCAATGTTAAATGATTCTTTTACTGATTATGGTTTTAACAAGCATGAAATATTTATGAAATGATATGCATGGAAGGAAAAGGAATGTTTGATATGTTGAAATGATGCGCATGATTTATAAAGAGTCAAATGCTTTTATGAAACGTATGTGCATGCTATGTGATGTCGGTCTGTACTGTGGGATCAATGAGCCTCGGGATCTGTTGATCCCTTGGATATGTTTGACGAGACGGTAGGTTGGAATTCGTTTCCTCCTAGGCGGGTATCGGGGAGTCTGCTTGGGCCCCGATACGAGAGGGCGAAAGGGGAGTCTGCTTGGGCCCCGATCGCGAATGGTTGAGGGATCCATTACACAGTGCAGTACCATATGTGATGATTTATGATGCATTTTAACGAAAGGATTTCATATTGTTTATACATGTTCTTTTACAGAGGGAATTCACTAGACCTTTTGGTCTAACCCTCGCTTTCAAAACTAAACCATTTTCAGGTAAGCATGTTAAGGGTTCTTCCAGTAAGAACTAGGAGGCGATAAGAAGTACTTGAAGCTTAGAGTAACTTCAAGTTTTGGCTATGATGACTATAGAATAGCTCTCGGCTGTGGATTTAGAGACTTCCGCTGTCAATTTTGTCTAGTATGAATTATTGATGATGTAAAGGCAAGGTTTATGTAATTCGAATGCTTATTTGTGGTTGTTTGCTTGCTATGAAGTATGGGACGTTACATAAATAATTACATTATTTTTTTTAAAAACATATACTAAATAAACCGTCGGTGTATATATGTATGAATGTTTGTATGTATATACATGTATGTGTGTATGTCTATGTTGATGATAGTATATGTGTGTATGTATATGTATATGATAGTATATGTACATGTATGTATATACGCTACACCAAATGTTGTCTTAGACAACAAAGGCTAATTGCCTATGTTGCTTAAGATAAGCTTAGGCAACAAAGACTAATATATGTTGCCTAAGTTTTCTCTTAGGCAAAGTGTGGTTCTATGTTGCCTGAGTGTCACCTTAGGCAACATATAAATGATTATATGTTGGTAAATAATTACATCATTTTTTAAAAAAACATTAAGAAAACCGTCGGTAATCCGTCGCTAATTACCGACAGATTACCGACGGCCACTTTAATATTTTAATTTTTATTTATTTTTATATGTTGGTAAATAATTACATTATTTTTTTAAAAAAAATATGAAGAAAACCGTCGGTAATCTGTCGCTAATTACCGACGGCCACTTTAATATTTTAATATTTATTTATTTTTATTAAATATTCCGTCGGTAATCCGTCGGTAAATAATTACATTATTTTTTAAAAAAATATATATTAAATAAACCGTCGGTGTATATATGTATGAATGTTTGTATGTATATACATGTATGTGTGTATGTCTATGTTGTTGATAGTATAGGTGTGTATGTATATGTATATGATAGTATATGTACATGTATGTATATACACTACACCAAATGTTGTCTTAGACAACAAAGGCTAATTGCCTATGTTGCATAAGATAAGCTTAGGCAACAAAGACTAATATATGTTGCCTAAGTTTTCTCTTAGGCAAAGAGTGGTTCTATGTTGCCTAAGTGTCACCTTAGGCAACATATAAATGATTATATGTTGGTAAATAATTATATTATTTTTTTAAAAAAAAATATTAAGAAAACCGTCTGTAATCTGTCGCTAATTACCGTCGGATTACCGACGGCCACTTTAATATTTTAACATTTATTTATTTTTATTAAATATTCCGTCGGTAATCCGTCGATAAATAATTACATTATTTTTTTTATAAAAATATATTAAATAAACCGTCGGTGTATATATGTATGAATGTTTGTATGCATATACATGTATGTGTGTATGTCTATGTTGATGATAGTATATGAATGTATGTATATGTATATGATAGTATATGTATATGATAGTATATGTACATGTATGTATATACACTACACCGAATGTTGTCTTAGACAACAAAGGCTAATTGCCTATGTTGCTTAAGATAAGCTTAGGCAACAAAGACTAATATATGTTGCCTTAGTTTTCTCTTAGGCAAAGTGTGGTTCTATGTTTCCTAAGTGTCACCTTAGGCAACATATAAATGATTATATGTTGGTAAATAATTATATTATTTTTTTTAATAAAAAATATTAAGAAAACCGTCGGTAATATGTCGCTAATTACCGACGGATTACCGACGGCCAATTTAATATTTTAATATTTATTTATTTTTATTAAATATTCCGTCGGTAAATAATTACATTATTTTTTTTAAAATATATTAAATAAACCGTCGGTGTATATATGTATGAATGTTTGTATGTTTATACATGTATGTGTGTATGTCTATGTTGATGTATGTATATGTGTGTATGTATATGTATATGATAGTATATGTACATGTATGTATATACACTACACCGAATGTTGTCTTAGACAACAAAGGCTAATTGCTTATGTTGCTTAAGATAAGCTTAGGCAACAAAGACTAATATATGTTGCCTTAGTTTTCTCTTAGGCAAAGTGTGGTTCTATGTTGCCTAAGTGTCACCTTAGGCAACATCTAAATGATTATATGTTGGTAAATAATTAAATTATTTTTTTTATAAAATATTAACGAAACCGTCGGTAATCCATCGCTAATTACCGACGGATTACCGACGGCCACTTTAATATTTTAATATTTATTTATTTTTATTAAATATTCCGTCGGTAATCCGTCGGTAAATAATTACATTATTTTTCAAAAAAAAATATATTAAATAAACCGTCGGTGTATATATGTATGAATGTTTGTATGTATATACATGTATGTGTGTATGTCTATGTTGATGATAGTATATGTGTGTATGTATATGTATATGATAGTATATGTACACGTATGTATATACACTACACCAAATGTTGTCTTAGACAACAAAGGCTAATTGTCTATGTTGCATAAGATAAGCTTAGGCAACAAAGACTAATATATGTTGCCTAAGTTTTCTCTTAGGCAAAGAGTGGTTCTATGTTGCCTAAGTGTCACCTTAGGCAACATATAAATGATTATATGTAGGTATATAATTACATTATTTTAAAAAAAAAATATATTAAGAAATCTGTCGGTAATATGTCGCTAATTACCGACGGATTACCAACGGCCACTTTAATATTTTAATTTTTATTTATTTTTATTAAATATTCCGTCGGTAATCCGTTGGTAAATATTTACATTATTTTTTTTAAAATATATTAAATAAACCGTCGGTGTATATATGTATGAATGTTTGTATGTATATACATGTATCTCTTCCAATATTCATCTCTCATCTTTTCATATATCAAATGTCTCTTCCAATATTTAACTCAACTATAATTCACTATTGAGAAAATATTAAATTCTCATTGTGTAATGTCAATGCCTCTAGTCAACACTTGTTGTATATTGATTATTGTTATATCTATATCAATATTGATGATTGTATTGATTCAATTCTGATGAACATTTTACGTTTAATCAAATTAAAAGTGAAAAGGTGTTATTTTTTGATAAAATATTTTTATCACATAACTTCAAAATTACCATTTAATCCAAAAATTGGATAGAAAGTGTCGAATTTTTAACCAACCACATATTATAATTTTTATGGCATTGCCCCTCCTTTCATATACCTAATTACCTATTTTCAACATTCGTATCATTTGATATTGTCATATGAATCGCTAGAAACGTGTGAAGTGTTTGATTAACCCAATAACAGATGTTTCGTAGGATTCTTTTATATATTTATATTGATATTGATTTTCAAGCCATCACCCCCTCCTTTTACATACTCAACTATATTTTCCAATATTTATCTTTCTCGTCAATGTGAGATAACCAATCTCAACCACATTTTGAGAATACTAAATTTTCATTTGTCATGTTAATACCTTACGACCTTCATTTGTAGATTTATATTTCCCTTAATGAATCGAGATTGCTAAATTATCGTTGTGTCATTTTGATATACTCGTATCCTTCCTTTATATATTTATATTGATATTAAATTTTCAAGTTATCCTCTCCTTCATATCACAACTACATTTTCTTTCTCTTTCTCATCAATATGGGATAACCAAAACTCAACTACAATTCATGATTTGAGCATACTAAATTTTCATTATGTCATATTAATAACTTACAACCTTCATTTATATATTTGTATTGCACGGTAAGGAAAACTTATTGTTAGAAAATCAGTACTAAGTTAAGATAAAACGCATTTGGATAATCAAGACTAATTATATGTCATATAAGACAATGGATTTATTAGACCGGTCTGTTTAGATGTAAATTATTTTCATTGATATTGTTTCTTGTAATAAAGAGAATTCATACATTTTCTTATTTTTTGGATAATCAAGCATATGTAAAACGTTAATCGTTATGATGGGTGTATACAAAATTAGTTTTTTTTTTCTTTCTAATTTTGCATTTTAGCATATAAAGTTTATTTTGAAACTTAATTATTAACATATTTGAAATAGGTTGTACCAAAAAAACTTATAATTAACGACCATATACATATATGTAACAACCAAAATTCTAGTGGGTTTTATAGTTTAGTGGTCAAATTGTATGAAATGAAAGTTTTAGTAGAGGGGCTGATTTCGTAAATGTTGGGAACTATATACATGACCAGATCCCTAGGGCTGTTAACCATTCTCATATTGTTGGCGGCTGAGCACTGAAAGAAGAGAAATAGCGAAAGGAAGGATTGGACTGCGATTCTTGGGGAAGAGACTCTAATTTGCGAATGGGTGGATAACTCAAAGAAATCGATCAATTAGGAAGTTATCTGATTAAGGAATTTATGGAATAAATTGGGTAAGAATGTTGAGATAAAACCTCATATTAGACCGAGTAGGAAGAATGGTGTTGGAAACGATTGGAGCTTGTCTTCTGCTCGTAGTCGGTGGTACCGGGAGTCGGTGGTACCGGGAGTCGGGGGTACCGGGAGTCACGGGGTACAGGGAGTCATGGGGTACCGGGAGTCGGTGGTACCGGGAGTCACGGGGTACCGGGAGTCGGGGGTACCGGGGGTTATGGAGTACCGAGAGTCGAAGGCTATCGGGACTAGATGCGGTCTCGGGCTTAAACTCGGTAGTGGGCCACATAGTTTAGTGGGCCGACACCTTGAGTTTGACCGAACGACTTTGGGTCCCTGTTGGGCTAAGATATGGGTAAACCTTGAACTTAGCAAGTTTTAGAGGAGATCCGTTAAAAAGCAAAGAATAGGATCGAAATTGAGTGCATCTAATTAAATTCTAAATTTTATTACTAGGTGTACGGTTGGATCGAGGCAAGAGGTTAGGAAGAGAATTTGCTATCAGGTGAGTTCCCTAAACCTTATTTTGACGTAAATGTTAAATGATTCTTTTACTGATTATGGTTTTTATCGAGTATGAAATGGTTACGATCTGAATTGCATGGAAGGAAAGGAATGTTTTATATGTTGTATTGATGCGCATGATTTATAAAATGTCAAATGCTTTTATAAAATGTTTGTGCATGTTATGTGATGTCGGTCTGTACTGTGGGATCAATGAGCCTCGGGATCCGATGGTCCCTTGGTTATGTACGAAGAGACGGTAGGTTGGAATTCATTTCCTCCTAGGCGGGTATCGGGGAGTCTGCTTGGGCCCCGATACGAGAGGGCGAAAGGGGAGTCTGCTTGGCCCCCGATACGAGAGGGCGAAAGGGGAGTCTGCTTGGGCCCCGATCGCGATTGGTTAAGCGATCCACCACACAGTGCAGTACCATATGTGATGCTTTACGATGTATGATGCATTTTTAATAAAATGATTTCGTATTATTTATACATGTTATTTTATGGAGGGAATTCACTAGACCTTCTGGTCTAACCCTCGCTTTTCCAAAAACTAAACCATTTTCAGGTAAGCGACCTTCGAGTTCTTCTAAGTAGGATCGAGAGGTAGCAAGGAGGTGATGGAGCGTGTGAGGCTCCCAGTTTTGCTTTGAAGAATATAGATAGTGCTCGGATGTGAGCTTAGAGACTTCCGCTAGCAAGTTTTGTTTAGTATAGTTCACTGATGATGTTAAAGACAAGCTATTTATGTAATTTGGATGTTTAACTTATGATTTAATACATGTTATGAATTTGGGACGTTACAAATGGTATCAGAGCCTTAGTTTAAGGGATTTAGGTGACCATCTGGGCCTAAACTTAAACTGTAAGATGAGGAACACAGCCGAGACATAGGATTGCCTCTAGGAACGATCACTATAAATGCGCTTAGGAATAAGGTGCCAAGGAAAAACGTGTAAGGTAAGTTTGAGATTACACCTGGCCAGTGTAATTACGAACTTACAGGTACATGTGCGTGCTTACAATATCTTACTTATAGCAAATTTGTTGTATCACGTCTAGTAAGGATTAACTATCGGTTTCTTTCAGTTTAGCGCTATGGCTGGGAGAACGTTGAGGATTAGGTCAACAAGATCCCTGAGGGATAGACCGAGCTCCATTGCTTTGGGAAGTGTCGAGTAAGAGTCATTATGATGTGATGTATGTAGACGTCGTAGAGAAGAAACGTTGTAAAGAATGTTAAGAGTCGTCTAGAGGTAGCTCTTAATGGATTCGGAGAGGATGAATGTTTGAGTTTGAGTAAGACTCCAGTTTCGGGAGAGTCCTAGTATAGAATCATGGGATAAATCAGTTGAGATGGTAAGATAGAACAGTGTCAAAACCTTGAAAGTATCAATGGAGCCCTGACTTTTAGTCGAGCTTTTCATTGGCAGGACAAATGGAATAAGATACTTATAGTGAATTGAAAGCATGTAGAAGTAGAAAGTGAGATAGTCGATCAAAGCGAAAATAGTGTGAATTGGTTGAGTAAGTGAGATGTGGAACGCATGTACATCAAGTTAGTTCTTGATCGAGGGGGCGACCCTTGGTCGTAAGTGGAGTATCAAGGATAAGTTGTGTGAGTAAGCGGTTGACCTTGTTGAGTGAGTAGCCTTCTATTGCAAATAGAGTCTCATGCATAGCGTTCTTTTATGTAACATGAAATTTTCATGATTCAAAAATAAAAACATAACTGTCAACTTTGAACAAAATGAGTCAGCTTGTACGAGTACACGTTTAAAGAAAAAGCGATTTCAGTTACGTCGCACATTGAAATTTTGGGCTTAACGATTTGCAAAGTATTCCACACTTTTAATGATAAGTTAAATTGTTACAAAAATGGTCAAGAAAATGGTTACCTGCAATTCACTTATACCAAAATGCTTATTGACCTTTTGATATCATACAATTGAGTGTGAGAACCGATTGGTTTACCTTGTGTCGGTAACTCTTTCAGAATGGTCTCATACGAAAAGATTTTCATGCAATATATTACTATCGTAATAACATTGTTCGGATTGAGCAAGATTGAGGTTCATGAGAGGATGCATGCCAACGATTCTCGAATCGTTGTGCAGGGTTTTGAAGTTATAAGAGTGATGGGGTCACGGGTACCCTAGTGTTTCTAAATGTTGTTTATTTGAAATGATAAAATGTGTAAAAGGATTTATTTACTGTATTGTCATGCATGAAGGCTATGAACCCACTAGGTCGTAGAGTATTACGTCTTAAGGTAAGGAAGAACTCCGAGAGCGGAGAGGCGTTGGTCAAGTCAGGGGAGAACGTATGTAGTTTTGGTATATGTGTTCAAGAGGAGAGTTGGACCTTAGCAGAGTCGGGAATGGATTTTAGTGTTAGGTGTACGAGGGTCTGTACCTTTGCTCGACGACTGAGAACACAGTTGCCGAGGGGCGATGGTGCCCGGAGGAAGGACTAGGAGTCATCAAGGTATTAGTTTTAGCAACTCTTTATGAGTAGGGCTGTGAGGCAGGAATGAAAGGTCCACGATGTGGGTCATGAGATTCGAAGGGAGCTTTTAATATTGATGTTACATGAGTAAGTTTTGAAATGGGGGGCGACAGATTATAAAGTTAACTATGATGTGTAGGGAGGAATAGGTCCCGTAAGGATCTCATGTTAAAGGATAAGTTAAGGAAGTAGTTAAGAGTTGTCTTTTGTTGTTGAAGTCGGCAACGGTGTATGTTGGCCGAGGCCGAAGACTCAAACCAGATGAGTGTAAGTTGATAGAATATCTTGAAGAGGTGTTAAATTAGTAAGAGACTGTTGTTGTTGAATAGGCGTTCTATTTACGAGGCGAGGAGGGTCCGTAGAAGGACGAGGTGTGTAACACAAGCGGAGTGAGTGTAGACTATACCAGTCTGTAAGAAAATGTGCCATGTCTAAAAAAGGACTCGGGTCATAAAAGAGCTAGTTAGGATGTTCGTGTTTGAGCTAAGTGTGAACTCGTGAGTCATAGTTCAATAAGTTGGGAGAGAACTAAGTAGCGAGACAGACTCGATTGTAGTATACGGGAGAATATGAAGGAAAGTGTGAATTGTGTACGAATGACCATGAGAGACTTGGTCGGTAGTGTGATAATAGGAGTGGTGAATGTACGAATGAATAGTATCGTCAATTGCCAAGATATCTGTGTCAGCCGGTGATGTAGTAAGGCGATGTTAGAAAGATGAAGGATTAGAAGGAAGTCCTTTTGGGATTTCGGATAGAGTGTACGTTTTGAAATCCCAGTTGTTGAAGTACGTGGGTTGTAAGTAGGTGTGTATTTTGACTGTTATCGGGATGGAATGTCGGGGAAGAATTGGGTGATTGCCCATCTGTGAGACCAAGCTTTGTGGTTACGTATGTTGTTAAGTATATTCTTGAAGGCAGAGTAAGTTTAAAGAAGATGATGAATAGATTAGTCAAGCTGTAGTGTAGTAGAGGAGACATCGTTAAAGAACGAAAATTGTTCCTTATGCGTGAGGGAATGATCCTAGAAGAAAATAGTTGGAAATTTTGGTTATGTTTAAGGAATGACGTGATGATGAGTGTGGGTCGGAATAGTAGTATGATCGTTAGTTGATTTGAAATGTCATGATAGAGATATAAGCCTTTGGTTGGTTGATTTAAATTTTATAGATTTGTTAAGTAATGACGTTCATTTGTTATTACAGGATGTGTTACAATTTTTGGGGAAGTGTTATTGAGACTAACACACTGATTGTTAAAGAATTATTTAAGGTAAATCTAAGTAAGAAAGTCGGGATGACGGTATATATATATATCTGTCTGATTTTTATGATCATAGTGGTTAGTCGAAAGAATTGTGGAACCCGAGTTTTGGGGTGTTCTCGAATTAATAGATCCGTTTGTAATAGGGAATCCAAGGGGGTGGATTATTAGAGTTAATAGGGGACGTTACTAAGGAACACGTTGGGGTCATTGGAAGTTTAAAGAGGATGAGGGTTGTGTTAGTCAGAATGTGGTGGGATTGATGTGAAATCCTTAAAGAATGTGAATTGTTGCTTATGTGTGAGAGAAATGTCTGAGAAGGTAAAAGTTGGAGATTAAAAGAATGTGTAGTGACGTCGAACACTGGTCTTGTTTCAAGACAGCTTGGTTGAATGCCTTAAGATAAGATCTTGGTGCAACTGTTTGGTTATGTAAGTAATGAGAAAGCGATAGCAACATGTGGAAAGGTCGGGAGAGAGGGGCAAGTAATGTGTGGTGAGCAGTGCTCCACGCTATCGTGGGAAAGTTGTAGATAGTATGTCGGAACAAGTGAGTAAATTGGAAGTAGTAAACTTGACAGTATTGTGTAGATTGTCTTTGATTAGCGTGTGAACCGTTGGAAAGAATATTGAGGAAGGAAATTGTGTAAGTTTTTCTGCAGGGGCGAAGTGGATGAGACAACTAAATGAGTTAAGTTAGTGACATTGTGAGAAATGTGTAAACGATTTGGTCGTGTAGTGTTTAAGCTAGTGAGAATAGTATGGTGTGACCATGGTTATTCCTCCCAGTTGGGTGAGGGTAACCGGAGTTATGTTTTATGACCGAACGAACGTGGTAATCAGCGAGGATTTGATGTGTTTCAGGATAAGTTTAATTCTAGTAGGTGAACACTTCAACGTTAGGTTTGAAGGTTCCTACCCTGGGTTACGTACAAGGATGGAGTGATGAAGTGGTGAGGATGTAAGAAATGTAAGAAATGGTTGACGAGCTGTGGTCGAGGTGGTCCGAGAAAGAAAATGTTATCCGCATAGTCGATTGTTGATTAGGAGAAGTAATCTAGGATTGCTTGTATTTCGATGAAGGAACTCTGGGTTGTGAGTTGTCGGGACGTTCAGGTTTGGATTTATGTCAAGTGGTCAAGTGTGTGTCTGTCTCTTAGTAAATGAATCTCGTGTCGTGGCAGAGGATTTAGCCAAGTTCCTCCTTAAACGAAGTGTTGATGCATGAGAAGCCTTAGTAAATCTTCTGTAGTCAAGATCGACCGAGTAGGAACAGTAGCCTACGAGTTAGAGTACCGTAAGAACTGAAGGAAATGCACCCAAGGTTCCATGTTTCGAGTTTGATGAGGTGGTTGACTGAGTCAGATATAGCTTTACTTTGGGAAGTGTCGGTTTTTGATGTGGGCAAGATACCCGCATCTTTTCCAATGAGGAATTCCGGGGACGGAATTCTTTTAAGGGGGGAGTGTTGTAACAACCCAAATTCTAGTGGGTTTTATAGTTTAGTGGTCAAATTGTATGAAATGAAAGTTTTAGTAGAGGGGCTGATTTCGTAAATGTTGGGAACTATATATATGACCAGATCCCTATGGCTGTTAACCATTCTCATATTGTTGGCGGCTGAGCACTGAAAGAAGAGAAATAGCGAAAGGAAGGATTGGACTGCGATTCTTGGGAAAGAGACTCTAATTGGTAAGCAAATCTTTCTTTCCTTGTTTATTGTTGCTTAATGAAATAGATAGATAAGTTAAATCCCAGTCTGGAATTCATGTTTATGGTTGGGTTAGTGTATAAGAGCACTGTAGGGAAATTATTTTGCGAATGGGTGGATAACTCAAAGAAATCGATCAATTAGGAAGTTATCTGATTAATGAATTTATGGAATAAATTGGGTAAGAATGTTGAGATAAAACCTCATATTAGACCGAGTAGGAAGAATGGTGTTGGAAACGATTGGAGCTTGTCTTCTGCTCGTAGTCGGTGGTACCGGGAGTCGGGGGTACCGGGAGTCATGGGGTACCGGGAGTCATGGGGTACCGGGAGTCGGTGGTACCGGGAGTCATGGGGTACCGGGAGTCGGGGGTACCGGGGGTTATGGAGTACCGAGAGTCGAAGGCTATCGGGACTAGATGCGGTCCCGGGCTTAAACTCGGTAGTGGGCCGCATAGTTTAGTGGGTCGATACCTTGAGTTGGACCGAACGACTTTGGGTCTCTGTTGGGCTAAGATATCGGTAAACCTTGAACTTAGCAAGTTTTAGAGGAGACCCGTTAAGAAGCAAAGAATAGGATCGAAATTGAGTGCATCTAATTAAATTCTAAATTTAATTACTAGGTGTACGGTCGGATCGAGGCAAGAGGTTAGGAAGAGAATTTGCTATCAGGTGAGTTCCCTAAACCTTATTTTGACGTAAATGTTAAATGATTCTTTTACTGATTATGGTTTTTATCGAGTATGAAATGGTTACGATCTGAATTGCATGGAAGGAAAGGAATGTTTTATATGTTGTATTGATGCGCATGATTTATAAAATGTCAAATGCTTTTATAAAATGTTTGTGCATGTTATGTGATGTCGGTCTGTACTGTGGGATCAATGAGCCTCGGGATCCGATGGTCCCTTGGTTATGTACGAAGAGACGGTAGGTTGGAATTCGTTTCCTCCTAGGCGGGTATCGGGGAGTCTGCTTGGGCCCCGATACGAGAGGGCGAAAGGGGAGTCTGCTTGGGCCCCGATCGCGATTGGTTAAGCGATCCACCACACAGTGCAGTACCATATGTGATGCTTTACGATGTATGATGCATTTTTAATAAAATGATTTCGTATTATTTATACATGTTGTTTTATGGAGGGAATTCACTAGACCTTCTGGTCTAACCCTCGTTTTTCCAAAAACTAAACCATTTTCAGGTAAGCGACATTCGAGTTCTTCTAAGTAGGATCGAGAGGTAGCAAGGAGGTGATGGAGCGTGTGAGGCTCCCAGTTTTGCTTTGAAGAATATAGATAGTGCTCGGCTGTGAGCTTAGAGACTTCCGCTAGCAAGTTTTGTTTAGTATAGTTCACTGATGATGTTAAAGACAAGCTATTTATGTAATTTTGTATGTTTAACTTATGATTTAATACATGTTATGAATTTGGGACGTTACAATATACTTAATTGAAATAGGTTGGACATAATCTAATATTCACAACCAACATTCACTATCTAAATTAGATAGTTTTTTAGTCCAATAAATTTCATGTATATAAAAATGTGTAAACAAAAACTTATTATGTATGAATAATATAATAAGATATTAACTGATCATTAATATAAATTAGTATATGGAATAATACTTTATTAAACAATAATGATGTCTATAATAACATAAACAAATACTACTAAATCATCATTAATACAAATTCAAAAGTTATAAATCAATATAAACAAATGTATTTAAATACTAATCAATGAATATTATTTACTATCATTTAATTTTAAAATTTAAATTCACAATATTAATGTTACAAATTCATAACTAAAATTAATTAAACATTAATATAAATTAGTATGAGATAATAAACAATTAGATGTTACTTTTTAATAAAACTAGTGTTTGTCATCGCGCAACGCGCGATGATTAGAATTTAATTTAAAATGTATTATTGATAACTAATCGGGTATAATTTTTTATTCAATTCAGTTTTTAAAGATTGGCCTGAAGACTATTTATTAATATGATTATGACATATGTTGGATATGACATTCCAAACAATACATCTTATTTGATTTTTTCGTGAAAGGATGGGAGCAACCTTTATGCCTCTCATATGGATTCATTCATGTTCCGTAATATGTCGGTTAATTAGTATATAAGGTATACTATCATATGTCTTGAAAAGTTGCATGTAACATTTGATATATAGAGATTTTTTTATAAATACGTGAACATATATGCATAATAATACATATCATACCGAAGTACTTTGAAAAAGTCATCTTTTAACATATTTGAAGGAGTGACCGCAAGTTGTTCGAACCAATATAGTTTTACACATAATTCAAAATCATGGGTACATTTACTTAAAACCTTGATTTCTAATGAAGCACTAAAAACATTTATTTAGTAAATAGCAAATCAAGAATAAAACAAATAAATGTGGATGACTACGCGAGTTACTATGATATATTATAAAAAACAATACCCAAAGGTTATGTTAGGCTATACATGAACTGTGTGAAAGAAATTCTTGCAAAAAAGTCAAAACTATATTGGTTCGAACAACTTGCGGTCTCCTTCAAATATGTTAAAAGATGATTTTTTTTCAAAGTACACATAATTCAAAATCATGGGTACATTTACTTAAAACCTTGATTTCTAATGAAACACTAAAAACATTTATTTAGTAAATAGCAAATCAAGAATAAAACAAATAAATGTGGATGGCTATGTAAGTTACAATGATATATTATAAAAAAACAATACCCAAATGTTATGTTAGGTTGTACATGAATTGTTTGAAAGAAATTCTTGCAAAAAAATAAGAATGTTATATGGAGATAGGAGAATTATATAACATGGTTAGGTATATTTGATGATTAGTTTTCATGTTCTTGGACGTATTTCAAGATTTCCACAGTTTGTTTAGACATTAATTTTATTTTATTTTTAATTGTGTCATATCTACAAAAATAAGTGTAAAAAATCGACAGAACATTAAATATTTTAACGATAGACAAAAGTTTAATTATCACAAACCGCCACATGTTATTTTATAGATTATAATTATTTTACAAAAAATAAAAATAAATAACATATTATAACTACTTATTTTTAAGGAACATTACCTAAAGTTTCTCCTCCTGGAAGGAACTTTTACCCACAAAAATTATTGCACATAGTGAAAATTAAAAGAATGTGTGAACAAACCAAAAATCAGTTAACTGTGAGGAGTGAGTCTGAGACACTTTGGAATCGGATGTGTTTAGTCCAACAATCGCTCACAAAGAGATTTGTCAGTCTTGGGAGTGACTTCGAAAGAATTTCCATTAACCACCATTCCAATATTAGCTTACAGAAGAAAAAAACGATTATATAAGAAAAAAGGGAACATGGAAGGAAAAAAAAGGAGAAGACATAAGAATTAAAAAATCGGTCCTATCAAACCAAAAACATGTCTCTCAATGTTTCAGTCATGATTTCGATTCTACCTCTTAATCGAACGCCTCTGTGATACAACTCTTTGTAATAACCCAAAATGAGTTAAGTGATCTAAATAAAAGTGAAGGGGTAAGATTGTATTTTGTGAAGGAATGAGGTCTAAAAATGAAACATGGAGAATAAATCCTTTTGTCAGCACCACTTTTTGGTAATGAAATAGAAAACAATTCTAGGGTTGAATGTGGGTGTGTGAGAAACCTGCCGTCATCGAGAGAGAGAGAGAGACAGCCGGCGAGAGAGAGAGAGAGACAGCCGACGAGAGAGAGAGAGAGACAGTCGACGAGAGGGAGAGAGACGACGGAGGAGAGAGAGACGAAGAGGGAGAGAGGCGACGAGAGGAAGAAGCATCGTTTTGGGCAGTTTTGGTGGTCGCCGGCAGTGGTGGCTGCTGGTGGTGGCCGCCGGCGGTGGTGGCTGCCGGTGGTGGTCGCCGGAGGTGGTGATTGAGTTGGTTTTTCATGCGAATTGAGAAGAGAAGCTCTCGTGATTTTGGTAAGAACTTCATCCTTTGAGATTAGTTCATGCACACAAATAGCTAGATAAGTTAATATTCTATAGTATCTCTTGTTTAGCTGTGTTAATGTATCAAGCACTGTGGAGTTTGGTTTACGAATCAGATTATTCATTTAAGTAAAATCAAATTGGTCTAAGGATTGTGTGGCTAAACGAATTGTATGGAACACTATTGTTTGAGGATGTGCAAGAAAAACCTGGTTAATTAGATTGTTTTACTGAGGGATTTTGGATATGTACGAGGTCGTATTCTGCCTGGTTACGCAACCATGGTCTTACGCAACACATGGTCTTACGCAAGTGAAGAATTGCGTAAGCTGTCTTACGCAAATGTTTAATTGCGGAACTCGATGTTGTTGATCCGAAATAGAAATATATGGTTTGCGGAAGTCTTCTTAATGTCCGAAACATATACCCTGGTCACGTGGGCTGAGTTTTCTCCTAGCATGGATTTGGATAGTGAATGATGGGCCACGTGTCCATCTTGTGTAAGTGTAGGAATTGATCATCACTCAAATTGAAATTCAGATTTTTGTTGGGGGCACGTGTTAAGAGAGTGAACAAGTACGATAAATTCAAGGTGGGCCAATCCTCAATTATAATCCATAACTATTTATATAATGGTTAGTATTTATATAATGGTTAGTATTTATACAATGGTGGACTAGATTATGGAGTCTTGGGCCCAATTAGCAAATCATAATAAAATTTATGTTAGGCCGGAAGTTTGAAATCTTAATTACGAACTTGGGATCTAAACTAACAATAAGATTCGGAAATTATGTCTTGGGTCGGTAACCTAGTCCAATATTTATGAGTTGGTTTAGAAGTGTTATTTATCAAATAAGATAATTGAGGGTACATTTGAAAGTAAACTCGAGTATAAAGTACTAGAGTTTTGATATATATATATATTTCCTATATAATAGGTGTTCCACCTAGAGAACGGAAGTGTAAGTGAGAAGCTTTGGAGCAAGCAATCAGGTGAGTTCTCTCAACCCCTTTTTATGACGTACTATGTTTTACTGAATATGGTTTATTTTCAAGCATGAAATGATTTATAAAGTTATGCGTGTTTCCATGAATTGCATGTTTATTTGCAAATGATATGAAGTTTAAAGTTTTCATGAATATGATTTCGATGTACGTGTATGTTATGTGGAGTCGGTCTGCACTGTGGGATCAAAGAGAGGTTCTCGGGGTCTTGGGACTCTTGGTTATGTATGATAGGCCGGTGGGTTGGAATCCGTTACCCTCCTATCCGGTAGAGGGGAGTCCGTGGGGATTCCAAAGCGGCGAGAAGGGAGTCTGCTGGGGCCTGATCGCAATTTGTTTATGTGATCCACTACACAGTGCAGTACCATGCTTGATGATGTTTATGGTCATTGATAAACGCTTTCCAAATGTTTTTATATGCTATTCTCGGAGGGAATTCACTAGACCTTTTGGTCTAACCCTCTCTTTCAAAACTAAACCATTTTCAAGTAAGCAAGTAGCAAGAGGCTCAATAAAAGAGCAAGGGCAAGATAGAGTACAGGTACAGCTAGAGACAGTGCCGGTGCCACTTGTAATAGTTAGATTATTCTCAGTTGTGTATAGGTTGTTTCCACCAACCTTCGTTTGAGATTGATGTAAAGAGAGTTTTTGGGACCCGATTTTGTAATGTTATGACTTAATGCTAAGATTGTTCAGATAGAATTTTTGGGATGTTACAAATGGTATCAGAGCCATAGTTTAAGGGATTTAGGTGACCGGACGGGCCTAGACTTAAACTTTGGAGTAGAAATCACAACTGAGAATAGGAAATGCATTAGGAGGGCACTATTGTAGATACAGAAAATGCGTTAGGAGAACACTATTGTAGAGATAGGACTAATGGGGTACTGAGGACTGTCATGTAAGGTAAGTTTGAAATTCCACCTGGCCAGTGTAATTACGAACTTACAGGTACATGTATGTGCTTAATCTGCCTTATTATTCCGAAGTGATAGTCAGAAGATAATGTTTATGTCAGGTTTCTGTAACCTAGAATGTCAGCAAGACCCTGATGGGGAAGCATCGTAAGAGATCATTTAAGATGTGATGTATGTATACATCGTAAAGAAGAAATGTTGTATAAAATGTTATGAATTACCTAGAAGTAGCTCTTCGTAGATTCGGAGAGGATAAATGATTGAATTTGAGTAAGATTCCTGTTTCTGGAAAATCTCTGTCCTAGAACTCGTGCGATAAGACCAGCTTGTTGGTAAGGATTATCAGTGTTGAAATCTTGAATGTATCAATAGAACCCTGACTTTTTAGTCGAGCTTTTCAAAGGCAGGGTAAATGAAATAAGATACCTATAGTGAAATGAAAGCATGTAGAAGTAGAAAATGAGATAGTGATTAAAACGAAATAGTATGAAAGGGTTGAGTAAGTGAGATGTGGAAAGTGTGTTCGGTAAGTTGTGCATGACCAAGAGGGCGACCACTGGTCGTAGGTAAAGTGTCAAGAGTAAACTGTGGGAGTAAAGAGATTGACCTTAGTTGAGAGAGTAGCCTTCAATTGCAAGTAGAGTCTCATGCATGGTGTTCTTTATTGTAACCCAATTTTTTTTTCACGAGTTAAGTTAAATGGGTAAATATAAATTTTAATCGAAAACGAGTCAGAAAGTGCACTTGTATGTTTAAAGAAAAGGTGGTTTCATCCACGTTGCACATTGAAGTTTTGAGTCTAGCGAATTGCAAAGTATTCCACATTTTTATGATAAGTTAAATTGTTACAAAAAGGTCGGGAAAACGTTTGCCAGCCAAAACTCTTACAATCAAATACCTATTGATTTATTGATATCATACAAATGAGTGTGAGAACCGAATGATTTACTTTGTGTGGGTAATTCTTTCAGAATTGTGTCAAATTAAAAGATTTTCGTGCAATATATTACTGTCGTAATAACATCGTTCGGACGGAGCAAGATTAATTCTTACGGATAGATGCATGTACACGATTCTTGAAATCGTTGTGCAGGGCATTGAGGTTATGAGGATGATGGGGTCGTGGGTACCCAAGCTAGTTGTGAAGGTGGTTTATTAAAATGATAAAGTGTGCGAAATGATTTAGTTAATGCGTTGTCATGCATGAAGGCTACTAACTCACTAGGTTGGGAGAAGTATTATATTCTAAGATAAAGTAAAATTCCAAGAGTGGAAAGGTGTTGGACAAATCAAGGGAGGACGTATGTAGTTTTAGTACACGTGTTCAAGAGGAAAAGGAGACAGTGAAAGAGTCAGAAGTGAATCATAGTGTCGACTGTATGAGGGTCTGTACCCTTGTTCGGTATCTGGAGGTACAGTTGTCGAGGGACGGTTGGGTCCAGGGGAAGGACTAGACGTCATCAAGATGTTGATTTTAGCAACTCGTAAAGAGTAGTGTTGAGAGACAGAAGCGGAAAGTCCACGGTGTTGGGTATGAGTTTCGAGGTGAGCTTGTATTATTGTTATTGCAAGAGTAAGTACATAATAGAGGGAGACGTATTATGGAAGTGATAGGGATTTGTTGGGAGGATTAGGTTCCGTAAGGAACCCTTGTTGAAGAATAAGTTAAGAAAGTGGTTACAGATTGTTTGTTGTTGTAGAAGTCGATAACCAGGTAAGATGGCCGAGGCCGAAGACGTGAACCAGAAGAGTGAAAGTTGATAGAAAACCTTGTGGGGATGCTAAGTTAGTAAGAGACCGTTGTTGTTGAATAAGCGTTCTATTTACGAGGTATGGAGGGTTCGTAAAAAGGATAAGGTATGTGACACGAGCGACGTGAGTGTAGAGATTATATCGATATGTGAAAGAATGTGCCCTGTCTAAGTATGGTTCAGAACCACCTTGAACTAGCAAGGATTGAATATGTTTGAGTTAGTCGGGAACTTGTGAGTTGTTGAGTTAGAGTTGGGGAAGGACAAAGTAACGAGATAAACTCAAATGTTGTATGCGGGAGAATATGAAGGAAAGTTTAAATTGTGTAAGAATTGCCATGAGAGATTTGGTCTGCAGTGTGATGTTATGGGTGACGAATGTACAGTTATGTAATGGCAATAATTGCCGAGTTAATTGTATCAGCTAGTATCGCAGTGAGGTGATATAGAGAAGGAGAAAACATCAGATAGAAGTTTTTGAGGTTACGGACGAGATGTACGATCTATTAACCCGATTGTTGGAGCACATAGTGTGTAAGTTGACTTTTTGGTGCGATTATGCTTGGGATAGAAGGACGGAGTAGTGGTGTGAGATTACCCAAATGAGAAACCAAGTGTTTTTTTTAAGAGCCACTAAGTAGGTATATGTTGGAATCATCGGAAGTTTAAAGAGGATGAAAGGTGGATTAGCCAAATGTGTTATAGTAAATGCTAGATCCTTGCAGAACATGAATTGTTCTTATGTGTGAGGGAATGGTCATAGAAGGAAACGGTTAGAAATTTGGTTATGATTAAAGAATGGCAAGATGGTGATTTTGAGTCGGAATGGTAGTATGATATTTAGTTGATTTGAAACGCCATGATAGATGTATGAGCCTTTGAGTGGTTGATTAAAATTTTATGGAATTGTTAAGTAATGACAATTATTTGTTATTACAGGATGTGTTTCAATTCTACCAAGATTCTTACCAAGAATGGATAAGGGAGAGTCGCTATGTTTAAGTGAGAAGTTGATGATAGTATGATGGAATAAGTAATTCTCAAATTTATTTTGAAAATTATGAATTGATGGGTTACTCTATGGGAGTTGGTAGTTAAGAAATCAGTTTTGACTGAGGAATGTTGTGAATACCAAAATAGCGAGATAATGATATTAAAGGATTAAATGTGATAAATTATGGTTGATAGAAAGATATGAACTGCTTTTCGATTGGGGTGCTTCATTTGAAATAAGAAAATTGCATGTTTTGGTTATGAATAGAGATTGTGAGTTGAATCAGAGTTGCACAGCGAAGGCGTGAAAGTAGGTTGTTATTATTTTGTTAGTAGAAAGATTTATTCCGAGAGTTGAGATTTAAGCTTTGATAATCAAATTTTTTTTTGCCGGTCATCTTCGGAGTGAATTCCGGGACGGAATTCCATTAAGGAGGGGAGATTGTAATAACCCAAAATGAGTTAAGTGATCTAAATAAAAGTGAAGGGGTAAGATTGTATTTTGTGAAGGAATGAGGTCTAAAAATGAAACATGGGGAATAAATCCTTTTGTCAGCACCACTTTTTGGTAATGAAATAGAAAACAATTCTAGGGTTGAATGTGGGTGTGTGAGAAACCTGTCGTCATCGAGAGAGAGAGAGAGAGAGAGAGAGACAGTCGACGAGAGGGAGAGAGACGACAGAGGAGAGAGAGAGACGAAGAGGGAGAGAGGCGACGAGAGGAATAAGCAGCGTTTTGGGCAGTTTTGGTGGTCGCCGGCAGTGGTGGCTGCTGGTGGTGGTCGCCGGCGATGGTGGCTGTCGGTGGTGGTCGCCGGAGGTGGTGATTGAGTTGGTTTTCATGCGAATTGAGAAGAGAAGCTCTCGTGATTTTGGTAAGAACTTCATCCTTTGAGATTAGTTCATGCACACAAATAGATAGATAAGTTAATATTCTATAGTATCTCTTGTTTAGCTGTGTTAATGTATCAAGCACTGTGGAGTTTGGTTTACGAATCAGATTGTTCATTTAAGTAAAATCAAATTGGTCTAAGGATTGTGTGGCTAAACGAATTGTATGGAACATTATTGTTTGAGGATGTGCAAGAAAAACCTGGTTAATTAGATTGTATTACTGAGGGATTTTGGATATGTACGAGGTCGTATTCTGCCTGGTTACGCAACCATGGTCTTACGCAACACATGGTCTTACGCAAGTGAAGAATTGCGTAAGCTGTCTTACGCAAATGTTTAATTGCGGAACTCGATGTTGTTGATCCGAAATAGAAATAAATGGTTTGCGGAAGTCTTCTTAATGTCCAAAGCATATACCCTGGTCACGTGGGCTGAGTTTTCTCCTAGCATGGATTTGGATAGTGAATGATGGGCCACGTGTCCATCTTGTGTAAGTGTAGGAATTGATCATCACTCAAATTGAAATTCAGATTTTTGTTGGGGGCACGTGTTAAGAGAGTGAACAAGTAAGATAAATTCAAGGTGAGCCAATCCACAATTATAATCCATAACTATTTATATAATGGTTAGTATTTATATAATGGTTAGTATTTATACAATGGTGGACTAGATTATGGAGTCTTGGGCCCAATTACCAAATCATAATAAAATTTATGTTAGGCCGGAAGTTTGAAATCTTAATTACGAACTTGGGATCTAAACTAACAATAAGATTCGGAAATTATGTCTTGGGTCGGTAACCCAGTCCAATATTTATGAGTTGGTTTAGAAGTGTAATTTATCAAATAAAATAATTGAGGGTACATTTGAAAGTAAACTCGATTATAAAGTACTAGAGTTTTGATATATTCATATTTCCTATATAATAGGTGTTCCACCTAGAGAACGGAAGTGTAAGTGAGAAGCTTTGGAGCAAGCAATCAGGTGAGTTCTCTCAACCCCTTTTTATGACGTACTATGTTTTACTGAATATGGTTCATTTTCAAGCATGAAATGATTTATAAAGTTATGCGTGTTTCCATGAATTGCATGTTTATTTGCAAATGATATGAAGTTTAAAGTTTTCATGAATATGATTTCGATGTACGTGTGTAACAACCCAAATTCCATATAAGACAGACATAGCATTAAAACATAACATTCTCATAACTGGGTCCCAAAATTTCATTACATTCATTTATAACTAAGGTTGGCGAAAACAACCTATACACAACTGAGAAAAACTACTACTACAAGTGGCACCGGCATTGTCTCTATCTGCATCAGTACTCTATCCTGCGCTTGCCCACTTACCTCAGCCTCCTACTAAAAGCTTACCTGAAAAGGTTTTAGTTTTGAAATAAATTTCCTAGTTTTTCTCACTTCCTACTTAGAAAATAAATTTCCTAGTTTTTCTCACTTCCACCCTTATTCTTTTCACATACACAAATTCACCCCTTAGATTCCATTTAAATCCAAACACTCAATTTGGGGTTATTACAACCTCCCCTCCTTAACAGAATTCCGTCCCGGAATTCGCTCCGAAATAACCGGCGAAATTGATTATCAAAGCTTAAATCTCAACTCTCGGGATAAATCTTTCTAAATAATAACATGTGAACAAAGGTTGTAAACATCGCATTACTTACCACTCCCTAATTATCCTTATCTGATTCACGGCCACATTAACAGTTTCCGAACTCAACTGCCTTTCTCGGCTAGTGCACTATAACCACTGATCCTTATCGCTCAAAACAATACAATTCCTTCTCTTTATCACAAGCAACTTTAACTTGACCAACTCATTTCAATTATAATTATCCACTTGTTTCAAAAGATAAACTCCAATTGAGATGCAATTCCTATGTTTCTATCCATCACAAATTGTGATGTATCATAACTTAGCATCAGCATCTCATTATGCTGGTATTCACAAAATCCATCAGTCGAAACTGATTTCTTAACTAACAACTCCACTGAGTAACCCAACCATTCACAATAAAATAATTTGAAATTACATATCCCATCATTCTATCATCAACTTTTTACTTTAACATATCGATTCTTTCTTATCAATTCTTAGTAAGAATCCCGGTAGAATTGTAACACATCCTTCAATAACAAACAAATGCCCCTACTTATCAAATCCATAATATCTTAATCAACCAATCAAAGGCTTATATATCTATCATGACGTTTCATATCAACTAGAGATCATACTACCACTCTGACACATACGCATCATCATGACATTCTTTACACATAACCAAATTTCCAACTATCTCCTTTTAGGATCATTCCCTCACACCTAAGAAACAATTCATGCCCTTTAGAGATTTAGCATCTATTATAACACAATTTGACTAACACACTCTTCATCCTCTTTAAACTTCCAATGATCTCAGCATATACCTACTTAGCGACTCTTACAACCAAAACATTTGGTTTCTCTTTTGGGTAATCCCCCACCACTACTCTGTCCTTCCATCCCGATCGTAATCACACTAGAAGGTCAACTTACCCTCTAGGTGCTCCTACAATCTGATTTATAGGTCATACATCTCATCCGAAACCCCCACAAGCTTCTATCTGCTGCTTTCTTTCTCTCTAACATCACCTCACTACGATACTAGCTGGTACATTAACTTGGCAACTAATGCCATTACATAACTGTACATTCCTCACCCATAACATCACACTGCAGACCAAATCTCTCATGGTCATTCGTACACACTTCACACTTTCCTTCATATTCTCCCGTATGCCACAAACGAGTCTATCTCGCTACGTACTCTTTCCCAATTTGATGAACTATAACTCACGAGTTCTCAATTAATTCAAACACAAACGTTCTAACTAGCTCTTTACGATTCGAGCCCTTACATAGACACCACACTTTTCTTACCAATTGATAAAATCTACACACTCGCTTCGATTGTACTACATACCTCGTCATTCTACGTATCCCTCCATACCTCGTAAGTAGAACGCTTATTCAAAATGATCACTTCACATCCTCTTAACACCCCTACAAGGTGTCCTATCAATTTCCAACCTTCTGTTTCATGTCTTCGGCCTCGGCCATCTTACGTAGCTATCGAATTCTACAGCAACCGACAACCTGGAACTACTTTCTTAACTTATTCTTAAACATGGGTTCCTTTACGGAACCTAATCCTACCATCATATCATAATTACTTCGCAATACGTCTCCCTCTTTCTGGACTCACTCCTGTAATATCAATCTTACAAACTCACCTCAAGACTCACATTTCCACCTCACGGATATTTCATTCTTCCTTACCACACTACTCTTTAACGAGTCGCTAAAACCATCACCTTGAAGACTTCAAACCCTCCCTCCGGACACAACCGTATGTTGACAATCGTACATCCAGCTACCGAACAAGGGTGCAAACCCTCATTCGACCGATACTATAATCCACTACTGACTCTATCACTGTCCACCTTTCCTCTTGGGCACTCTTACTAAAGTTATATCATTCTATCCTGATTTGACCAATATCTATTCACTCTCGGAGTTCTTCCTTAGCTTAAAATGTAATACTCTATGACCTAGTGAGTTCATAGCCTTCATGCATGACAACACAATAGATAAATTATTTCATACATTTTATCATTTTAGATAAACCACCCTTGAAAAGCATCTTGGATACACCCGACCCCAACACTCTTATAACTTCAATGCCCTGCACAGCGATTCAAGAATCGCTTGCATGCATCTTCCCGTGAACCTTAATCTTACTCCATCCGAACGACGTTAATACGACAGTGATATATTGCATGAAAATCTTTTTATTTGGCACAATTTTGAAAGAATTACCGTCACCAGGTAAATCAGTTGGTTCTCACACTCATTTGTATGATATCAATAAATCAATAGGTATTTGATTGTAAAAGTTTTGGTTGGCAAACGTTTTCCCGACCTTTTTGTAACAATTTAACTTATCATAAAAATGGGTGAAATACTTTACAAATCATAAAACTCGAAACTTCATTGTGCCATGTGAATGAAATCACCTTTTTCTTTAAACATACGCGTGCACATTCTGACTCCTTTTCGATCAAAATTTATCTTTACACATTTAACTTCAATCGTGAAAATTGCATGTTACATAAAAGGACACCATGCATGAGACTCTACTTGCATTTGAAGGCTACTCGCTCTAACAAGGTCACTGCTTTACTCGCTTAGCTTATCCTTGACACTCTACCTACGACCAACGGTCGCCCTCTCGGTCATGCAACAACTTGCTGAACACGCTTTCCACACCTCACTTACTCAACCCTTTCATACTATTTCGTTTTAAGCAACTATCTCACTTTCCACTTCTACACGGTTTCATTTCACTATAAGCATCTTATTTCATTTATCCTACCATTGAAAATCTCGATTAAGAGGTCAGAGCTCCATCGACCCTTTCAAGATTTCGACACGGTCTTTCCTTACTATTCTGACTGATCTATTCCGAGACTTCTAGAACTGGAACTCCCTCGAAATAGGAGCCCTGCCCGACCTCAAACATTCATCCTCTCCGAATCCACGAAGAGTTACCTCTAGACGACTCATAACAGTCTATACAACATTACTTCTCTATTGTGCATACCTTCATTACATCATAAGTGACTTCTCATGAAATTTCCCCATCAAGGGTCTTATTCTTCCCCTCAGGGATATTGCTGACATTCTAAAGTACTGGAACACGACATAAACACTAGGTAGGTTAATAAGGTAGGTTAAGCACATACATGTACCTATAAGTTCGCATTACACTAGCCAGGTGGAATCCCAAACTTACCTTACATGACAGTCCTCAGTACCCTATTAGTCCTATCTCTAGAATAGTGTCCACCTAACGCATTTTCTGTATTTACCATAGTGCCCTACTAACGCATTTCCTGATTCTCAGTTGTGATTTCTACTCCCAAGTTTAAGTTTAGGCCCATCCGGTCACCTAAATCCCTTAAACTATGGCTCTGATACCATTTGTAACAACCCAAATTCCATATAAGACAGACATAGCATTAAAACATAACATTCTCATAACTGGGTCCCAAAATTTCATTACATTCATTTATAACTAAGGTTGGTGGAAACAACCTATACACAACTGAGAAAAACTACTACTACATGTGGCACCGGCATTGTCTCTATCTGCATCAGTACTCTATCCTGCGCTTGCCCACTTACCTCAGCCTCCTACTAAAAGCTTACCTGAAAAGGTTTTAGTTTTGAAAAGCGAGGGTTAGACCATGAGGTCTAGTGAGTTCCCTCCATACACAGTATACGTCAACATTATAAATCATTTTTAGAAAACAGTTCACATTCTTCACACAAGTATCGTTCATGGTATTGCACTGTGTATGGATCACATAAACATTCTTCGATCGGGGTCTCAGCAGGTTCCCTTCTCGCCTCTTCCGGAGCCTACGCAGACTCCCCTTCCCGGAGCCTATGCAGACTCCCATCTACTCGAAATAGGAGGAAACGAATTCCAGCCTACCAGTCTGTCATACATACCCAAGGGATCATCAGAACCCGAGGATCTATCTCTGATCCCACAGTGCAGACCGACTCCACATAGCATACACATAGTTCGTCATAAACATAAAACATGAACTCCGTATAACATTTTACAATCCATATCATAATGCTGGAAAATCTTTTCAGTAGAACATTCTTTTCATGGAAAAACATTTGTAACATCTTGCAAATAAATCATGCTCATAAACATACCCTGATCAGTAAAACATAAAGCTTTCATTTACGTAAAATTCATGTAAATTAACAGGGCATTTTCATATAATCATTTTCCTTTGGAAACACGTAAAATCACGTATTTTAGTTAGAAAAACTCACCTGATAGCAAATCCTTTCCCAACCTCGAGTCTCGCACCGACAGTACACCTAATTAATAATTTACAAAATAATTAGATATAACTAGATCTCGGATCTTAAATTTCTTCTCTTAACTCGGTCCTAAAAGAAATCTAGATTCTTGTAATTTAATCGCATTCCGAATTCCATAACTATATCGAATACCGGATCTGATTAATTTAGCCCACTTAATACCGAATTAAAAATTAATAACCCAACACTTTAATTGAGGTCCACTTAAACTTTCTGTTAGATCTGAAGTTTTGTCAATAAACCAAGTGTTGAAGATCTGATAAGAGGACTCAGATGTTCTGAGTAGAGAAGTCAGAGGTCTGACTGTGAAGTCAGAAGTATTGATCAGTGGAAAGAGAAGTCAGATGTCTGATAAGAAGAGTCAGATGGTCTGAGTAGAAGACTCAGATGATCTGAGTAGAGGAGTCAGAGATATGAGAGAAAGAGTCAGAAGATCTGAGAAGCTTTATCAGAAGAATGTTCAGAAGTTCTGAACTACCTGTTCAGAACTTATGACAAGATACTTTACTTAGTATTTTATAAACTAATTAGGACACGTGTTATGTTCTTATTAGTCTTTCTTATTTGTACTGTAGCTTTAAGATGTCCGTTGCAGTATAAATAGTAGTTAGCTCTATGTTGCTAACTGATTGATTTTTCCCGTATAACTTTGTATTCATTCTCTGTAATCTTTGAGATTCTCTCTCTCATAGATCTGTAATTCTGTTCATCATTGAATACAATTGGGCTTGATCATACAACTTCTCAATTACTGCTTTCTATATTGATTGTAAGATTAGATACTGTTCTTTCAATTGGTATCAGAGCCAATCAACAAACAAATTCGTTCAAGATTGTTATCGCGAAGATCAATTGATAAATTTCTTGAAGATTTCTTGATTCATTCAAAATTCGATTCCGCTGCTAGGGCTAATTCTTGAATTCTTGTCAATTCTTGAATTACCTGTTACATTTCGATCAAGAAACTCGAATTTGTCTTTCTGTTGAATTTTCTTACAATCATGTCTTCAAAAGAATATCTAGCCATGGGATCTGAAACCAAACCGCCTGTTCTTATACCAGAAGAGTATCAGCAATGGAAAATCCGAATGATCCAATTCCTAGACAACATTGATGAAAACCTTATGATTTCTATTCGAGAAGGCCCAATTGAAGTATACATCGATGTTGCTGCAACCCCTGCTACAGAGACAACTCCAGAAATTCCAGCGACCAGGGTGAAAAAGAGTTATTCCCAATACACAGCTGAACAGAAGAATAGGCATGCTATTGACAAAAGAGCAATTACTTTGATGACTTTGGCTGTCCCAAATGAAGTTCTTAACAGGATTGACAGTGGATCATCAGCTAAAGAAATGTGGGAAGAATTGGAAAGGCAAATGTTAGGAACTGTGAGATCTATTCAGGCAAAGTTAAATCAAAGCATAAATGCTTATGAAAGGTTCAAAGCAAAAGAGTCAGAAAGTTTGACACAGACATACAGTAAATTTTGCACTATTCTAAATGACTTGAGAAGAAATGGACTGAAGAAAACAAAATCAGAAATAAATTACAAATTTCTGAACAGTCTAAATTCAGAATGGTCATCATTTGCCATAAGTCTGCAAATGAACAAGGATATGTGTGAAGAAGACTTAAATGATCTATTCTGTGTTCTTAATCAACATGAAGACTCTGTCAAGTTAGTTGTGGAAGAGAAGAAAAATGTTGCTGATCAGTTAGCGTTCTTATCAAAGTCCAAAGCAATCAAAGCACCCAAAAAGACTGCATATCTATCAGAGATACCTAATCTGGGAGAATCTGACAAGGAAGAAGGATCAGAAGATGATGAAGATATCAAGATAATGGCTGAGAAACTAGCTTTGTTGACAAATACTTTAAATAAAAGGTATGGGAAGGGTAGATTTCAAGGAAATTATAAGAAAGTTGGAAGTTCAGACTATAAGAAGAAAGAAGACAGAGAAGAAAATAAGTTTGAAAAGAGAGTAGAGAGAAGTGAAGAAAACAATGAAGAGAAGGATGAAAGAAAAGAAAAGAATCTGTGTTTCAAATGTGGAAAATCTGGCCACTATGCTAAGGATTGCAGAGTTAAAATTGTGAAAGACTATGAGTACTACACCAAGAAGGCTCAGCTTGCAAAGAAGAGAGATGATAAAATTGCTTTGTTGGCTGAACAGGAGAATTGGTTGTACTATACTTCTGATGAAGATGATCACATCAACTTTCCACAGATGCAGAGCTATATGGCAAAAATGAGGAATGAGGATGATTCTGATTTTGAAGATGCTGATTCTGAGTCATCTGCTGAGGGCTGTCATGTGTGGTTTTTAGATTCAGGAGCTTCAAGACACATGACAGGTCAGAAGTCTTTTCTATCAAACTTCACAGAAAAGGCTGGAGGAGCAGTAAACTTTGGAAATAACAGCAAAGGACAAGTCAAAGGTTATGGGGATTTAACTAAAGGGGATCTGACTATCCAAAAGGTTTTCTATGTTGAAGGATTACAGCATAAGTCAGTTTTTAGACAGTCTTTGTCAAATTAAGTTTCAAATAACAGGTTGCATGATTTTAACTGAAAATGATGTTAAAGTCTTCTGGGCCAAAAGACATATGGACTTATTTGTAGTTAATTTTTCAAAATTGAAAACTTTAAATACAGTTTGTCTTTTATCAAAATCAACTGCAAATGAATGCTGGCTTTGGCACATAAGATGTTCTCATCTGAATTTCAAAGATCTTAATAATCTTGTTGCAAAACATTTGGTTAAAGGCTTACCAAAGCTTAAATTTGAAAAAGAATCATTATGCTCAGCTTGTGAAATGGGCAAGATGAAAAAGAGTTCTCACAAATTAAAAATGGACTCATCTTGCAAAGCACCATTAGAAATGATTCATACTGATCTTTGTGGTCCAATTTCAGTTCAATCTATGGGAGGAAAGAAATATATGCTTGTGATTGTTGATGAATTCTCCAGATACACATGGGTTGAGTTCCTAAGAGCTAAGTCAGAAGCTGCTACTACATTCATAAATTTTATCAAAAGGATTCAAGTTCTCTTACAACTTCCAGTTCAGAAAATCAGAAGTGATAATGGAACAGAGTTCAGAAATGAGACTCTTCAGAATTTTTTAGAAAGTTCTGGGATTTCTCACAATTTTTCTGCTGTCAGAACTCCTCAACAAAATGGTGTTGTTGAAAGGAAGAATAGAACTCTAGTTGAAGCTGCGAGAACAATGATGGCTTATGCAAATCTTCCTACTTTCCTATGGGCTGAAGCAATTGCAACTGCTTGTTTTACACAAAATAGAACTTTAATCAATAAGAGATTAAATAAGACTGCTTATGAACTGATAAATAAAAGAAAACCATTAATCAAATTCTTTCATGTTTTTGGTTGCAGGTGCTATGTTCTCAGAGACAGAGAAAATCTTGCCAAATTCGATAAAAAGGCAGATGAAGGATACTTTGTGGGTTATTCTTTAACTTCCAAAGCATTCAGAATCTACAATAGAAGAACCAAGAGGATGATGGAGAGCATAAATGTAACTTTTGATGAAGCCAGAATGCGGACTTCTGAACAAGACAGTTCAGAACTCATGCTGAACAAGACAAAATTGACTTCTGATACAGATTCTAATCCTATTTGTTCAGAACTCAATTTACTGTTTAAGGATGCTTTTAGTGAACTAATTTCTGATTCTTATGCAGAATATGAAAACCCAAAGATGGTCAAAGAGATGAAAAATAAGACTCCAGAAATAGTTCAATCAACTGTAATTTCTGACAAAGGTCCATCAGAGGAATGTCCAAATCTAATACATACAAGTGGTGAAAATTCTGAACCTTGTAATCAGAATTCTGATTCTTGTACTCAGAACTCTAAACAAGTCACTCAGAATTCTGACTTCATTAATCAGAACCCAAACTTGGATATGACTTCTATTCATACATCAGAACAAGGGGACAGTTCAGAATTACAAGCAATCATTGATGAGAATGATACAAACAACAATTATTCAGAGATTGATGTACTTCCTAGTGCAAATAAATGGACTAAAAATCATCCTATTCATCAAGTAATAGGTGATCCTTCAGCAGGAGTAAAAACCAGATCAGCTACAGCAAATGAAGCAATGTTTGCTGGTTTCTTGAGTGTAATTGAACCAAAGAAAGCTAATGAAGCATTAGAGGATCCAGACTGGATTTCAGCAATGCAAAAGGAATTGCTTCAATTTGAAAGAAATAAAGTCTGGAGACTCATCCCAAAGCCTGAAGGTAAATCTATTATTGGAACTAAATGGGTGTTCAGAAACAAAAAGGATGAATCAGGTGTTGTCATCAGAAACAAGGCAAGATTGGTTGCTAAGGGATACTGTCAACAAGAGGGAATTGATTATGATGAGACATTTGCACCAGTGGCAAGAATAGAGGCAATCCGAATATTTTTAGCCTATGCTGCACATAAAAACTTCAAGGTGTATCAAATGGATGTCAAATCAGCCTTTCTAAATGGCAAACTTAATGAAGAGGTGTATGTCCATCAACCTGAAGGTTTTGTTGATCCAGAATTCCCTGATCATGTTTATATTTTAGACAAAGCTTTATATGGTCTAAAACAAGCACCACGAGCCTGGTATGACACTCTTACTAAACACCTGTTAGGTTCAGGATTCAAGAAAGGTAAGATTGACACAACTTTATTTTTAAAGAAACAGGGTGATGATTTGATTCTGATTCAGATTTATGTTGATGACATAATATTTGGTTCTACCAGTCCAGAATTATGTGATAATTTTTCAAAAATCATGTCATCTGAATTTGAAATGAGCATGATGGGTGAACTGAATTTTTTCCTTGGTCTTCAAGTCAAACAACTACCAAAAGGTATTTTTATAAATCAAGGAAAATATGTCAGAGATATTCTGAAAAAGTTCAAAATGTCTGATTGTGCTTCTATGAGAACACCTATGGCAACTAACATAAAGTTAGATGTTGATCTCAAAGGTGTTTCAGCAGATATCAAACTTTATAGAGGCATGATTGGATCATTACTTTATTTGACTGCAAGTAGACCAGATATCATGTTTTCTACCTGTTTCTGTGCTAGATTTCAATCTAACCCGAAAGAATCACATATGTTGGTTGTCAAAAGGATTTTAAGATATCTCAAAGGAACACCTGATCTAGGTTTATGGTATCCAAAAGAAACTGACTTCAAATTGACTGCTTTCACTGATGCTGATCATGCAGGAAGTAGGTTGGACAGAAAGAGTACATCTGGTGCTTGTCACTTTTTGGGAGATAAAATAGTGAGTTGGGCATCAAAGAAGCAGAACTGTGTATCCACTTCAACTGCTGAAGCAGAGTATGTTGCTGCTGCTGCTTCATGCTCTCAAACATTGTGGATGAGAACACAACTCATGGACTATGGATATCAGCTTAACAAGATTCCCATCTATTGTGACTCAGAAAGTGCAATTGCTATTACTCAGAACCCTGTTCAACATTCGAAGACTAAGCATATAGATGTGAGATATCATTTTATAAAGGACTATGTGGAAAAAGGAACTATAGAGATGCACTTTGTGCATACAAAGTATCAATTGGCTGACTTGTTCACAAAGCCTCTTGATCACAAAAGGTTTTCTTTTCTCATATGTAAAATAGGAATGCTTAATCTGCCTAATTGAAAATATTTTTTTCTTAAAAATACTAAATTTTTCTAAGTAAACTTGTCTGAGTAATGTATTCAGAACGTCTGAGTCTTAAGTTCAGAACTTCTGAGTCTTGAGTTCAGAACTTCTGAGTCTTGAGTTCAGAACTTCTGAGTCTTGAGTTCAGAACTTCTGAGTCTTGAGTTCAGAACTTCTGAGTCTTGAGTTCAGAACTTCTGAGTCTTGAGTTCAGAACTTCTGAGTCTTGAGTTCAGAACTTCTGAATCTTGAGTTCAGAACTTCTGAGTCTTGAGATCAGAACCTCTGAATCTTAAGGTCAGAGATTCTGAGTCGATACTTCAACAATCTAACTTTCAAAAATTTATTTTTGAGAAATACAAATAACTTCAACTGTATGGATTACGCTTCTATTATCTTTTTATCTCACCTTTATGTATCATTAATAGTCAAATGCATGCTCAAGTCAAGGGGGAGCATCAAAATTCTTTTGGAAATCATTTTGTGATGCTTAAAAGATTTGTTTTCATTTCTTATCGCTAATCATTCTAAGAACAAACTTTTAATGATAAATTTTTTTGTTATTCAAACTATATCTGAATTAAAAACTTTTCATATTCAGATATAAGATTTTAAATGATCCTTTTTTACATCATCATTATATGAACAGAGTTTTGATGATAAAAAGTGTTTCTATTTGTTCAAACCTCTTCTGAATAATCAAAATGTTTTATATTGGTCAGAAGTTGATTTTAAATGACATTTTGGTTACAAGGCAAAATTCTTCTGAGTCATGGAATCAGAACATCTGTGCGTGTTATTCAGATCTTTGACTTGAGTCAAAATTCTATCCACTAACACGTGTCAGCTTCATATTTGTTTGACAATGCCACGCATTTCATTTAAATCCTTTGTGGTATTTCACATGTGTTGACTCCGTTATAACATTGATTTCGCTTTTCCACCTATTTGGGCTTGCTTCTTTCATGTGGTAAATAAATGTTTGTCAGGGAAGAATAGTTCTGCTGATCAAGGTTCTAAACAAATTCTTCAGATATTTCAGGGTTTAGCGAAGAATAGGCATTATGACTATACTTTAATACTTTGGGAAGATATGAAGAATACATTTGAGAAGAATCAGAAAACAATTCAGAAGAAAACAAAGGATGCTCCACTGACATACATTCCCTACATAAGGTACTGGCAAATTGTTATTTGGTATGCCATGCAGGAAAACAGAACAATCTCAAGAAGAACAAATGAAGAGCATGGTCCTACATTTTATTTGGGTAAGATGACCTCAGTAACAAGACTTGAAAACTATCCTAATCATAAACTATTGCCAAAATCACTTAGGAGCTATATTCCAAGGGAGAGTGAGATTTTAAAAGCTTATTGCACCTCTATGGGAATTGAATTACCTCAAATCCCTACCCAAGAGGACCAACCTGAGAAGAGAGGTGAGGGGTCTAGTCGAATTAGAGAGGGGGAGGATGTTCAAATGGGTGAACATTCTGAGAGACTTGAGGGGGAAAATTCTGAGAGCTTGGTTAGATTTGGTGAGGAAAAACAGAATGAGAGTGATGAGGATGAGAGATTGTCAACAGAGGTTCAAACAGAAAGAGATGCCTCTGAACCAGCTAATCTTGACCAGGTAACCACAAATGCTATTGGTTCACATCTTTTGGTGTCCAATATTGAAACAAACACCATGGACCTAGTGGTGGATCTTGAACAACCCATCCATACCCACTCAGAAGCATTTCAACATGCTACTGTTTCACACAAATCCGGGGAACCATCCCAAACTCATTTGGAGGGAGGTGATAAATCCCAATTTATTTTTCAACACATTGAGTCTGAATACCACAGTCCTATTCATATTGAACCTGAAATTCTTTTCGACACTTGCACAAATCAGGAATTTCGTATTCCTGAAACAACATTCATAGACATACCTAATGTTGGGTGTCGAGGATTGGATGGAAGTCCTGGTGAGGTGAACATTACAAAAGCCTCATTCAAACGTGCATCTGTTGTACAAGATGACTGTGTGTTATCTACAGGCCATGAGCCCTCTGGGCACATGAAAACTGGACCATCTGTTGGTTCAGGTTCACTGTTAGAAACTTCTGAATTTGAAAAGATTCAGAAACAAAACAAGGAGATGGGGGAAAAAGTAGAAAATTTGGAGAAGAGGGTGGAGGATTTGAATGATGAAGTATCAGATTTGAAAGTTGTGTTGGAGAAAAAGTTGATTTCTGTTGAAACCAAGGTAGATGATGTAAAGAAATCCTTGGATTCTCACAAAAAGGAGATCGTGGATATAACGTCTGGTTTTCAAAAAGATATGTTAAAACAGATGCAAGGTATGCAGGAATCTATACTGAAAGCACTGAGTGTATCTTTGGCTTCTACCTCAAAGCCTCTTGATCCTGTTCCTATTGCAGAAGCTGAACCTGAAGTTGCTTTTAATCAGAACTTAAAAAGAAAGTTTGATGATAATGATCCTCATGATCATCAAAAGGGGGAGAAAAGACAAAGGTTAAGTTCTGATGATGATATTGGCATAGAAGATTTTGAGATGGCAGATATGCAATTAGCTAGTACAAAAAGTTCAGAAGATCAGATACAGGAAAATTTAAAGGCAATAACTCAGATAGTTCAGATTGATAGCTCAGATACAGAGGAAATGGAGTTGGGAAGTATTGATAGTAATGAATCAGATAAAACAGAGGAATTGAACTTGGATACTGAGATGGAAGGAAACTCAGATGAAACTGTAGCTATTGAGGAATCTGATTTGAGAATAGAAGAAATAGTGGAAAGTACAGTGGTAAACAGGTGTACAGATATTGTGGTTTATAACAGAGAAAGGGCAATGGAGTCTGAATCAGAAGAAAGGAGGTTGAATGAAGAATTGATCAGAAGAATGCATAATGAAGTAATCAGAGCTTTGAGTGTTCAGAAAATTCATAAAGGGATAAAAGTGATAAGACCCATTGATCTAATGGGAGAAGAAGACAGAACTGTTAATTATACTCAGGATTTTAAAGATGATTTTAGGTTTAACTTTTGTGATGAGTTAAATACAGAAGAAGAGTATGTGAAAGTGAAAGACTTCTTTATGCCTTCTGAATATGTATTCAGAAAACCAATTGAGATTCCAAAGATTAAATTGCAAAGACTAGAAGAACCTGTGTGTGATTTCATTCTAGAGTTAAGTGATGTGCCATTAGCCAGACAATTTCATGATGATATTTTTCCTGAGGAAATATATGATAATCTCTACTACACAGAAGGAGAGTATGAGCCTTTGGAAAGTAACATTGATGGTTTTATGGATGACAGAGCTCAGATGGTCTACTCAGAAGCTTCTAACAGGTTCAGAGTTCCTGACTCAAAACTGCATATTCAGAAAAGAATCGAGAAAGTTCTGATGTTTCAACAAGATGAATTCAATGGTTTAATGTTTGTTAGAATGGAAGTACTGAAAGAAAGAAATACAAAGGTTTCCATGTCTACATTTGATTTTCACAGATTGACTCTTGATGATCAGATCTTTCTAGTCAAGTTCTTTGCTAGCACTGAAGAAGCCTTGATAGAAATTGAATGCAGAAGACTTCTGGGTATTTATGTCAGAAATATATACTTGTATGACTTCCAGTTGGCTATTGAAGAAAGAAAAGAAAAGTGTAATCTGAATTCTCCCACAAAGAAAACAGAAGTTGATTTGCATGTGAAGGGATTTGTGAATGAAGGAATGGAGACAGAAGGGTTCACATATATGGTTCACGAAAGGCTTGAATTGTTCAGATTAAAAGAGTTGGTGAAGTACGGTGATGCAACTCTGAATTGGTTGTTGATTAGAATGGAAGTAAGTATGGATGCTGAAAAAGAGAGTTTAAAGAAGAGATGCATAAACTGTGTGAAGAGGAGGTTGGATCTTAGAAGAAAAATCAGAAACAGTAGTGAATGGTTGCTATCTGAGGTGAATCCCAAAAAGATTCTACATAATGATTTTGTGTTCCCTGCTGAGTATGAAGTGAATGGAATTTTGTCAGATGAAGTTGAAGAAATGCAGAACACAATATTTCAGAATGTGCAGATAACTAGTTTTGATCAAGCTGAACAGTCTGAACCAAAAGAAGATGAAATATCCATTGATCTAAATGGATACTTTCTTGAATTTGATTTACCTGAGTTCTTCAAACCAAAAGAGGTACAATTCTTGGATGTGTATTATGATAGACCTAAGGAGACTCAGATATGGTTGGCTGAAAAATTAAGATGTCTTGGCAAAACAAAGCAAGCTGTTTACTCAGATTTTTTAATCACTGGAATCAGAGAGTTGAGGGTTAAGAAATTCAGAAAGATGGAGTACTTATCTTTTGAAGTTCTGAGAGAAGATGGCAAGGTTTATTACTTTACTGATGCAGATTTTGAGAAACTATCAGTAGTTGACTTCTACAGATTACACAGCTTTCTATGTTTCAAAGAGTCGAGCAAAGACAGAAATGAAAGGAAGGCCAGAAGTGTGGTAATTGAGGCCATGTTCTATATCTTAAGGTGGCACTGTTACACAGATTTTCAAATAGCTTTGTACCTACAAAAGTCATGTGTTTATCTGGCAAATCCCAACACAGATCATGAACAGAAAAAGAAGTTAAAGACTGGAAGTGTTCACAAATATCCAGAGTTGGGAGTATTTTTGAAAAACAAAAGTGGAAAGATTTTCTTCAGAGCAAAGGAAACCGCAAAATACTGTTCTGGAACTTTAAGAATCATAAAGCACAATTTGGAGAAAAAGATGCTGAAAGTGAAGGAAGCAAACATGATTCAAGAAGCAATCAATCAGCAAGTTGAGATTATTCAAGAAATCATTGACAAAATTGATAAAAGGCTTAATCTGAGAAATGTGCTACTTCAGAAGATTGTTCCTGCTCTGAAAGAACTGGATGATGCAAAGTTTAAGTTTATTTGACAAAAAGGGGGAGATTGTTAGATCTGAAGTTTTGTCAATAAACCAAGTGTTGAAGATCTGATAAGAGGACTCAGATGTTCTGAGTAGAGAAGTCAGAGGTCTGACTGTGAAGTCAGAAGTATTGATCAGTGGAAAGAGAAGTCAGATGTCTGATAAGAAGAGTCAGATGGTCTGAGTAGAAGACTCAGATGATCTGAGTAGAGGAGTCAGAGATATGAGAGAAATAGTCAGAAGATCTGAGAAGCTTTATCAGAAGAATGTTCAGAAGTTCTGAACTACCTGTTCAGAACTTATGACAAGATACTTTACTTAGTATTTTATAAACTAATTAGGACACGTGTTATGTTCTTATTAGTCTTTCTTATTTGTACTGTAGCTTTAAGATGTCCGTTGCAGTATAAATAGTAGTTAGCTCTATGTTGCTAACTGATTGATTTTTCCCGTATAACTTTGTATTCATTCTCTGTAATCTTTGAGATTCTCTCTCTCATAGATCTGTAATTCTGTTCATCATTGAATACAATTGGGCTTGATCATACAACTTCTCAATTACTGCTTTCTATATTGATTGTAAGATTAGATCCTGTTCTTTCACTTTCAAACATAAATCTTAGCCACGTGCCAACAAATTCAATTTATTTACTACAACCTAACCTTACTAGACCCTAATTAAATAAAGTGTCAGCCCACAGAGTAAACCAAAAGCCGCCGACCACCCTTTTTTTAAATTAGATTCTCGGTCCAGCTAGCAAGGCTTATGGCCCAAACACAATACCGGGACTCACACTTAGCACACCCCGGGACATATACCACACACCACCGGGACATAACTTAATTGACTACCGGGACTTAACTTAATTCACAAAATTACCGGTAAACCAATCTCCCGGTAAACCACAATTAGAGTACCGGTATGTGACTCCCGGTATGTCCAAGTCCCGGTAACACCCAGTCCCGGTACAACAAGTCCCGGTACCCGGCGATTTCGACAGAACTTACTCTTCTTTGATTATAACTTAGCACAAATTAATCATTAATATTTCTTCCACCATAAACATGTGTTACTCTTCGGTCTCATAATCGCATACTAAACCAATTTAACCGTTTAGCTAACCAATTTTAGATTTAAACCCTTTTGCTCTTAACTAGGTTTCACATCTTAAACATGGAGAAGGAATCAGAAATCTCTTAAACCAACATTTCAATCCTGTAAAAGAAAACATAAGGGAAAACAAATTTCTTACCAGATTACAACTTCAAGAAACGAAAAACAGCTGCCAAACCTCACCACCGCCGGCGACCACCACCGGCAGCCAACCGTCGGCGACCACCACCAGCAGCCAACCGCCGGCCTCCTTTTCCCCGCCATCTCTCTCTCTCGCTTCCTCTTTCCCGTTTCTTCTCGGCGAACACACCAAGCACACACCCACACAGCTCTCTCTCTCTCTCTCTCTCTCGCAAGCTCTCTCTCCCTCTCGCAGCTCTCTACAAGCATCCACACACACAGCTCTTTAAATGATTTCTTTCCCTTTTCTTCTCTCTCTCGAAAGCACACAGGGCCTTCTAAGGCATTTTGTTTCTTTCTGCACTCTTTTCACTCTCTCTCTCTCGATGACTGCAGCCGCAAAACATAGCAATAACCCTAGAATTGTTTTTCTTATTCTTCTAACAAAAGTGGGGCACGACTTAGGAAATAATTTTCCTAGTTTTTCTCACTTCCACCCTTATTCTTTTCACATACACAAATTCACCCCTTAGATTCCATTTAAATCCAAACACTCAATTTGGGGTTATTACAATGTGTATGCTATGTATTGTCGGTCTGCACTGTGGGATCAAAGAGAGGTTCTCGGGGTCTTAGGACTCTTGGTTATGTATGATAGACCGGTGGGTTGGAATCCGTTTCCCTCCTATCCGGTAGAGGGGAGTCCGTGGGGATTCCAAAGCGGCGAGAAGGGAGTCTGCTGGGGGCCTGATCGCAATTTATTTATGTGATCCACTACACATTGCAGTACCATGCTTGATGATGTTTATGGTCATTGATAAACGCTTTCCAAATGTTTTTATATGCTATTCTCGGAGGGAATTCACTAGACCTTTTGGTCTAACCCTCACTTTCAAAACTAAACCATTTTCAGGTAAGCAAGTAGCAAGAGGCTCAATAAAAGAGAAAGGGCAAGATAGAGTACAGGTACAGCTAGAGACAGTGCCGGTGCCACTTGTAATAGTTAGATTATTCTCAGTTGTGTATAGGTTGTTTCCACCAACCTTCGTTTGAGATTGATGTAAAGAGAGTTTTTGGGACCCGATTTTGTAATGTTATGACTTAATGCTAAGATTGTTCAGATAGAATTTTTGGGATGTTACACTCTTCCTCCCCACGAGTATCTCCTTTGTTGACTCTCCAATTCCAGCTGTGTAGAAGAACATGTATTTATGATGTAGCTCTCCAATTCCATGGTAGAAAAATATTATATGGAGAGTGTCTCCTAAGAAATGTATTTATTGAGGAGTAAATTATAATTAATTGTTAGGGAGCTTGAGAGTAAGGGAAGAGAAAGCACATAGGTTATTTTAGAGTAATGAGAAGTTTTTTAACTAAACAAAATTCAAAATTATGATAAAATAGAAAAAGAGTAATGAAGGCTTCTCATTATGCCACCTAAGCAACTATATGTTTTGCTTTTATATATATATATATAGATATTTGTATCACATAACTTCAAAATTGCATTTAATCCAAAAATTATATGGCAAGTGTCGCATTTTTTGCGACCTAACTTTTTTAATCTTCAAGGCATTCCCCTTTACCTAACTACATCTTTCTTATATTTGTATCTTTTGACGATGCCACGTGAATTACTGGAAATATGTAGGGTGTATGGCTAACCAAATAACGAAAGTTTTGTTGGATTCCTTTATACATTTATATTTATATATTCAACTATATTTTCCAATATTTCTCCTTCCCATCAGTATGCGATAACCAAATTCAACCACAATTTGGGAATATTAAATTCTGATTTTTCATGTTATACTTTGTAGCCTTCATTTGTAGATTTATATTTATCTTACTTATCAATGTGGGATAACACAAACTCAACGACAATTCATGATTTTAGATTATTAAATTCTCATTGTGACATTTTAATGTCTCATAGCTTTCCTTTATATATTTATATTGATATTGATTTCCAAGACATCACCTTTCTTTCATATACACAACTAGATTTTCTAATATTTCTTTTTCTAATCAACGTGGGATTACCCAAACTCAACCACAATTCATGATTTGAGCATACTATATTTTCATTATGTCATGTTAATATCTCATCGCCGTCATTTATCTATTTGTGTTGGACGGTAGCAAAAGTTGATTGTTAGATGATACGTACTAAGTTAAGATAATATGTAATTGATGATTGACAACGAATTAGATGTAAAATACGACAATATATTATTGTGGTTGGTTAGATGTAAATTATATATTTTCAAACTTTGTTGTTGGTAGAATAAAATAAAATAAAAACCTAAGACATATATATATATATATATATATATATGATTAACTTGGAAGACTTCCATGTCTATTGTTATATAACTTAATTACTTTTTGAGATAATAGAATGGCGAAATGAATAGTGTAAAAAGAATGCCTATAAGAAGTTGGATAGTTTAGGGGTTAAAGTTAATTAATTTTGGAAGTAAAATTACCAAATGATCCTTTTTATAATGAAATACACAATTTTCATTTAAGGGTAGAAAATTCTTTAACTCATTACTATTTTAAAAAATTCAAAACAATGAGAAATTCATTTAGGAGAATTCTTTAAAAAAATATCAAGGCACGCCTTCTTTTTCATTTAGTCACAAAGTTATTTTTTCATTTTATATTTTTTCTTTTTCAACGGTAATTTTTTTAATTTTAAACTTTTTTTTTGCAATATGGATCAATTTTTGAATTGATGCATGCGCCATTTGAACACGGTTACATAGTTGTAACATCCCAAATTCGAGAATACAAACTACAAGCTACTTCTTTAATTCATAACGCCATAAACAGCTCAACATAGTCACACTATCCAAATTTACAACACAAGGTTCGCGGAAATAACCCTAAGTACAGCTGAGAAATCTAACTAAACATTAAGAAGGCAGTTCTTCCCCCATTCTAAACGCGAGCTCCGACCCACGTCCTGCCAAACCTCTAAAAGTGTCATCGGCTACCTGCTCACCTGAAAAGGTTTTAGTTTTGAAAAGCGAGGGTTAGACCATGAGGTCTAGTAAGTTCCCTCCACACCAAATCACACCAAAATATTTCAGTTTTAAAAATTCAGTTATGAAAGCATTTGCATAAATCATAACAAGCACACACAATTTATATGCACACACTGACACATGCTACTGGCACGCGCTAAAGTCACACACACGTGACAGCGCAATCGGGCACACACCGCCCATGTCACACACACCGTGACAGCGTAATCGGGCACACACCGCCCATATATGAAACGAATTCCTATATATATATAAATCATGGGACATACCCCCATTTCACACCACAGCTGGTCACACACAATTATATCACACGTACTGTCACACAGTTTAATCATCGCTTGAGATGGAAACAGTTGAAAAGCCTACTGTTAGACAATAACCACACCACACTTCAATTACTAGACATTTTGCAATAAAAGTAATTGAAAAGCACACCGTTTAAATAATAACCATGCCACACGCTCAAATCTTTACTCGTAATAAAAGCCGTTGGAAAACTCACAATTTAAATTATAATCATCAACCACACACTTTGTATAAAATTTAGGTTCAGAAAGACTCACCTGGCGCGTTAGCTATTTCCTTTCTTGAGAACTTCAGGTTTTATGAGTAACACCTAGTATATTAAAAGCATAGGAATAGTAAAACCACTCTCACCAACTCTCTTAATCCTTATCTTATCTCGGTTCCAAAGATTTCAGATTTACGTTCCTCCTTACTTAATACCGGATCTACATTATTGTTATTAAGGTATTGGATCTTACCATTTTAAATCCCAAGTTACATACCTAATTAAATTTAAATATCTATTAAAACTATACTTTGGCCCCCCCACCAAAATAACATTGATGACCCAAGAATTGTTTACGGTCCAAACAAACATCCACAAAGCCAACCACAAGGGTTGTGGCGTGGTGGTAAGGGCCTGGGGAGTTCATAGCGCTTGCCCGGGTTCGAGTCCCATACGCAGCACTTGTGGCCACTGGCGATTATCTCAGGGCTGCATTACTTCGCGGTCGGTATGTTTGCCAGGGATGTACTGGGCCGAAGGCCCAGGAACCCTATCCAAAAAAACATCCACAAAGCCACGTGACCTACAATTTCCAAAATGAAATCCCTTATCAATGTGGACTTCGGTCCACCAATCAAACATTGCCAACGGCCCATCTTCATTTATTTTAATTCTAAGCCCACGATGCCCAAGACCCAAATTAATTCTCACCGACCCAATACCATAATTTCCCATTTGCTTCTTAAAACCAAAACCGGTATATGCGACTTCCGGTATGCGACTTCCGGTGTGTGACTTCCGGTGTGTCACTTCCGGTATGTCACTTCCGGTATGTGACTTCCGGTAATTCGCGATTACGGGCAGAACTCGATTACCTCAATTAAAATCTAAACTCAGGGATTTCTCTATCGATCTTTTCTAATTTCAAGATTATTAGGTGATTCTCCCATCCTTATTAATTCGCAAACAGAGCTAAATCTAATCCATTAACCATTCAATTTTTAGAGTTTAAACCCATTTACCCTCTTAAAATACGTTCACAGCTTAATCAATGAGGTATTCAGAAATTAAGTTACCTTGCTATCTATTGCACAGGAATTAATCATAGGGAAGGATTGATTACTTACCAACTTTGGAGTTCTCCCACAGACTTTAATGATAAGCATCTTCTTCTCCTTTCTCCTTCTCACCTCAGCCGCCACACACAAGAATAATACTGACATTCCCTCATACCCTAGGGATCCACAACCATTTTATATCTTCCAAAAATGCACAAATGCCCCTTAACCAAACTTTCATTTCTCACACTTTAGACACCAATTTCGCAATTAATTACAAATAAAAAAAACACGGTTGTTACATCATCCTCCCCTCAAAAGAATTCCGTCCCCGGAATTCCATCTTTCAACAATCGAGGAGAATGGTTCCTCCGCCTGCAAGTCTTGCGATCTAAAATCGTCAACCGTTCCTTCACATAGTCCAACTTCCATCTTCCCGACTGCCTTCCATCAATACGATGTTCAATTCGCCAACTGATTCACCAGATCAACCTTAAATATTACCTTATTCCGCAGCTAAGATCTTCCTCACAGATCACACACAATTCTACAGTCACCTTCATATCACCAACATACATCTAGAGCAGTTGACAGCGTCTCACATTAATTATGCCGATCACAAACCATTGATCCCATCAATTCACGCCTATACCACAACATCACTCCCATAATACTACCGAGTCTAATTCGGTGGTCCTTCATCCCGAGCACCGCATTCGTCAAATCCCTTCTACTTCCTTCTCAAACAATAACACGTCTCCAAAGAATGGCTCACTAGAAGATATAAACTCATGACCAAACACACAACTAGCTTCCTTTAACGCTTAACCCAGTCACATACACACAATGTAATACCCCGGGTAAGTTCGTTAGTTAAAAATCTCTTTTCGTTAAATAAAGTTAAATTTAATATTTAAAGGTTAGGGTAAGTATAGAGTATTTTGTAAGTTAGAGGTGTTTTGGTTATTAGTGATTAGTGTAAGGACCAAAATGGTAATTATGGTTGATATTATCCCTTTTAGGAATTCAGATATTTCATATCAGCAAAAGATCAGTGTGTGTAGTGTGTGTGTGTTTTGAGACCAAAAGAAGAAAAAAGAAGATAAAAGGCTAGGGATTCAATTTGGTGTGCTTGGAAGTGAAATTAAGGTATGTCCCTTTACATTTTATGTGTATAATTGTATTTAGAAGGTTTCTATCGGATTAGAATAGTTGATTTCAAGCCTGGTAGTAATTCCAGTCGAATCTGGGTAGAAAATGCTTGAACAGACAGTGGTTTTCGGATAAGTTGAATGTATCCGGATGATTTTGATTAACAGTATCCGGATGATGTTCTAAGGTGTCCGGACGAGTCAAGTATCCGGGTAAGTTCCTTTTTGTTATAAGTTTCCGGATGGAATGGGATACCGGATGGTATCCGGATTGCTTTGCTATCCGGAAAGATGTGCTGTCCGGATTGGTCTTGTTGTCCGGAAAGGTTGGGTTGTCCGGGTTCTTTTGTGTTGTCCGAGAACTATAGCTGTTTGGTCATTTTGAGGATGAGAATTAGGTAGATTTATCCAGAGTTCATAGCCTGCTAAGTATATCTTTTGTGTTCTTTTAGTAAGGAGATACTTGTATATATTTGTTTCAGATTCTTTGGATTTGGGGTGAAAGCTGAGCTGTTTTGAGAAAGGTTTGGGAGCATTTTGATAAAGCAAACCGGTGAGTTTTACTTTAAAACGTTTTTAAACTGGAATACATACATGTGTGGATTGGCAATGTGATTGAGATATTGTATTTACATAAACACTATACTATACGAGAATATGACTGGCTGGGCTTGGGACCGGTGTGTTGGCTGTAATATTCGTACAGTGTTGTTGGTTGTAATTGTCGTACAGTGAAGTTAATTAATTAGTTGGCTTGCTACCAACTAATTTGGCCATGTGAAGGATGAGTGGTACACGATGCACGAGTCTTATTTGGTATTTAGTTATGTGTGATATATGTGTGTTTATATAAAGGATTTTATATAAATTGGTTTTATAACGATTTCGAAATAACAGGGATTTTCTCACTAGACCTCTAGGTCTAACCCTCATTTAGTTTTCAAAAATATGTATTCCAGGTCGAGGAGCTTTTCTTAACAAAGGGAATGATAAAGTGTAGGACGCGGTTGATAGCGGACGGAGATTAGAAAATACTTATATTTTGTATTATATAGTTTTGAGACTTTGGGACCGTATGTGAATTATTATGTATCTTTTGTTATGAATGTAACGATGTTATGCAATATATGTTATTTGTTGTATATTTGGGAAACCGGGTTGTTACAAATGGTATCAGAGCCCTAGTTTAAGGGATTTAGGTATTAGTATCCGTACCTAGACTTAAACTGCATGTGAAGTAGGATGTTGAAAGTCCAGGTTACACTCTTACAATCAAATATGAACATTCAAGATCGTATTCACAGCAACTGGTCATATGATTTATTAACAATCTGTGAATTACAAGATATTACAATGAATTTCTCTAAATGGATTCACCAAAGATTATGTCAAAGATTCTCTCCAAAGATTCTATTAGCTACAGTTGCTAACTCCTATATATACTGTAGAGAATAGCTAAAGCTACAGTACATATAAGAAACAGACTAATAGAACAATTACACGTGTCCTAATTAGTAACTGAATATAACAGATAATATCCCTAGATATGAATTCTGAACATACTTCTGAATAAGCGCTTCAGAACATTTGTCTTCATAGTCAGAAGTTCTGAGTCTCCTACTCAGAACTCTGAACCTTCTAGTCAGAATCCAACACTTAGAATCTTTTTGAGATTTCTCACTCAGAACTTCTGAGTCTTCTGAGTCTTCTTTAGTCTTCTTACTCAGAACTCAACACTTGTGTTTTTGACAAAACTCTAGACCTAACAATCTCCCCCTTTTTGTCAAACACACTTGTACTTTTCATCATCAAATTCTTAGAGCAGGAACAATCTTCAGAAGGAGCTCTTCTGAATGCTTTGACAACTTTTGCTCAGAATTCTGAATAATCTGAGTTAATAACTTCTGGTCAGTCTTTAATCAGCAGCAACAACGATTTCCAAATTGATTTCTGTTATATATTTGCTTTTTCTTTGCTCCCCCTTGAAATGACAATTCTCATCTTCATTTCAGCTTTCATAAGATTTCTTTATAAGAAACAACCGATCAGTTTCCTTTTCCTCTTCTTCTTCTTAAAATAACATTTCTCTCTTTTGTTATTTCTGTACAAAAACCATATCAATCTTCAAAATCTTTAGCTTTTCTCCCCCTAAAGTTTTGGAAAGCAAAATCATCTTCAAAATCTTTAGCTTTTCTCCCCCTTGATTTTCAAAACTTTAGCGATGCTTTTTCTTCGAATGAAGTCTATGCTTTTTCTCCTCCTTAATGAATAACCTTGCTCCCCCTCAAAATAAGAATTCTGGAGCAGTTTGTTTTCTCCCCCTGAAAGTATGCAAATATTTCATTAAAATTATTCATTTCAAATATAGTGCTTTAATGAAAACATTTATACAAGGAGAATAAGATTTACTGAACTACACTTGATAACTACTAACATTTGATCATTTGAAAACTTTACAAAAGAAATCCAACTTAATGAAATTTATCAGATTTTTCAATCAAATGAAATCAAATGCATGTGTTTGGATTCAAATACAAGTCATCATTGCATATCGAGTTAAAAATGTTCAGTTTCAATCCCTTTATTAAATCTATTTGGTGTGCTTAGCATGCGAAATATGATTAGCTTCAAGCATATGCAATTCTAAAAACATATACGAATACTTTGCTCTACTCACACTATTTGTCCAAAATCAGGATTTTCACAAATTTACAGGTTTATTGCGACTTTGAATTTTCCCAAAGTTTCAAGAGATGTGTGCTCATTGGCATCTTTTAATTTTGTGCTCATTGACATCTTTTAATTTTGTGCACATTGGCATCTTTTAATCAAAAAGTTTAGTAAGAATAAGATATATCGTTAAACATGACTTTCTATCTGGTTCTATTGCAGGATTTGGGTCAGCATATCCCAGACCAGTTGGTCTTAGGTGCTAGGTGACAAGCACCCCATGGAACTTAATTTCCCAAACCAGAAAGGCCACATCGATATATCTTAAACCCATTTGTACCAGTAGAACATGGCTTTCTATCTGATTCTATTGCAGGATTTGGGTCAGCCGATCCTAGACCAGTTGATCTTAGGGACTAGGTGTCGAGCACCCCTTAGGACTTACTCTCCCAAACCAGAAAGGCCACAGGTACAAACTTTCAAACTAAATGATTTTGTATATATATATTGCATCTCAATCACTTGGTTCTAAAACGTAGTACTTCCCCCATATTTTCGTTTCCATCCATCATTCTGACATTTAGGCTTTTTGAGCATTATATTCTATATAAGTATAGATTTCATAACATTGAGCATTCGGCATAATTTCATTCATGTTTTGCTTACCTTTCGATTTAATTCAGAAGTGAAAGTTGAAACAAATATAGCTCAGATAATACAAAATACTTGTAAAATCACTTTTTGACACACATTTATTCATTGAATGAAAATTAAAAAAAATCATATCATTGAATTAAATTGTTAAGATTCAAACATTCAAAGCAATAGAAATAAAACATAATACAATGTTACCTTTCACCACTTGTTCCTTGAAACATAAAAATATGACAGTTAAGGATATCACCTGAGAAATATGAGTTCTAAACTGATTTGTTTAGAAGTCTTAGTCTCTGAAGTACGGGTCCTGAACTGAATTATTCAGAAGCCATTGTCATTTAAGTACGGGTTTTGAACTGATATGTTCAAAAACCTAAAACGTTGAATCACGGGTTTTGAACATTATCTTGAAACAATCAGATCAAATTTTGAGTCAATGCTTCCTCTGAAATCAAGATAATCCTGCAAAATCAAGAGATTTTGGTAATCATCTACGATGATTCCTCATTAGTTATCAAAATAAAATTCTGAGTAGTAGAGTCAGAATTCTGATTAGAAGAGTCAGAATTCTGAGTAACTTGCTCAAAATTCTAAGTATCAGAGTCAGAATTCTGATTAGTTGAGTCAGAATTCTGAGTAACTTGCTCAAAATTCTAAGTATCAGAGTCAGAATTCTGATTAGTTGAGTCAGAACTTCTGAGTAGTAGAGTCAGAACTTCTGAGTAACAGTCAGAATTCTGATAAAACTATCCAGAGAAAATTCCTTAGAAAAATGTTTGGATTTTGTGATTTTTGAACATTCTGAACTTCAAACCACCATAACTTGCTCAAAAATCAGAATTTTTCCACCAAAATTTGCAAGGTTGCTCAAAACGTGATTCTGAACACATTCTCTGGAAATGTTTTCTACTAAAAACACCCACAACTATGAGTTCGATTACACCACAGTAAACTGAACTTTTTTTTTTTTTTTTTTTTTTAAAAAAATTCTTCAAAATCAACAAATTGATCTGTATGAATCAGAAATCCATAATCAAGATGAGACAAATTGTAAGTCCATAATCACATTCAGACCGAGTTTTGGACTGAATTATCCAAAAGTCAAAATTTTCAATTTAAGCACATCATCTGTTTTCAGTCATGTGTCAGTATGATCATTCAGCTTTACACATGAATAACCTGCAAAACAGATTAAGTTGACTTTGGTACCCATATGAACTTGGGTCCAGGTTTGTTAGGTGCAGTGGTATATGCAGATATTCTATAAGAACCATACCAGTGCTGAATAAAATTTTTGTTCACAAAATCATTAGTCCCACAATATGAACAACAAAGTTTCTTTTGTGCAACTCTGACTAATTGATTTACAGAATAAATCACATCAGGTTTAACAAAAGATTTTCTTTGAAATGTATTGTTCTTCTTAACATTTGAATTAGGAACTTTTGATTTTGGCACTTCTTTCTTGGAAGTTGTTCCTTTAACTCTCCATTCCATTTTTATCTTTTTAAAAGAACAATTATAAGATTTATCAATAGCAGAATCATAAAACAGATTAGAAGAACGAATCTGATCTTTTGAACTATGATTTGATTTGTCAACAACTTTTGTTTCAAATTCTTTAAACTTTTTAACATACAAATCAAACCTTGACTGCAAATCAGATTTGGACTTCCTCTCTATCATGATTTTAGTTGATAAATCAGATAATTTCTTAATAAGCCTCCTTATCTCCAAATGAAAAACTTTCTTTTCCTTCTCAAACTCATCTTTTAAGCATTTTTCTTTAAATCCATTTACCTTCTTCTTTTCAGTCTCTTTCCTTCCATCTTCTAACTCTTTCTCCAACTCATTTATTTTTACAGAAAACTCATTTAACATTCCTGTTTTCTTTTTCTCAAAACCATTCTTTTCTTTTTGAAAAACATTTTTCTTGCATTCAAACTCTTTTCTTTCTTTTGCAAGAATTTTCTCCAAATCAGAAATTTTCAAAGATAATTCAACAGACTTTGTTTCAAAAACTTTCCTCTCAGTTTGAAAGTCTCTTCTCTCTTTCTCAAATTTCACTCTTTCAAGTATAAGTACTTGTTCAAAATCATAGATCTGTTTCAAGAGTTGACAATTTTTCATTTCACATGATTTGATTCTATTTTCAGAATTTGTCAACATCTTTCTTTCAAAATTGATTTTCTCTTTCAAATCAACATTCTCTTTTTCTAACAACTTTGTGTTCTCTTGAGCCTTTTCGAAATCTTTTAGAAGATCGAATTTATCTTTTTGCAAATTTACAACAACTTTTGCACTTTCCTCAAATTTGGCTTCAAGATTAGCAATCTTGCTTTCAAAATGAACAATCTCAGTTTTTGGTTTAGAAATTGTTTCTTTTGCTTTTACAGGACTTAATTTTTGTAAATTGTCCGAACTGGTTATAGAACTTGCAGGTCTCACAAAAACTTCAACAATCTCAGGCATGATGAAATGACAAATTCAAATATCAACTATGAATTATGAAAAAAAATGAGAATCAACACAGATCTAGAACATGCAAGAATTGATCAACTCTGTCACATGCATTTCATCAAACAGTTAGAGTACATGAATTAATGAAAACTTCTTTTCAACAAAAATTTGAATACTAATCAGCATGCAGCAGATATAATCACTTTGATCAAGAAACCAATCAAGAATTTCGAAGACATACCTGTGATCTCTGTTTAATTTCGAGAATTAATCAGCATAGAGAGAAAATATTTGGATGACTTGATTGTAAGATATCGATTCAACAGAAAGACAAATTCAAATTTCTTGAATCAATGATAGAAACGAATTCAAGAATTGTTAGGAATTCAAGAATTGTTAGCAGCAGCGGAATCAATTGTCGAATTGATCAAGAAACTTCAAGAACGCGATCAAACACACTCTTGGACGAATTTGTTTGTTGATTGGCTCTGATACCAATTGAAAGTCCAGGTTACACTCTTACAATCAAATATGAACATTCAAGATCGTATTCACAGCAACTGGTCATATGATTTATTAACAATCTGTGAATTACAAGATATTACAATGAATTTCTCTAAATGGATTCACCAAAGATTATGTCAAAGATTCTCTCCAAAGATTCTATTAGCTACAGTTGCTAACTCCTATATATACTGTAGAGAATAGCTAAAGCTACAGTACATATAAGAAACAGACTAATAGAACAATTACACGTGTCCTAATTAGTAACTGAATATAACAGATAATATCCCTAGATATGAATTCTGAACATACTTCTGAATAAGCGCTTCAGAACATTTGTCTTCATAGTCAGAAGTTCTGAGTCTCCTACTCAGAACTCTGAACCTTCTAGTCAGAATCCAACACTTAGAATCTTTTTGAGATTTCTCACTCAGAACTTCTGAGTCTTCTGAGTCTTCTTTAGTCTTCTTACTCAGAACTCAACACTTGTGTTTTTGACAAAACTCTAGACCTAACAGATGTCCCTAATAATTTTAGAACCTTGGGATGATTAAGTATAAAAGGTAGAAGGAACATCATGTAAGGTAATTTCATATTACACCTGGCCAGTGTAATTGTGATCTTACAGGTGCATGTTTGAACTGGAATACCTTGTTATATGGGGTATGTGCTTATGTGTATGTTAACCTTGTTTGAATCTACAGGATGGAAAGCGGTACTAGACAAACGAATCGGGGAGGAGGAAATCCTAATAGAATAAATCCAACAGTTGGGACAAGGGGACGAGGGGGAGAAAGAGGTAGGGGCAGAACTGGAGGCAGAGTTCAGGGGCGAGGTACGGGGGTTGTTACAAGAAACGATTTGATGGCAGAAATGGTGAGACTTCAAGCCAATATACAAGCTATGTTCGATAGAACTCGTCACACAGAAACTGGAATACCAGATCCTAGTCTAGAAGATGAGATGCCCATTACACATACTGTCATACCGGTGCCAAGGAAGTGTGACTATAAAATGTTTCTAAGTTGCAAACCCCCGACATACTTAGGAGAAAGGGATCCAGTGAAGGCCATGAGGTGGCTGAAAGAGATAGAAGCTCTCTTCAGGACCAGCAAGTGTGCAGAAGAAGATAAAGTACTATACGGAACAGTGATGTTGAAGGCAGATGCTCTATTTTGGTGGGAAGCTCTTATTACATCAAGAGGGTCGAACGTGTATTCTACTTTTACATGGGAAGAATTCACCATATCTTTCAAAAGACAGTTTTGTCCTCAAGCAGCAGTTAGACAACTGGAAGAGGAGTTCATGAACCTACATTAGAGAAGTTTATCGGTTAGGGATTACACTGCTCGTTTTCTGGAGAAGTCTCGCTTCGCGGAGTACTATGTTGCCACGGAGGCGCTGAAGATGGAAAGGTTTATTTTCGGGTTAAATTCAGAAATTAGAAAGCTAGTGATTGCAAAAGGACCCGATACCTTCTCAGCCGCAGTAGATGCAGCGGAAAATATGGAACGGGATAATAAGAGAGATGCTGGTGATAGAAGTTTTGGAAAAAGGAAATTGGAGGAAATGACGTACGATTTGGAGGAATACAAATCCCCGAGGCTTGATAGTTTTCTACCTTTCAGACCAGTTGAAAGACCATGTCCAAAATGCAATCGTGTTCACCAAGGAAACTGTTATGTGGAGTCTCGAAGATGTTACAAGTGCGGGAAGACTGGTCACATTGCTAAAGAATGTCACGTAACTCGATTCTGTTTCGTTTGCAATTCCCCTGATCATATTCAGTCAGACTGTCCACGATAGAAAGTACAGCACGTTAGTATGACGGTGAGACCAACGGGTGTTAGGTCGGGAGAGGTACAAGGGTCTGAGGTACCGAAAGCAAAAGGTCGTGTCTTTCAAATGACAACACAAGAAGAGGAGGAAATTCCTGATGAGGTTACAGGTACATTTCTAATAAACTCTATATGTGCTAAGGTGTTATATGACTTCGGTGCAAAATGGTTATTGGTATTTCCGTGCTTTTGTTGCTTATCTGTGTTAGAGATATAAGTGGGTGTGGGGTGTCTATTCAGTTAGTTTCTATGGTTTTGATTGAGTTCGAAGTAGTAGTTATAAGTATTCATACCTTTTCGCTTAACCGAATTTTGGGACGGAATTCTTTTAAGGGGGATATAATGTAATACCCCGGGTAAGTTCGTTAGTTAAAAATCCCTTTTTGTTAAATAAAGTTAAATTTAATATTGAAAGGTTAGGGTAAGTATAGAGTATTTTTTAAGTTAGAGGTGTTTTGGTTATTAGTGATTAGTGTAAGGACCAAAATGGTAATTATGGTTGATATTATCCCTTTTAGGAATTCAGATATTTCATATCAGCAAAAGATCAGTGTGTGTAGTGTGTGTGTGTGTGTGTGTTTTGAGACCAAAGGAAGAAAAAAGAAGATAAAAGGCTAGGGATTCAATTTGGTGTGCTTGGAAGTGAAATTAAGGTATGTCCCTTTACATTTTATGTGTATAATTGTATTTAGAAGGTTTCTATCGGATTAGAATAGTTGATTTCAAGCCTGGTAGTAATTCCAGTCGAATCTGGGTAGAAAATGCTTGAACAGACAGTGGTTTTCGGATAAGTTGAATGTATCCGGATGATTTTGATTAACAGTATCCGGATGATGTTCTAAGGTGTCCGGACGAGTCAAGTATCAGGGTAAGTTCCTTTTTGTTATAAGTTTCCGGATGGAATGGGATACCGGATGGTATCCGGATTGCTTTGCTATCCGGAAAGATGTGCTGTCCGGATTGGTCTTGTTGTCCGGAAAGGTTGGGTTGTCCGGGTTGTTTTGTGCTGTCCGGGAACTATAGCTGTTTGGTCATTTTGAGGATGAGAATTAGGTAGATTTATCCAGAGTTCATAGCCTGCTAAGTATATCTTTTGTGTTCTTTTAGTAAGGAGATACTTGTATATATTTGTTTCAGATTCTTTGGATTTGGGGTGAAAGCTGAGCTGTTTTGAGAAAGGTTTGGGAGCATTTTGATAAAGCAAACCGGTGAGTTTTAGTTTAAAACGTTTTTAAACTGGAATACATACATGTGTGGATTGGCAATGTGATTGAGATATTGTATTTACATAAACATTATACTATACGAGAATATGACTGGCTGGGCTTAGGACCGGTGTGTTGGCTGTAATATTCGTACAGTGTTGTTGGCTGTAATTGTCGTACAGTGAAGTTAATTAATTAGTTGGCTTGCTACCAACTTATTTGGCCATGTGAAGGATGTGAAGGATGAGTGGTACACGATGCACGAGTCTTATTTGGTATTTAGTTATGTGTGATATGTGTGTGTTTATATAAAGGATTTTATATAAATTGGTTTTATAACGATTTCGAAATAACAGGGATTTTCTCACTAGACCTCTAGGTCTAACCCTCATTTTGTTTTCAAACATATGTATTCCAGGTCGAGGAGCTTTTCTTAGCAAAGGGAAGGATAAAGTGTAGGACGCGGTTGATAGCGGACGGAGATTAGAAAATACTTATATTTTGTATTATATAGTTTAGAGACTTTGGGACCGTATGTGAATTATTATGTATCTTTTGTTATGAATGTAACGATGTTATGCAATATATGTTATTTGTTGTATATTTGGGAAACCGGGTTGTTACAAATGGTATCAGAGCCCTAGTTTAAGGGATTTAGGTATTAGTATCCGTACCTAGACTTAAACTGCATGTGAAGTAGGATGTCCCTAATAATTTTAGAACCTTGGGTTGATTAAGTATAAAAGGTAGAAGGAACATCATGTAAGGTAATTTCAGATTACACCTGGCCAGTGTAATTGTGATCTTACAGGTGCATGTTTGAACTGGAATACCTTGTTATATGGGGTATGTGCTTATGTGTATGTTAACCTTGTTTGAATCTACAGGATGGCAAGCGGTACTAGACAAACGAATCGGGGAGGAGGAAATCCTAATATAACAAATCCAACAGTTGGGACAAGGGGTCGAGGGGGAGAAAGAGGTAGGGGCAGAACTGGAGGCAGAGTTCAGGGGCGAGGTACGGAGTTTGTTACAAGAAACGATTTGATGGCAGAAATGGGGAGACTTCAAGCCAATATACAAGCTATGTTCGATAGAACTCGTCACACAGAAACTGGAATACCAGATCCTAGTCTGGAAGATGAGATGCCCATTACACATACTGTCATACCGGTGCCAAGGAAGTGTGACTATAAAATGTTTCTAAGTTGCAAACCCCCGACATACTTAGGAGAAAGGGATCCAGTGAAGGCCATGAGGTGGCTGAAAGAGATAGAAGCTGTCTTCAGGACCAGCAAGTGTGCAGAAGAAGATAAAGTACTATACGGAACAGCGATGTTGAAGGCAGATGCTCTATTTTGGTGGGAAGCTCTTATTACATCAAGAGGGTCGGACGTGTATTCTACTTTTACTTGGGAAGAATTCACCATATCTTTCAAAAGACAGTTTTGTCCTCAAGCAGCAGTTAGACAACTGGAAGAGGAGTTCATGAACCTACATTAGAGAAGTTTATCGGTTAGGGATTACACTGCTCGTTTTCTGGAGAAGTCTCGCTTCGCGGAGTACTATGTTGCCACGGAGGCGCTGAAGATGGAAAGGTTTATTTTCGGGTTAAATTCAGAAATTAGAAAGCTAGTGATTGCAAAAGGACCCGATACCTTCTTAGCCGCAGTAGATGCAGCGGAAAATATGGAACGGGATAATAAGAGAGATGCTGGTGATAGAAGTTTTGGAAAAAGGAAATTGGAGGAAATGACGTACGATTTGGAGGAATACGAATCCCCGAGGCTTGATAGTTATCTACCTTTCAGACCAGTTGAAAGACCATGTCCAAAATGCAATCGTGTTCACCAAGGAAACTGTTATGTGGAGTCTCGAAGATGTTACAAGTGCGGGAAGACTGGTCACATTGCTAAAGAATGTCACGTAACTCGATTCTGTTTCGTTTGCAATTCCCCTGATCATATTCAGTCAGACTGTCCACGATAGAAAGTACAACACGGTAGTATGACGGTGAGACCAACGGGTGTTAGGTAGGGAGAGGTACAAGGGTCTGAGGTACCGAAAGCAAAAAGGTCGTGTCTTTCAAATGACAACACAAGAAGAGGAGGAAATTCCTGATGAGGTTACAGGTACATTTCTAATAAACTCTATATGTGCTACGGTGTTATCTGATTTCGGTGCAAAATGGTTATTGGTATTTCCGTGCTTTTGTTGCTTATCTGTGTTAGAGATATAGGTGGGTGTGGGGTGTCTATTCAGTTAGTTTCTATGGTTTTGATTGAGTTCGAAGTAGTAGTTATAAGTATTCATACCTTTTCGCTTAACCGAATTCTGGGACAGAATTCTTTTAAGGGGGATATAATGTAATACCCCGGGTAAGTTCGTTAGTTAAAAATCCCTTTTTGTTAAATAAAGTTAAATTTAATATTGAAAGGTTAGGGTAAGTATAGAGTATTTTGTAAGTTAGAGGTGTTTTGGTTATTAGTGATTAGTGTAAGGACCAAAATGGTAATTATGGTTGATATTATCCCTTTTAGGAATTCAGATATTTCATATCAGCAAAAGATCAGTGTGTGTAGTGTGTGTGTTTTGAGACCAAAGGAAGAAAAAAGAAGATAAAAGGCTAGGGATTCAATTTGGTGTGCTTGGAAGTGAAATTAAGGTATGTCCCTTTACATTTTATGTGTATAATTGTATTTAGAAGGTTTCTATCGGATTAGAATAGTTGATTTCAAGCCTGGTAGTAATTCCAGTCGAATCTGGGTAGAAAATGCTTGAACAGACAGTGGTTTTCGGATAAGTTGAATGTATCCGGATGATTTTGATTAACAGTATCCGGATGATGTTCTAAGGTGTCCGGACGAGTCAAGTATCCGGGTAAGTTCCTTTTTGTTATAAGTTTCCGGATGGAATGGGATACCGGATGGTATCCGGATTGCTTTGCTATCCGGAAAGATGTGCTGTCCGGATTGGTCTTGTTGTCCGGAAAGGTTGGGTTGTCCGGGTTGTTTTGTGCTGTCCGGGAACTATAGCTGTTTGGTCATTTTGAGGATGAGAATTAGGTAGATTTATCCAGAGTTCATAGCCTGCTAAGTATATCTTTTGTGTTCTTTTAGTAAGGAGATACTTGTATATATTTGTTTCAGATTCTTTGGATTTGGGGTGAAAGCTGAGCTGTTTTGAGAAAGGTTTGGGAGCATTTTGATAAAGCAAACCGGTGAGTTTTAGTTTAAAACGTTTTTAAACTGGAATACATACATGTGTGGATTGGCAATGTGATTGAGATATTGTATTTACATAAACATTATACTATACGAGAATATGACTGGCTGGGCTTAGGACCGGTGTGTTGGCTGTAATATTCGTACAGTGTTGTTGGCTGTAATTGTCGTACAGTGAAGTTAATTAATTAGTTGGCTTGCTACCAACTAATTTGGCCATGTGAAGGATGTGAAGGATGAGTGGTACACGATGCACGAGTCTTATTTGGTATTTAGTTATGTGTGATATGTGTGTGTTTATATAAAGGATTTTATATAAATTGGTTTTATAACGATTTCGAAATAACAGGGATTTTCTCACTAGACCTCTAGGTCTAACCCTCATTTTGTTTTCAAAAATATGTATTCCAGGTCGAGGAGCTTTTCTTAGCAAAGGGAAGGATAAAGTGTAGGACGCGGTTGATAGCGGACGGAGATTAGAAAATACTTATATTTTGTATTATATAGTTTTGAGACTTTGGGACCGTATGTGAATTATTATGTATCTTTTGTTATGAATGTAACGATGTTATGCAATATATGTTATTTGTTGTATGTTTGGGAAACCGGGTTGTTACACACAATCTCAACAGCTACTATACCTAGCCCACCGTTCACCACATCGCATACGAGAATTTTCTACCAAGTCAATCTGCAATAACACTCAAAGCTCGAAGCGACCACACATTTCTCATTACTCAAACGGTATTAACTCACTTGCTTGCATTTCCTTCATAGTCAGTCCCTAACTGCCGCCCTATTATTTTATTCCCGGTTAACAATACCACACACCACTTAGACATCCATGCATCATCACACACAATTTTACCACATCTGAACAACTTATAAGCAGAACTCGAGCAAAGATTTCCACTTACGCTCACCCCATATCAACACTAATCCACCACTTAACCTTACAGAAAATTCATTACTACCACGCCTCGCATGCTCGCTAAGTATAAGCTACCACCATCTTATCCACATCACCCCACACATTTAAACAATACCTTTCTAGATAGCGTCAACAATCACACTAAGAATAATCTACACAACACACTAAATCGTTGCCTTCGTGGCAAGGTTAAGATTTCACACACTACTGTTACTTTCCATACATTAATTACCACACTTCACACGCTACTATTATTCTTCACACTCAATCCACCACACTCCACACACTATCAAAATCAGAACAACGGTAATCAAGCACACTCATGCACCTGTAAATTCATAATGACATTGGCCAGATGTGATTTGAATTTACCTTATATGAGAGTCCTCACTACCATCATTCTAGATTTTCAGTGTTTAAAGTTTTCCCCTAAAGGCTTCCTATACCTCAGTTGTGTCCTCCTACTCCACAGTTTAAGTTTAGGCCCATCCGGTCACCCAAATCCCTTAAACTAGGGCTCTGATACCATTTGTAACATCCCAAATCCGAGAATACAGACTACAAGCTACTTCTTTAATTCATAACGCCATAAACGGCTCAACATAGTCACACTATCCAAATTTACAACACATGGTTCGCGGAAATAACCTTAAGTACAGCTGAGAAATCTAACTAAACATTAAGAAGGCAGTTCTTCCCCCATTCTAAACGCGAGCTCCTACCCACGTCCTGCCAAACCTCTAAAAGTGTCATCGGCTACCTGCTCACCTGAAAAGGTTTTAGTTTTGAAAAGCGAGGGTTAGACCATGAGGTCTAGTGAGTTCCCTCCACACCAAGTTACACCAAAATATTTCAGTTTATAAAATTCAGTTATGAAAGCATTTGCATAAATCATAACAAGCACACACAATTTATATGCACACACTGACACATGCTACTGGCACGCGCTAAAGTCACACACACCGTGACAGCGCAATCGGGCACACACCGCCCATGTCACACACACCGTGACAGCGTAATCGGGCACACACCGCTCATATATGAAACGAATTCATATATATATAAATCATGGGACACACCCCCATTTCACACCACAGCCAGAGCATGGTCACACACAATTATATCACACGTATTGTCACACAGTTTAATCATTGCTTGAGATGGAAACAGTTGAAAAGCCTACTGTTAGACAATAACCACACCACACTTCAATTACTAGACATTTTGCAATAAAAGTAATTGAAAAGCACACCGTTTAAATAATAACCATGCCACACGCTCAAATCTTTACTCGTAATAAAAGCCGCTGGAAAACTCACAATTTAAATTATAATCATCAACCACACACTTTGTATAAAATTTAGGTTCAGAAAGACCCACCTGACGCGTTAGCTATTTCCTTTCTTGAGAACTTCAGGTTTTATGAGTAACACCTAGTATATTAAAAGCATAGGAATAGTAAGTCTCGAGTTAGACTAAAACCACTCTCACCAACTCTCTTAATCCTTATCTTATCTCGGTTCCAAAGATTTCAGATTTACGTTCCTCCTTACTTAATACCGGATCTACATTATTGTTATTAAGGTATTGGATCTTACCATTTTAAATCCCAAGTTACATACCTAATTAAATTTAAATACCTATTAAAACTATACTTTGGCCCCCCCACCAAAATAACATTGATGACCCAAGAATTGTTTACGGTCCAAACAAACATCCACAAAGCCACGTGACCTACAATTTCCAAAATGAAATCCCTTATCAATGTGGACTTCGGTCCACCAATCAAACATTGCCAATGGCCCATCTTCATTTATTTTAATTCTAAGCCCACGATGCCCAAGACCCAAATTAATTCCCACCGACCCAATACCATAATTTCCCATTTGCTTCTTAAAACCAAAACCGGTATATGCGACTTCCATTGTGTCACTTCCGGTATGCGACTTCCGGTGTGTCACTTTCGGTATGTCACTTCCGGTGTGTCACTTCCGGTATGTGACTTCCGGTAATTCACGATTACGGGCAGAACTCGATTACCTCAATTAAAATCTAAACTCAGGGATTTCTCTATCGATCTTTTCTTATTTCAAGATTATTAGGTGATTCTCCCATCCTTATTAATTCGCAAACAGAGCTAAATCTAATCCATTAACCATTCAATTTTTAGAGTTTAAACCCATTTACCCTCTTAAAATACGTTCACAGCTTAATCAATGAGGTATTCAGAAATTAAGTTACCTTGCTATCTATTGCACAGGAATTAATCATAGGGAAGGATTGATTACTTACCAACTTTGGAGTTCTCCCACAGACTTTAATGATAAGCATCTTCTTCTCCTTTCTCCTTCTCACCTCAGCCGCCACACACAAGAATAATACTGACATTCCCTCATACCCTAGGGATCCATAACCATTTTATATCTTCCAAAAAGGCACAAATGCCCCTTAACCAAACTTTCATTTCTCACACTTTAGACACCAATTTCGCAATTAATTACAAATAAAAAAACACGGTTGTTACAATAGTATTGTCAAATACCATCAATTTTTACAGTGTTATTGTGTGGAGGTGATTCAACAACTTCAGTTTTTAAATTGATAGTCTCCGATAACATTGTTGACAACGGTATAGATCTCATTAGATTGTAGCAAAGTTTCATGGTTGAAACTCTCAAGTTGTATGAAAAAAAAGTAAACTCACAAACGAAAACTAATCTAGTTTAACATGATTCAATCATTGAAGATCAAGAAAACAAACTTTGGGTAATATTTGTCGGTTGACATTCTTATAAAAAAACCGATTTCTCAAATGTACCACTAAGGGCCGCCTTTTGTAAATATCCTGAAAGTAGAGATGTGTTAGTAGGATAAGTGATTCATCCTATATGGCGATTATGTCATTTGCGAAGGAGGTGGTTAGCTAACTAATGTGGGACAAGTAGACTATGTTGGATTGCAAGGGTGTGTCTTATAGTTTGATTTACTTGAGCGTGTCTCAAGTTGATCCGAAGAGTCCGTCGGAATTTAGGGCTCGGTTGAGTGAGGTAGACGGTCATAATTTTGTGGTTCATCTAGATGGGAGGAAGGCAAAGTTGGGAGTTTCTAAATCAAAGCTTGATAGTACCTGTTTGTTAGTTGAACGTGCATACTTATTATTGTGTGTTTGCAGTTGGTTTATATAAGTGTGTAAATCTCAGGTTGATGGTGTAAAATACATGGGGGGTGCGTCCCATGTGATTTGTTCGAATAGACTTGGTATGTTCCCAAGGGCGGGTGTGAGCCCTAGTTCAAGTCACAGGTGTGTAGTGACCAGCCAGGAATTTCCGTTATTCGTGTGAGGATGTTGAGTTGCAAGATTGGTTATTGCATAATGTTTTCGCCAACTCTTTCAAATATATGTGATGTTTGGTGGGAGAAAGCATGGCCTAGTGAGCGGACAGTAGTCGTGAGGATAGAACCTCTAGTGTGTGGGGTTGTGTAGATATGAAGGCGGTAACTTATATTTAGTAAGCATGCGAAGCATGGGGGAATGAAGTGTTGTGAGGTTAAGTGGTGGATTAGTGTTGTTATGAGATGAGCGTAAGTGGAGATCCTTGCTCGGGATTTGTTGATAAGTTGTTCTATGTGGCTAGAGTTGGGTGTGGTGCTTTTATCCGAAAACAAGAGATTGGGGTGGAAGTTGGTGGCTAGCTAAGAGGGAGATGGTGTGATCTTGGATTGAGTAGTTTACAGTGTTTCGTTGTAAATATGAAATCTTTGGGTATACTGGCTAATCCTTGTTTATAAAGGAAATGCAAAGGGGTGAGTTAATATCTTTGAGGAATGAGAAATGTGTGGTCGCTTCGAACATCGAGTGTGTTTCGGATTGACTGGGTGGAGTTTCTCGTATGAAAGATGGTGAAACTGTTGGTTGGGCATAGTAACCGTTGAAATTGCGTGTGTGGAGTGGTAAATGTTGGATGAGAAATGTCCATAGGGTAATTGGGACGGTAGGCTGGGATGGGTGTGTAATCGTGAAGTAGAAGGTGTGGCAAGTGGCACGAAAAGTGGAAGCAATGTTTTCAAGAACGTCACCGTCGGGTGCATGAACTCCTAGTGGGAGTATGAGAAAGGGGGATTGGCATGTATGTGATTGGTTTTCGAGTCAAGGAAAGTCAGCTTGTGTGGTTGATCAAGAGTGTGCACCTTCCCGTGAGCCGATCTTTGGAATCGTGTTTTATGAGTAAAAAGGAAGTGGAAGGATGTAGTCGAAAGTAGTGTTCGCGAAAAGGACCATTGGAGTGGACTTGGTAGTAGTGTGAGAAATGTTCCAAGTAAACTTTGTCGTTCAGTGTTAAGCTAGTAAGAATATTTTTGTGTGAGCATAGTTGCTCCTTGCTGGTAGCAGGTGAACCCTGAATTATCTCTCATGTGGATGGACGACTGTTAGATGCAAGGAGAATTCGGATGCGTGACTTCAAGATTGGTCCGGGTTGGATTGATGGGTACGTCAGATGTTAAAGTGTGTAGGTTTCTACTTTTGGCTCTGTATAGTGTGGGGGTGTTGCTATGGCGGAAGGGTGTGAATTGATTATTATTGATGAACCGTGGGCAACACAGTTCAGGTGAGAAAGTGTTATCTGCCTTATACGTGTATTGAGATGGGGAAAGTGATCGTAGAATTGTGTGTTATCAGTCGAAGAGGATTATGTCTGTGATCTAAGGTGATACTCGAGGTTGGTCTTGTGCTAGGTTGGTGAATTGAAGGTTCGTTAAGAAATGGATGTTGTTGTGGCCCTAACCGTTGTAACTTGTGCTGTCACGGGATTGAAGTTGTGGACGAAAATTCTAAATTTGTTGCAACCGTGCGTCTAAGTGTGTGGACGGTACCATGTACCGTTGACCTGAGGCGTCATAGTTGTGGTACGCAAATTTCCTAGAGTAGGAGTTGTAATCATTCGAAAGTGTGGAAATTGTTGGCGTACGCTTTGTTGTTGAAGGGTTATGCAAGTGGAAGTAAGAGAATCCTTAGAAAAGCAAAGGGGTTGGCATGTGCAGTTATCTGTGAACTTTCCGTGAGTAAAGATGTATCGCGAGAAATTGGGGTACGAAGAGGAACCAATAGTTAATGTGGACAGTAAGGTCCGGAAATCAAGAAATAGGGAGACTCGTCTAGTGAGGGTTCAGTGGAGGTATCATAAGGGACAAGAGGCTACGTGGGAAGTGGAGTCGGATATGATGTCCAGGTACCCTCATCTTTTCGAGAATGGAATTCCGGGGAAGGAATTCTTTTGAGGGGGGAGTGTTGTAGTAACCGTGTCCAAATAAAAAGAGTTTCAAGCCTTGTGGTTGAAATGTAATAAGATGGAAGTTGAGGGGCTATTGGTTAATAATTGGGATGAGGTATATAAGGGCACAAAACCCTAGAAACATTCCATTTTGGCTGAAAATCTGTGTGTGTCGGCTGTGTTCTTGGAGAAAAGAAAGAGAGGAGGGTTTTGGGGGCTCTTGTGGATTTTGGGAGAAGAAGGAGCTTGGTGTTGGAAATCAGAAGAAGGATTGTTGGGGAATTCGTTTCTGGCAAGCATTTGAGCAGGTAAACTCTCAATCCATTACTCCATTTAATGAGGTTGTTGATTGTAGAGTATTGAGAAGTTTAGTTGGATAATAGTATTGCCAAAACTCTTGTGGAAGGTTTAAGCTCCTCTTGTTTATGTTTTTATGGATGTATATTCTGGGGTTTGGTTCTAGTACGTTTTTGGTAGTTGTTATTGCCTAATCGTTGCTTTGGCGGAGCTCAGGACGGGATTTTCGAGTGAAAAACTCGAACAGCGCCCCGTCCGGATACCTTCAATAGAAGAAGGTGTCTGGGTAAGCACCCGGAGATCATGTTGTCCGGATGAGTGTGTTGTCCGGATGGGTATGTTGTCCGGATAGAAGCGTTGTCTGGATGAGTGTGTTGTCCGGATAGAAGTGTTGTCCGGATGAGTGTGTTGTCCGGATGGGTATGTTGTCCGGATAGAAGCGTTGTCCGAATGAGTGTGTTGTCCGGATAGAAGTGTTTTCCGGATGAGTGTGTTGTCTGGATGGGTATGTTGTCCGGATAGGGTGTTGTCCGGATAAGGGTGCTGTCCGGATATGGGTGTTGTCCGGATGGGTATGTTGTCCGGATAGGGTGTTGTCTGGATAAGGGTGCTGTCCGGATAAGGGTGTTGTCCGGATAGGTGTGTTGTCCGGATAGGTGTTGTCCGGATAAAGGTGTTGTCCGGATAGGGTAGTGTGTCCGGATAGTTGAGCTGTCAACTTATGCGTTTACCCTTTCGCTCAGGTAGACCATCTGGAAGTGCAGGTCAGAGTAGGAAAGGATCGTAAGCGTAACAGGTGAGTTTTCTAACTGAAGCTTGATGGTACTTGTTCATTTACTCGTACATGTGCGTTTGCTTAATATATGTTGCATATAAATTACTTATGTTTGGTGCGAGGTATATGGGGGGGCGTGTCCCAATCATTAAGGTGTGATGCTTATGGGGGGGTGTCCCATATGTTGTGGTATGACGCTTATGGGGGGTGTGACCCATATGTCATAGTGTGATGCTTATGGGGGGGTGTGTCCCATCTGTTGTGGTATGACGCTCATGGGGGGTGTGACCCATATGTCATAGTGTGATGCTTATGGGGGGTGTGTCCCATATGTTGTGGTATGACGCTCATGGGGGGTGTGACCCATATGTCATAGTGTGATGCTTATGGGGGGTGTGTCCCATCTGTTGTGGTATGACGCTTATGGGTGGGGGTGTCGCCCATATGACATGGTGTGACGGATATATGGGGGGGTGTCCCATACGAGGGTGATTGAGCGCCCTGGGATCAAGCCACGGGTGTGGGTGACTGGATGGACGATTTGGTCAATTGTGTGAATGTTATTAACCAAACTTCATATTGATTTATGTTTCGCATAACTCTTTAATTGCTATATGTGGTGTGGATGTAACTGAGGGATCTCACTAGACCTTGTGGTCTAACCCTCGCATTTTCAAAACTGAAACCCTTTTTCAGGTAAGCAGGTTAAGTGCGGTTCCTCTAGTGGTAAAGAGAAGGCGTAAGGGCGGGCGTGGCTTGCATTAGTGGACTTCCCTACACTTCAGTATTTAGATACTCTAAGTTGGAATAGGGTTATTTCCGCAAACCCAAATTTTGGAATTTTGATGATGTGAACCTTTGGTCATGTTTTGGCGATATATATAATGTCTTAAATTTGGCATGCTTTGGAGTGGGTTGTTACACAAACATTCATACATATATACACCGACGGTTTATTTAACATATTTTTTTAAATAAATAATGTAATTATTTACCGACGGAATATTTAATAAAAATTAAAATATTAAAGTGGCCTTCGGTAATTAGCGACGGATTACCGACGGTTTTCTTAATATTTTTTTTGAAAAATAATGTAATTATTTACCGACGGATTACCGACAGAATATTTAATAAAAATTAAAATATTAAAGTGGCCGTCTGTAATCCGTCGGTAATTAGCGACGGATTACCGATGGTTTTCTTAATATTTTTTTTAAAAAAATAATGTAATTATTTACCAACATATAATCATTTATATGTTGCCTAAGGTGACACTTAGGCAACATAGAACCACACTTTGCCTAAGAGAAAACTTAGGCAACATATATTCATCTTTGTTGCCTAAGCTTATCTTAAGCAACATATGCAATTAGCCTTTGTTGTTCAAGACAACATTTGGTGTAGTGTATATACATACGTGTACATATTCTATCATATACATATACATACACACATATACTATCATCAACATAGACGTACACACATACATGTATATACTTACAAACATTCATACATATATACACCGACGGTTTATTTAATATATTTTTAAAATAAATAATGTAATTATTTACCGACGGATTACCGACGAAATATTTAATAAAAATAAATAAAAATTAAATATTAAAGTGGCCGTCGGTAATCCGTCGGTAATTAGCGACGGATTACCGACGGTTTTCTTAATATTTTTTTAAAAAAATAATGTAATTATTTACCGACGGATTACCGACGGAATATTTAATAAAAATAAATAAAAATTAAAATATTAAAGTGGCCGTTGGTAAACCGTCGGTAATTAGCGACGGATTACCGACGGTGTAACAACCGGTTTCTTGCTTAAATGTGAAGGTTTAGTAGCTGAAATCTAATAAAATAAAGCTAGACTTGAGGGACCTTTTGGAAATTTCTGTGGAGTATAAAATGGGCCCAAATCCCTAGGGCACCATTATTTAGAAAATCAGTGTTTTTTGTTCTTGAGGTTGGCGTCTAAGAGAAGAAGGGAAGAAAGAGCTAAGTGGGGGATTTCTCAATTTAAGGAAAGAATTGTGAAGGTAATCATCTAATCTGATTTCTTCTAGTTATTGCAAGCATTCTCCTCTCTTTTGTTTAAGAATTTGGGGGATGAAATCGTGAGGATTGCTATGTTTTCACCTAAATATCTCTTTATGGGTATTTTGAGTTTTTGGCTTTTAAGGTGTCGATTTGGTGGTTTAAATTGGAATTAATTGAGTGATTATGACTAGTGGATGAACCCTTAGGTTTGTCTAATCGAGCTGTTATCAAATAAATGAGTTTTAATCACTTTTATAATGTTGTTTTTTTCGAACAGCCGCAGTTTCCGGACACTGATGTTTTAGTAGTGTCCGGATAGTTTGCAAGTTTCCGGGTAAGTAGTCTTCGGGTAAATGCTAGTGTCCGGGTAGAGTTTTCTCGAGAGTGTCCGGGTGAATGCCCTTTCGGAAAGTTCGGGTATCCGGGAAGTTCGGGTATCCGGGAAGTTGGGGTATCCGGACAGTTCGGGTATCCGGGATGTTTGGGTGTTCGGACAGTTGGGGTATCCAGAATGTGTTAATGTCCGAAATACTCCAGTATCCGAAAAGTGTTAGTGTCCGGAAAGCTCTGGGTATTTGGTAAGATCTGGATCTTTGTGTCTGATTAAGGAATTGCCGATTTTTTAGGTGTCAAGTTGGGTTAACGCGAGAGTAAAGGAAGGGTGCATTCAGTGCCATCGAGGTGAGTTCCCTAAACCTTTTTACGACGTAAAGTGTTAAATGTTTTAACTGATTATGGTTTTATGTACGAGCATGAACTGTTTGTAACCGTCACGCATGTTTTTCCATGAACTACATGTTTTACTTAAGAAAGCTTATTATTGATATGATGAAATGAGAATGATGATTTAAAGGATTTAAGGTTGCATGTTTTATGAAATGAATGATGTGCTATGTGGAGTCGGTCTACACTGTGGGATCAGAGATAGATCCTCGGGATCTGATGATTTCTTGGATATGTATGACAGACTGGTAGGTTGGAATTCGTTTCCTCCTATTTCGAGTAGAAAGGGGGTCTGCGTAAGCTCCGGGAAGGGGAGTTTGCGTAGGCTCCGGTTGAGGGCGAGAGGGTAGCTCATTGGGTCCCGATCGCGGAATGTTTATGTGATCCCATATACAGTGTAGTGCCATGCCTGATGTTATGTTAAGGTTTACGATGATATTTTTATAAACGATTTTATATTGTGTACATGTTGTTTTCGGAGGGAATTCACTAGACCTTTTGGTCTAACCCTCGCTTTCAAAACTAAACCATTTTCAGGTAAGCATGTTAAGGGTTCTTCAAGTAAGAACTAGGAGGCGATAAGAAGGACTTGAAGCTTAGAGTAACTTCAAGTTTTGGCTATGATGACTATAGAATAACTCTCGGCTGTGGAATTTAGAGACTTCCGCTGTCAATTTTGTTTAGTATGATTTATGGATGGTGTAAAGACAAGTTTAATTATGTAATTTGAATGCCTAACTCTAGATGAATGCTTGTTTTGTTTTTGGGACGTTACAAATGGTATTAGAGCCTTAGTTTAAGGGATTTAGGTGACCATTCGGGCCTAAACTTAAACTGTAAGATGAGGAACACCGCCGAGACATAGGATTGCCTCTAGGAACGATCACTATAAATGCGCTTAGGAATAAGGTGCCAAGGACAAACGTGTAAGGTAAGTTTGGGATTACACTTGGCCAGTGTAATTACGAACTTACAGGTACATGTGCGTGCTTACAATACCTTACTTATAGAAAATTTGTTATGTCACGTCTAGTAAGGATTAACTATCGGTTTCTTTCAGTTTAGCGCTATGGCTGGGAGAGCGTTGAGGAATAGGTCAGCAAGATCCCTGAGGGATAGACCGAGCTCCATTGTTTGGGGAAGTATCGTGTAAGAGTCATTATGATGTGATGTATGTAGACATCGTAGAGAAGAAACATTGTAAAGAATGTTATGAGTCGTCTAGAGGTAGCTCTTCGTGGATTCGGAGAGGTTGAATGTTTGAGTTTGAGTAAGACTCCAGTTTCGGGAGAGTCCTAGTTTTGGAAACCATGGGATAGATCAGTTGGGAGGGTAAGATCGAACAGTGTCAAAACCTTGAAAGTATCAATGGAGCCCTGACCTTTTAGTCTAGCTTTTCATTGGCAGGATAAATGGAATAAGATACTTATAGTGAATTGAAAGCATGTAGAAGTAGAAGGTGAGATAGTCGATCAAAGCGAAAATAGTGTGAAATGGTTGAGTAAGTGAGATGTGGAACGCATGTACATCAAGTTAGTGCTTGACCGAGAGGGAGACCCTTGGTCGAAGGAAGAGTGTCAAGGATAAGTTGCGTGGGTAAAGCGGTTGACCTTGCTAGGGTGAGTAGCCTTCAATTGCAAGTAGAGTTTCATGCATAGCTTTCTTAAGTATAACATGAAAATTTTCACGATTTAAATTAAATGTGTAAATATCAATTTTGATCAAAAAGGAGTCAGAATGTGCAAGCGTATGTTTAAAGAAAAGGTGATTTCATTCACATTGCACAATGAAATTTTTAGCCTAACGATTGCAAAGTATTTCACACTTTTCATGATAAGTTAAATTATTACAAAAGGTCGAGAAGACGTGTGCCAACAAAACTTTTACAATCAAATGAATTTTAACCGATTGATATCATACAATTGAGTGTGAGAACCGACTGGTTTACTTTGTGTCGATAATTCTTTCAGAATTGCCTCATACGAAAAGATTTTCATGCAATATATTACTCTCGGAATAACATTGTTCGGATTGAGAAAGATTGAGGTTCATGGAAAGATGCATGCAGACGATTTTCGAATCGTTGTGCATGGCGTTGAAGTTATAAGAGTGATGGGGTCATGTGTACCCAAGTGTTTTCCAAACGTTGTTTATATAAAATGATGAAATGTGCGAAAAGATTTATTTACTGTATTGTCATGCATGAAGGCTATGAACCTACTAGGTTGTAGAGTATTACGTCTTAAGCTAAGGAAGAACTCCGAGAGCGGGGAGGCGTTGGTCAAGTCAAGGGAGAATGTATGTAGTTTTGGTATATGTGTTTAAAGGGGAGAGTTGGACCTTGGAAGAGTCGGGAACGGATTTTAGTGTCAGGTGTATGAGGGTCTGTACCTTTGCTCGGTGACTGAGAACACAGTTGCCGAGGGGCGATAGTGTCTGGAGGAAGGACTAGGAGTCATCAAGGTATTGGTTTTAGCAACTCTTTATGAGTAGTGTTGTGAGACAGGAATGAAAGGTCCACGGTGTGGGTCATGAGTTTCGAAGGGAGCTTGTAATATAGATGTTACAGGAGTAAGTTCAGAAAAGAGGGAGACGTCGTATGAAGTGATTATGATATATTGGTAGGATTAAGTTCCGTAAGGAACCCTTGTTAAAGGATAGGTTAAGGAAGTAGTTAAGAGTTGTCTTTTGTTGTTGAAGTCGGCAACGGTGTATGTTGGCCGAGGCCGAAGACTCAAACCAGATGAGTGTAAGTTGATAGAATATCTTGTAGAGGTGTTAAATTAGTAAGAGACTGTTGTTGTTGAATAGGCGTTCTATTTACGAGGTGAGGAGGGTCCGTAGAAGGACAAGGTGTGTAACACAAGCGGGATGAGTGTAGACTATACCAGTCAGTAAGAAAATGTGTCGTGTCTAAGAAAGGACTCAGATCATAAAGAGCTAGCTAGGATGTTTGTGTTTGAGCTAAGTGTGAACTCGTGAGTCATAGTTCAACAAGTTGGGAGAGAACTAAGTAGCGAGACAGACTCGATTGTAGTATACGGGAGAATATGAAGGAAAGGGTGAATTGTGTACGAATGACCATGAGAGACTTGGTCGGTAGTGTGATGATAGGAGTGGTGGATGTACGAACGAATAGTAGCTTCAATTGCCAAGATATCTGTGTCAGCCGGTGATGTAGTAAGGCGATGTTAGAAAAATGAAGGATTAGAAGGAAGTCCTTTTGGGATTTCGGGTAGAGTGCACCTTTTGCAATCCCAGTTGTTGAAGTGCGTGGTTTGTAAGTTGGTGTTTATGTTGACTGTTATTCGAATGGAAGGTCGGGGCAAAATTGGGTGATTGCCCAGCTGTGAGACCAAGCTTTGTGGTTATGTATGTTGTTAAGTATATTCTTGAAGGCAGAGTAAGTTTAAAGAAGATGATGAATAGATTAGCCAAGCTGTAGGATAGTAGATGAGAAATCGTTAAAGAATAAAAATTGTTCCTTATGCGTGAGGGAATGATCCTAGAAGGAAATAGTTGAAAATTTTGGTAATGTTTAAGGAATGACATGATGATGATTGTGGGTCGGAGTGGTAGTATGATCATTAGTTGATTTGAAATGTCATGATAGAGGTATAAGCCTTTGGTTGGTTGATTAAATTGTATGGATTTGTTAAGTAATGACGTTCATTTGTTATTACAGGATGTGTTACAATTCTTGGGGAAGTGTTATTGAGATTAACACACTGATTGTTAAAGAATTATTTAAGGTAAATCTAAATAAGGAAGCCGGGATGACGGTATATATATATCTGTCTGATTTCATGATCATGGTGGTTAATCGAAAGAATTGTGGAACCCGAGTTTCGGGGTGTTCCTGAGTTAATAGATCAGTTTGTAATAGGGAATCCAAGGGGGTGGATTATTAGAGTGAATAGGGGACGTTACTAAGAAACACACTTTGGGGTCATTGGAAGTTTAAAGAGGATGAGGGTTGTGTTAGTCAAAATGTGGTGGGATAGATGTGAAATCCTTAAAGAATGTGAATTGTTGCTTATGTGTGAAAGAAATGTCTGAGAAGGTAAAAGTTGGTGATTAAAGAATGTGTAGTGACGTCGAACACTGGTCTTGTTTCAAGACGGCTTGGTTGAATGCCTTAAGATAAGATCTTGGTGCAACTGTTTGGTTATGTGAGTAATGAGAAAGATATACCAGCATGTGGAAAGGTCGGGAGAGAGGGGCAAGTAATGTTCGGTGGGCAATGCTCCACGCTAACGTGGGGAGGTGAAGATAGCATGTCGGAATAAGTGAGTAAATTGGAAGTAGTAAACTTGTCAGTAACGCCGAAAGGTGCAGTGTTGTGTAGATTGTCATTGATAAGTGTGTGAACCGTTGGAAAGAGTATTGAGGAGGGAATTGGGTACGAGGTTGTGCAAAAAAGGAGTGGGAAAGACAGTCGAATGAGTTAAGTTAGTGACTTTGTGAGAAATGTTTAAACAAATTGGTCGTGCAGTGATTAAGCTAGTGAGAATAGTATGGTGTGACCATGGTTACTACTCCCAGTGGAGTGAGGATAACCGGAGTTACGTTTTATAAGAATGAACGAACGTGGCAATCCGGGAGGAATTGACGTGTTTCAGGATGAGTTTATTTTGAGTAGGTGAACAATCCAACAATGGGTTTGGAGGTTCCTACTCTTAGTTACGTATAATTATGGGGTGGTGAAGTAGTGATAATGTGAGGGTTGAGTGACGAACTGTGGTCTAGGTGGTCCGAGAAAAGGGAAATGTTATCAGTATAGACGATTGTTGGGTGGTGCAAGGTAGTGAGTTGTGATATGATGAAGGAACTCTGGGTTGTGAGTTGTCGAGGTGTACAGGGTTGGCCAGGTGCCAAGCTGTCAAGTGGGTGTTTGTCTCTTGGTAAATGAACCACGTGTGGTGGCGGAGGATTTAGCCAAATTCCTTCTTAAAGGAAGTAAAGATGCATGAAAAGCCTTATTTAATCTACTATTGTTAAGACCGATCGAATAGGAACAGTAGCCTACGAGTTAGAGTACTGTAAGAACTGAAGGGAATGCATCCAATGTTCCATGTTTCGAATTTAATGAGGTGGTTGACTGAGTCAGGAGCGGCATTACCTTGGGGTAGTGTCAGTTGTGGTGTGGGCATGATACCCGCGTCTTTTCCAATAAGGAATTCCGGGGACGGAATTCTTTTAAGGGGGGAGTGTTGTAACAACCGGGTTTCTTGCTTAAATGTGAAGGTTTGGTGGCTGAAATCTAATAAAATAAAGTTAGACTTGAGGGACCTTTTGGAAATTTCTGAGGAGTATAAAATGGGCCCAAATCCCTAGGGCACCATTCTTTAGAAAATCAGTGTTTTTTGTTCTTGAGGTTGGCGGCTAAGAGAAGAAGGGAAGAAAGAGCTAAGTGGGGGATTTCTCAATTTAAGGAAAGAATTGTGAAGGTAATCATCTAATCTATTTTCTTCTAGTTATTGCAAGCATTCTCTTCTCTTTTGTTTAAGAATTTGGGGGATGAAGTCGTGAGGATTGCTATGTTTTCACCTAAATATCTCTTTATGGGTATTTTGAGTTTTTGGCTTTTAAGGTGTCGATTTGGTGGTTTAAATTGGAATTAATTGAGTGATTATGACTAGTGGATGAACCCTTAGGTTTGTCTAATCGAGCTGTTATCAAATAAATGAGTTTTAATCACTTTTAGAATGTTATTTTTTTCGAACAGCCGCAGTTTCCGGACACTGATGTTTTAGTAGTGTCCGGATAGTTTGCAAGTTTCCGGGTAAGTAGTCTCCGGGTAAATGCTAGTGTCCGGGTAGAGTTTTCTCGAGAGTGTCCGGGTGAATGCCCTTTCGGACAGTTCGGGTATCCGGGAAGTTCGGGTATCCAGGAAGTTGGGGTATCCGGACAGTTCGGGTATCCAAGATGTTTGGGTTTTCGGACAGTTGGGGTATCCGGAATGTGTTAGTGTCCGGAATACTCCAGTATCCGGAAAGTGTTAGTGTCCGGAAAGCTCTGGGTATTTGGTAAGATCTAGATCTTTGTGTCTGATTAAGGAATTGCCGATCTTTTAGGTGTCAAGTTGGGTTAACGCGAGAGTAAAGCAAGGGTGCATTCAGTGCCATCGAGGTGAGTTCCCTAAACCTTTTTACGACGTAAAGTGTTAAATGTTTTAACTGATTATGGTTTTATGTACGAGCATGAACTGTTTGTAACCGTCACGCATGTTTTTCCATGAACTACATGTTTTACTTAAGAAAGCTTATTATTGATATGATGAAATGAGAATGATGATTTAAAGGATTTAAGGTTGCATGTTTTATGAAATGAATGATGTGCTATGTGGAGTCGGTCTACACTGTGGGATCAGAGATAGATCCTCGGGATCTGATGATCCCTTGGATATGTATGACAGACTGGTAGGTTGGAATTCGTTTCCTCCTATTTCGAGTAGAAAGGGGGGTCTGCGTAAGCTCCGGGAAGGGGAGTTTGCGTAGGCTCCGGTTGAGGGCGAGAGGGTAACCCATTGGGCCCCGATCGCGGGATGTTTATGTGATCCTATATACAGTGTAGTACCATGTCTGATGTTATGTTAAGGTTTACAATGATATTTTTATAAACGATTTTATACTGTGTACATGTTGTTTTCGGAGGGAATTCACTAGACCTTTTGGTCTAACTCTCGCTTTCAAACCTAAACCATTTTCAGGTGAGCATGTTAAGGGTTCTTCAAGAAAGAACTAGGAGGCGATAAGAAGGACTTGAAGCTTAGAGTAACTTCAAGTTTTGGCTATGATGACTATAGAATAGCTCTCGGTTGTGGGATTTAGAGACTTCCGCTGTCAATTTTGTTTAGTATGATTTATGGATGGTGTAAAGACAAGATCATTATGTAATTCGAATGTTTACTTTATGGTATTGCATGACTATGTTTTTGGGACGTTACAAATGGTATCAGAGCCTTAGTTTAAGGGATTTAGGTGACCAGCCGAGCCTAAACTTAAACTGTAAGATGAGGAACACAGCCGAGACATAAGATTGCCTCTAGGAACGATCACTAAAATGCGCTAGGAAATAAGGTGCCAAGGACAAACGTGTAAGGTAAGTTTGAGATTGCACCTGGCCAGTGTAATTATGAACTTACAGGTACATGTGCGTGCTTAAATTACCTTTTTATAGCAAATTTGTTGTGTCATGTTTAGCAAGGGTTAATTGTTGTCTTCTTTCAGCATTAGCGATATGGTTGGGAGAACTTTGAGGAGTAGGTCGGCACCTGCTGTGCCAAGGAATCAAGATGAAGAGGTACTAGAGAATGGACCGGTGGAACCGGCGAGGGCAACTGTTACCCGGGGAAGGGGTCGAGGAAGAATACCCCGCCGGGCCGCCACCCAAGTGACTGGGGATGGGGGAAACCCGAACCTGAGAACGACTCGTGCAACTAGAAGAATGAGGTGTGTGGAAGCCCCCGTTCATCAAGAAGACTCCCTTCAGGAGAGTTCAGCTTCTGCAAGGAGGGTAACTCAGCTAAGGGGACGGGGTCGAGGCCGCGGATCTACTTTTGTTACTCGAGAGAACCTAGCTGCTGAATTGGGTAAGATTCAAGAGACCTTGCAGGCGCTCCACACTAAGTAGAATGAGTCAGTTTCGGGAAGCAAAGAAGCAAGTGAGAACCGGGAAAGCGTGGAACTGTCTAGTCCACTAGTGACCGGTACTGGGAGTCACTTGAATTCAAACCCTCAAGTGATGAATGCGTTAGCAGCTAAGGGATGCAGTTACAAGGCCTTTGCCCCATGCAAGCCCCCTACTTTCAAGGGCGAATATGGCCCTATCTTGGCAATGAAATGGGTGAAGGAAATGGAATTGGTCTTCGATACATGCAAGTGTGCTGATGGGGATAGAGTAATGTTTGCTCTGTCCATGTTGAAATCTGATGCAGTTTACTGGTGGGAGGCGGAGACTGGGGGAAAGGGTTCGGCAATGGCTAAGGGGATGATGTGGGAAATGTTTGTGGACAGGTTTAAAGCTCCATTATGTCCACTCGTGGCAGTGAAAAAGTTGGAAGAAGAGTTTCTGGGTCTAGATCAGGGAGGAATGACGGTGCGGGAGTATACTTCTAAGTTCATTGAGAAGTCCCACTTTGCTGATTTGTATGTGCCGACAGAAGAGCGTCGGGTAGAACGATTCATCCATGGGTTGAAGAGCAGTATTCGGGAATTGGTTCTGACTAGAAACCCCACTACTTTTCAGGCGGCCATCAATACGGCCGAGCTGATTGAGAAAGAAAAGAACCGTCAGACGACTGAGAAGGGTGGGGAGAAGCGCAAATGGGATGGTCCGGGTAACAACTCAAGAAGAGGGAAATTGTTTCGACCAGGCAACCGTGTTAGCAAGGATGTCGCTGGGCAAAAGTGTTTGAAGTGTAACAAGGTGCACCGGGGAGAATGCATGGCAGGTTCAAACTCATGCTACCGGTGCGGCTTGCCCGGTCATTTGTCAAGGGATTGTCCGGGGACGGGAAAATCTTGTTACCAATGTGGAGCTACTGGCCACATGCGTAAAGATTGTCCTCAACTGAAGAAAGGGGGACCAGCCCAGTTTGGTGAACGACAAGGGAACGGGAGAAATGACAAGGGAGCAGAACCGGCGCGTTCGAAGGGACGTGCGTTCCGCATGACTGCGAAAGAGGCGGAGGAAGTTCCAGATATGGTGGCAGGTACGTTTCTAGTGAACTCTCTATGTGCCAAGGTTTTGTTTGATTCAGGAGCAAATCGCTCTTTTATATCTCCTGCTTGTATAAAATGTCTGGGGGTGAGGCCTAGACGTTTGGAGAGAGCACTAGAGGTGGAAACTGCAAATGATAGTTGGGTATATTTTAAGGGAGTAGTAGAAGATTGTGTCATAGATATAGAAGGGAGGTTGGTGCCCACGAAGTTATATCCCATGGCAATGGGAGAGTTTGATGTAGTATTGGGTATGGATTGGTTAGCCGCGAACGATGCGAATATAGTTTGCAACAAAAAGCTGATCAGGATCCGGTCACCTGATGGAGATACCGTAGTGATCTATGGGAACCGCCGCGATAGAAAGACCAGCCTTATCTCCATGATTAGGGCTACTAAGTGTTTGAGAAAGGGGTGTCAAGGGTTCTTGGCGTACGTGTTGGACGCCAAGAAAGAGAAGCGTGGGGTGGGCGATGTGCGAGTGGTAAGTGAGTACCCGGAGGTATTTCCGGATGACTTGACATGTCTACCCCTGGATCGTCAGATCGAGTTCAGAATTGATCTGATGCCTGGATCTGCACCGATTGCCCGCGCACCGTATAGATTGGCGACGTCCGAAATGAAGGAAATGATGACTCAATTACAGGAGTTATTAGACAAGGGGTTCGTTAGACCGAGTACATCTCCGTGGGGAGCACCTGTGCACTTCGTGAAGAAGAAGGACGGTACTATGCGAATGTGCATAGACTACCGAGAACTCAACAAGGTCACGATCAAGAATAAGTATCTGATCCCGAGAATCGACGACCTGTTTGATCAATTACAAGGAGCCAGTTACTTCTCCAAGATTGATCTGAGGTCAGGGTATCATCAACTCAAGGTGAGGGAGGAGGATGCGCCGAAGACTGCATTTCGGACCAGGTATGGACACTACGAATTCCTGGTGATGCCGTTCGGGCTAACCAACGCCTCGGCAGCATTCATGGACTTAATGAATAGGGTATGCCAACCTTATTTAGATCAGTTCGTGATAGTGTTCATAGATAACATCCTGATATTTTCAAGATCAGAGGGAGAGCACGAAAGCAACCTTCGTACAATTCTCGAGCTATTGAAGCAATAGAAGTTGTATGCGAAGTTTTCCATGTGCGAGTTTTGGTTGAGGGAAGTGCAGTTCCTCGGGCACGTGGTGTCTGAGAAGGGGATCATGGTTGATCCGGCTAAGATTGAAGCTATCCGAGACTGGGAGCAACCTAAGAATCCGTCAGAAGTTCGAAGTTTCCTCGGACTGGTGGGGTACTACCGGAAGTTCATCAAAGACTTTTCGCGTATTGCCACGCCACTGACCTCTTTAACGAAGAAGAATGTCAAGTTCGTCTAGTTAGAGAAACAAGAAGAAGCATTTCAGAAATTGAAGGATATGTTGAGCAACGCTCCAGTATTGTCACTACCGGACGGTTCAGATGATTTCGTGGTGTTCAGTGATGCATCGAAGGTCGGTTTGGGTTGCGTACTTATGCAACGAGGTAAGGTGATCGTGTATGCCTCTCGGCAGTTAAAGGATCATGAGGCTCGATATCCCACGCATGATTTAGAATTAGCGGCAGTGATTTTTGCTTTGAAGATTTGGCGGCATTACCTGTATGGGATAAAGTGTTAGATCTTTACGAACCACAAGAGTTTATGTCATCTCTTTGACCAAAAAGAGCTGAATATGCACCAAAGGAGATGGATTGAATTGTTGACTGACTATGACTGTAAGATTGAATATCACCCGGGTAAGGCAAACGTAGTGGCGGACGCTTTGAGCCGTAAGGAATGAAGTGGAACCCCCAGTATTGTGGCCATGAGGGCTGAGGTGACATTCAATTTGTTAGCAGAAATAAAGAAATGTCAAGATGAAGCGCTCGAAGTCGATAATCTCAAGAAGGAAAGAATGGTAGGACACGTGTCCTCATTAGAGGAAGATAGTCGAGGGGTGAAGTGTCTTAGTGGGAGAATCTGGGTTCCGAAACTCGGAGAGCTCCGAAAGCTGATACTTGAAGAAGCTCACAAGTCCAAGTACACGATTCACCCCGGAACTAACAAAATGTATGGAGATCTACGCCGAGACTATTGGTGGCCTGGAATGAAAAAGGACGTAGCTCATTTTGTGGAGACCTGTATTACGTGTTCGCGTGTTAAAATTGAGCACCAACGACCATACGGGAGGCTTCAGTCGTTAGAGATACCTATGTGGAAGTGGGATCAAATTACGATGGACTTCGTAACCCACTTGCCTAAGACTCCAAAGGGTTATGACGCCATATGGGTGATTGTGGACCGTCTCACGAAGTCGGCACACTTCTTGCCTATACGAGAGTCTTACTCACTGGACCGGCTAGCGAAGTTGTATATCGATGAGATTGTAACCCGTCATGGGGTGCCATCGTCGATAGTCTCTGACCGGGATAGCAGATTTACCTCCACGTTTTGGAGGAGTTTCCAGAGAGAAATGGGATCGCAGATCAAGATGAGTACCGCTTATCATCCTCAGACCGACGGTCAGAGTGAGAGGACGATCCAAACGTTGGAAGACATGTTAAGAGCTTGTGCTTTAGATTTCCAAGGTTCATGGGAAAGGCATCTACCGTTGATCGAGTTTGCTTATAATAATATCTATCACTCGAGCATCATGGCAGCACCGTTTGAAGCACTCTATGGTAGAAAATGCCGGACACCTGAACGAAGTAGGAGAGAGGCAGTTGGCCGGACCAGAAATTGTACAGCTGACTTCGGACAAGATTGTCCAAGTGCGAGAGAGATTGAAGGTCGCTCGCGACCGTCAGAAGAGTTATGCGGATAAAAGACGAAAGGATATAGAATTTCAAGTCGGGGATTTTGTTTTGTTAAAGGTATCCCTGTGGAAAGGAGTCGTACGGTTCGGGAAACGGGGGAAGCTAAGCCCACGTTACATTGGACCGTTTGAGATTACCGAACGAATTGGAGAGGTGGCATATAGGTTGGACCTACCGGAAGAATTGAGAAGTATTCATAATGCGTTTCACGTGTCTAATCTAAGGAAATGTCTAGCCGACGTGACTAAAGCTGTGCCGTTAAATGACATAAAAGTAGACAAGAAGTTAAATTTCGTAGAGGAACCCGAGGCCATCACGGATTATAAAGTGAGGAAGTCAGGGAACAAAGAGACTAGGTTGGTAAAGGTACAATGGCGGCACCACAAGGGCCCGGAGGCTACTTGGGAGTTAAAATCGGATGTGAGGGCGAGATACCCACAACTCTTCCAGTAAGGAATTCTGGGGACGGAATTCTTTTAAGGGGGGAGTATGGTAACAACCCTAGTTTGTGAAGAAAGGGAAAGTTTAGTGGCCAATTGGTAAGGAATAAAAGCTTGTTGGAGGACTTAAGTGAAAAGTGTGAAAGTCATATTAAGGAACGAATCCCTAGGTCATTTGCTACTGTTCATTCTACTGAAGAATTTGGGGTGGCGGCTAAGGAAAGAAAAACACAGAGGAGAAGAGAAGTTGAGCATCGAATTCCTGAGGGAACTCCAATTTTAGGTAAGTAATAATCTCTCCTAAGTTTCTTCAGTTGCGTTTAAGCCAACTAGCATTTCCCCTTTTGATTAAATCCTGCTGTTTGTGGTTTAAATGTTCAAGAACACCATGGGAGGTGGTTAATCTAATAAATGGGTTCTAAGCAAGTGAAGTGTGCACGATTAGGGTTTTAGCATGTTGAGAACTAAAATGCATTAAACAAGTAAGAACTGATTTTGAGCCTTCTCCTTGTTCAGGCAGTAAAAGGCTAAGAATAGAGCAAATGGGTAAAATCCTACTTTCCGTCTAAAATTACGGTTTCACTGTGAAAGAGAAGGTATTAGATTGAGTTTATTTCTTGTTAACTATGAAAAGCTCGTTAGTGCAATTAATTAGCTTTTGGACCAATTAAATCTGAGTATTTTGGCTTCTATTCGTAACCTGCATATGCTGTTGGCGCAAAATCCACATTGCGCCAAGGGCAATGGCGCAAAGTCCACATTGCGCTAAAGACAATGGCGCAATGTCCACATTTGCGCTAAAGGCAATGGCGCAAAGTCCACATTGCGCTAAAGGCAGGTGGCGCAAACCTTGGTTGTTCCAGTAATGGGCCGATCTGATGGTTGGGCTAATTGGTTGATTTCTTGGGCTTATGCTGTTTTGGGTTAAAGACTTAAGGTCTAGTATGAAGAGGATAATCCTAACTATTCATTTAAGTTAGGATTAAGAGGAGAAGGTAGACTCAGATATTGAGTTAATCTAATTAATTTATAAATTAATTATTAGGTGAACGGTCGGTGCAAGACTCGAGGTTAGAGAAGAATTTACAATCAGGTGAGTTCTCTAAACCTTTTTACGACGTAAAGTGTTAAATGTTTTAACTGATTATGGCTTTATGTACGAGCATGAACTGTTTGTAACCGTTACGCATGTTTTTCCATGAACTACATGTTTTACTTAAGAAAGATTATTATTGATAAAATGAAATGAGAATGATGATTTAAAGGATTTAAGTTTGCATGTTTTATGAAATGAATGATGTGCTATGTGGAGTCGGTCTACACTGTGGGATCAGAGATAGATCCTCGGGATCTGATGATCCCTTGGATATGTATGACAGACTGGAAGGTTGGAATTCGTTTCCTCCTATTTTGAGTTGAAAGGGGGGTCTGCGTAAGCTCCAGGAAGGGGAGTTTGCGTAGGCTCCGGTTGAGGGCGAGAGGGTAACCCATTGGGCCCCGATCGCGGGATGTTTATGTGATCCTATATACAGTGTAGTACCATGCCTGATGTTATGTTAAGGTTTACAATGATATTTTTATAAACGATTTTATACTGTGTACATGTTGTTTTCGTAGGGAATTCACTAGACCTTTTGGTCTAACCCTCGCTTTCAAAACTAAACCATTTTCAGGTAAGCATGTAAAGGGTTCTTCAAGTAAGAACTAGGAGGCGATAAGAAGGACTTGAAGCTTAGAGTAACTTCAAGTTTTGGCTATGATGACTATAGAATATCTCTCGGCTGTGGGATTTAGAGACTTCCGCTGTCAATTTTGTTTAGTATGATTTATGGATGGTGTAAAGACAAGATCATTATGTAATTCGAATGTTTACTTTATGGTATTGCATGACTATGTTTTTGGGACGTTACACATATAATCATTTATATGTTTCCTAAGGTGACACTTAGGCAACATAGAACCACACTTTGCCTAAGAGAAAACTTAGGCAACATATATTAGTCTTTGTTACCTAAGCTTATCTTAAGCAACATAGGCAATTAGCGTTGTTGTCTAAGACAACTTTTGGTGTAGTGTATATACATACGTGTACATATACTATCATATACATATACAAACACACATATACTATCATCAACATAGACATACACACATACATGTATATACATACAAACATTCATACATATATACACCGACGGTTTATTTAATATATTGTTTTTTAAAAAATAATGTAATTATTTACCGACGGAATATTTATTAAAAATAAATAAATATTAAAATATCAAAATGGCCGTCGGTAATCCGTTGGTAATTAGCGACGGATTACCGACGGTTTTCTTAAATTTTTTCTTTTAAAATAATGTAATTTTTTACCGACGGAATATTTAATAAAAATAAATAAAAATTAAAATATTAAAGTGGCCGTCGGTAATCCGTCGGTAATTAGCGACGGATTACCGACGGTTTTCTTAATATTTTTTTAAAAAAATAATGTAATTATTTACCAACATATAATCATTTATATGTTGCCTAAGGTGACACTTAGGCAACATAGAACCACAATTTGCCTAAGAGAAAACTTAGGCAACATATATTAGTCTTTGTTGCCTAAGCTTATCTTAAGCAACATAGGCAATTAGCGTTTGTTGTCTAAGAAAACATTTGGTGTAGTGTATATACATACGTGTACATATACTATCATATACATATACATACGTATACATATACTATCATCAACATAAACATACACACATACATGTATATACATACAAACATTCATACATATATACACCGACGGTTTATTTAATATATTGTTTTTTAAAAAATAACGAAATTATTTACCGACGGATTACCTATTAAAATGGCCGTCGGTAATTAGCGACGGATTACCGACGATTTTCTTAATATTTTTTTAAAAAAATAATGTAATTTTTTACTGACCGAATATTTAATAAAAATAAATAAATATTAAAATATTAAAGTGGCCGTCGGTAATCCGTCGGTAATTAGCGACGGTTTTCCTAATATTTTTTTAAAAAAATAAGGTAACTTTTTAACGACGGATTACCGACGGAATATTTAATAAAAATTAAAGTATTAAAGTGGTCGTCGGTAATCCGTCGGTAATCCGTCGGTAATTAGCGACGGATTACCGACGGTTTTCTTAATATTTTTTTTGAAAAATAATGTAATTATTTACCGACGGATTACCGACGGAATATTTAATAAAAAAAATGAAAATTAAAATATTAAGGTAATCCGTCGGTAATTAGCGACGGATTACCGACGGTTTTCTTAATATTCTTTTTGAAAAATAATGTAATTATCTACCAACATATAATCATTTATATGTTGCCAAAGGTGACACTTAGGCAACATAGAACCACACTTTGCCTAAGAGAAAACTTAGGCAACATATATTAGTCTTTGTTGCCTAAGCTTATCTTAAGCAACATAGGCAATTAGCGTTTGTTGTCTAAGAAAACATTTGATGTAGTGTATATACATACGTGTACATATACTATCATATACATATACATACGTATACATATACTATCATCAACATAAACATACACACATACATGTATATACATACAAACATTCATACATATATACACCGACGGTTTATTTAATATATTGTTTTTTAAAAAATAATTAAATTATTTACCGACGGATTACCTATTAAAATGGCCGTCGGTAATTAGCGACGGATTACCGACGATTTTCTTAATATTTTTTTAAAAAATAATGTAATTTTTTACCGACGGAATATTTAATAAAAATAAATAAATATTAAAATATTAAAGTGGCCGTCGGTAATCCGTCGGTAATTAGCGATGGTTTTCCTAATATTTTTTTAAAAAAATAAGGTAACTTTTTAACGACGGATTACCGACGGAATATTTAATAAAAATTAAAGTATTAAAGTGGTCGTCGGTAATCCGTCGGTAATTAGCGACGGATTACCGACGGTTTTCTTAATATTTTTTTTAAAAAATAATGTAATTATTTACCGACGGATTACCGACGGAATATTTAATAAAAAAAATGAAAATTAAAATATTAAGGTAATCCGTCGGTAATTAGCGACGGATTACCGACGGTTTTCTTAATATTCTTTTTGAAAAATAATGTAATTATCTACCAACATATAATCATTTATATGTTGCCAAAGGTGACACTTAGGCAACATAGAACCACACTCTACCTAAGAGAAAACTTAGGCAACATATATTAGTCTTTGTTGCCTAAGCTTATCTTAAGCAACATAGGCAATTAGCGTTTGTTGTCTAAGAAAACATTTGATGTAGTGTATATACATACGTGTACATATACTATCATATACATATACATACGTATACATATACTATCATCAACATAAACATACACACATACATGTATATACATACAAACATTCATACATATATACACCGACGGTTTATTTAATATATTGTTTTTTAAAAAAAAATTAAATTATTTACCGACGGATTACCTATTAAAATGGCCGTCGGTAATTAGCGACGGATTACCGACGATTTTCTTAATATTTTTTTTAAAAAATAATGTAATTTTTTACCGACGGAATATTTAATAAAAATAAATAAATATTAAAATATTAAAGTGGCCGTCGGTAATCCGTCGGTAATTAGCGATGGTTTTCCTAATATTTTTTTAAAAAAATAAGGTAACTTTTTAACGACGGATTACCGACGGAATATTTAATAAAAATTAAAATATTAAAGTGGTCGTCGGTAATCCGTCGGTAATTAGCGATGGATTACCGACGGTTTTCTTAATATGTTTTTTGAAAAATAATGTAATTATTTACCGACGGATTACCGACGGAATATTTAATAAAAATAAATGAAAATTAAAATATTAAGGTGGCCGTCGGTAATTAGCGACGGATTACCGACGGTTTTCTTAATATTTTTTTTAAAAAATAATGTAATTATTTACCAACATATAATCATTTATATGTTGCCAAATGTGACACTTAGGCAACACAGAACCACACTTTGCCTAAGAGAAAACTTAGGCAACATATATTCGTCTTTGTTGCCTAAGCTTATCTTAAGCAACATAGGCAATTAGCCTTTGTTGTCCAAGACAACATTTGGTGTAGTGTATATACATACGTGTACATATACTATCATATACATAAACATACACACATATACTATCATCAACATAGACATACACACATACATGTATATACATACAAACATTCATACATATATACACCGACGGTTTATTTAATATATTTTTTAAATAAATAAAGTAATTATTTACCGACGGATTACCGACGAAATATTTAATAAAAATAAATAAATATTAAAATATTAAAGTGGCCATCGATAATCCTTCGGTAATTAGCGACGGATTACCGACGGTTTTCTTAATATTTTTTTTAAAAAAATAATGTAATTATTTACCAACATATAATCATTTATATGTTGCCTAAGGTGACACTTAGGCAACATAGAACCACACTTTACCTAAGAGAAAACTTAGGCAACATATATTAGTCTTTGTTACCTAAGCTTATCTTAAGCAACATAGGCAATTAGCGTTGTTGTCTAAGACAACATTTGGTGTAGTGTATATACATACGTGTACATATACTATCATATACATATACATACGCACATATACTATCATCAACATAGACATACACACATACATGTATATACATACAAACATTCATACATATATACACCAACGGTTTATTTAATATATTTTTTTAAAATAAATAATGTAATTATTTACCGACGGATTACCGACGGAATATTTAATAAAAATAAATTAAAATTAAAATATTAAAGTGGCTTTCGGTAATTAGCGACGGATTACCGACGGTTTTCTTAATATTTTTTTTGAAAAATAATATAATTATTTACCGACGGATTACCCACGGAATATTAAATAAAAATTAAAATATTAAAGTGGCCGTCTGTAAACCGTCGGTAATTAGCGACGGATTACCGATGGTTTTCTTAATATTTTTTTAAAAAAATAATGTAATTATTTACCAACATATAATCATTTATATGTTGCCTAAGGTGACACTTAGGCAACATAGAACCACAATTTGCCTAAGAGAAAACTTAGGCAACAAATATTAGTCTTTTTTGCCTAAGCTTATCTTAAGCAACATAGGCAATTAGCGTTTGTTGTCTAAGAAAACATTTGGTGTAGTGTATACACATACGTGTACATATACTATCATATACATATACATACACACATATACTATCATCAACATAGACATACACACATACATGTATATACATACAAACATTCATACATATATACACCGACGTTTATTTAATATATTGTTTTTTAAAAATTAATGTAATTATTTACCAACGGATTACCGACGGAATATTTAATAAAAATAAATAAATATTAAAAAGGCCGTCGGTAATTAGCGACGGATTACCGACGGTTTTCTTAATATTTTTTTAAAAAAATAATGTAATTTTTTTACCGACGGAATATTTAATAAAAATAAATAAATATTAAAATATTAAATTGGCCGTCGGTAATCCGTCGGTAATTAGCGATGGATTACCGACGGTTTTCTTAATATTTTTAAAAAAAAATAAGGTAACTTTTTAACGACGGATTACCGACGGAATGTTTAATAAAAATAAATAAATACTAAAATATTAAAGTGGCCGTCGGTAATCCGTCGGTAATTAGCGACGGATTACCGACGGTTTTCTTAATATTTTTTTGAAAAATAATGTAATTATTTACCGACGGATTACCGACGGAATATTTAATAAAAATAAATAAAAATTAAAATATTAAGGTGGCCGTCGGTAATTAGCGACGGATTACCGACGGTTTTCTTAATATTTAAAAAAATGTAATTATTTACCAACATATAATCATTTATATGTTGCCTAAGGTGACACTTAGGCAACATAGAACCACACTTTGCCTAAGAGAAAACTTAGGCAACATATATTCGTCTTTGTTGCCTAAGCTTATCTTAAGCAACACAGGCAATTAGCCTTTGTTGTCCAAGACAACATTTGGTGTAGTGTATATACATACGTGTACATATACTATCATATACATACACACATATACTATCATCAACATAGACATACACACATACATGTATATACATACAAACATTCATACATATATACACCGACGGTTTATTTAATATATTTTTTAAATAAATAATGTAATTATTTACCGACGGATTACCGACGAAATATTTAATAAAAATAAATAAAAATTAAAATATTAAAGTGGCCATTGATAATCCGTCGGTAATTCGCGACGGATTACCGACGGTTTTCATAATATTTTTTTTAAAAAATAATGTAATTATTTACTGTAACAACCGGGTTTTATTTTGAGAAGAATGGGAGTTTAGTGTTTGTCATGCTTGAATTGTAAAGTTAAGTTAAGTGGCCATCTTGGTTGTTATCGAAAGATTAGTGCTATTTGTCTAATAAACGGAAGTTTACTTGGAGGGGCCAAAATGGAAATTTTGTGAGACGGTATTTAAAGGCACATTTTCCTAGGGTTGAATAAGAAATCAGTAATTGTGTTTGGCATTTGGCGGCTAAGGGAGCAGAAGAAGGGAAGAAGGGTTTGGGAAGGAATCAAGAGAAAAGGGAAGAATCAAAGAAGAAATTGCAAGGTATTACATCCTAAATTCGTTCTTCGTATTATTGTAGTACTTATATTCTTGTTGATATGGATTCTTAAGAACTGGTTCTTGTTGATTCCTTGAGTTTCCACCTCTTTTCCTTTATAATGGGTTTTTATGGGTTTGTCTAAATGAACCGATTTAAGGGAGTAATGATGGTTTAAATTGGGTATTTGGAGTTAGTGGATGAACCCTAGTAGATATCTAATCAAACTAATGACAAAAATCGGGTTAACGATGACTTTTTATAAGACTGGGTTCGAACAGCCGCGTTTTCCGGACACCAGTGTTCGGTGGTGTCCGGATAGGTTGCGGGTGTCCAGGTAAGTGCCCCGTGAAGGTGTCCGGGTGGTTGAAGTCTCCGGATAAGCTTTATGTCCGGATAAGTAGTGTGTCCAGATAAGTAAGGTGTCCGGAAATGTAAGGTGTCCGGAAAAGTAGGTGTCCGGAAAGGTGTGGTGTCCGGAAAGAGGTATCCGGACTGCAGTTTTGGGCTATTTATCTGATGTGAATCTATTGCCTTAGGTGTTCTGTGGGTGTAGCTTGAAGGTGTTTAGGAAGTGCATTGTACGTCAATCAAGGTGAGTTCCCTAAACCCTTTTTATAACGCAAGTGATAAATGTTTTAACTGATTATGGTTCTTATTGAGCATGAAACATTTACGAACTGATTTACATGTTTCCCACGAATGCACTTATTGTATTAAAAGGAATGTTTAGCATGTTTTCGAGGAATACATTTTACATGTTTGCATGAACGTATGTGTACACTATGTGGAGTCGGTCTGCACTGTAGGATCAAAGAGAGGTTCTTGGGGTCTTAGGACTCTTGGTTATGTATGATAGACCGGTGGGTTGGAATCTGTTTCCCTCCTATCCGGTAGAGGGGAGTCCGTGGGGATTCCAAAGCGGCGAGAAGGGAGTCTGTTGGGGCCTGATCGCAATATGTTTATGTGGTCCATTACACAGTGCAGTACCATGTTTGATGATATTTATGGTCATTGATAAATGTTTTCCAAATATTTTTTTATGTGCTATTTTCGGAGGGAATTCACTAGACCTTTTGGTCTAACCCTCGCTTTCAAAACTAAACCATTTTCAGGTAAGCGTGTAGCGAGTTCTTCTAAGTAGAACTAGAGACGGCATGGAGGTGATGTAGCTCGCGAGGCTCCCAGTTTTGGATCTTGATATGTCTAGATAGTGCTCGACTGTGGCTTAGAAAGACTTCCGCTATTTATGATTAATGTTAACGCTAAAGTTTTTGTTAAGTATGTTTTAGCATTGATGTAAGGACAAGCACTTTTATGTCATTTAAATTGTTAATATCTTGACTTTGACTGTTATGGAAAACCGGGACGTTACATTTACCAACATATAATCATTTATAACTTGCCTAAGGTGACACTTAGGCAACATAGAACCACACTTTGCCTAAGAGAAAACTTAGGCAAAATATATTAGTCTTTGTTACCTAAGCTTATCTTAAGCAACATAGACAATTAGCGTTGTTGTCTAAGACAACATTTGGTGTAGTGTATATACATACGTGTACATATACTATCATATACATATACATACGCACATATACTATCATCAACATAGACATACACACATACATGTATATACATACAAACATTCATACATATATACACCGACGGTTTATTTAATATATTTTTTTAAAATAAATAATGTAATTATTTACCGACGGATTACCGACGGAATATTTAATAAAAATAAATAAATATTAAAATATTAAAGTGGCCTTCGGTAATTAGCGACGGATTACCGACGGTTTTCTTAATATTTTTTTTGAAAAATAATGTAATTATTTACCGACGGATTACCCACGAAATATTTAATAAAAATAAATTAAAATTAAAATATTAAAGTGGCCGTCTGTAATCCGTCGGTAATTAGCGACGGATTACCGACGGTTTTCTTAATATTTTTTTTAAAAAATAATGTAATTATTTACCAACATATAATCATTTAAATGTTGCCTAAGGTGACACTTAGGCAACATAGAACCACACATTGCCTAAGAGAAAACTTAGGCAACATATATTCGTCTTTGTTGCCTAAGCTTATCTTAAGCAACATAGGCAATTAGCCTTTGTTGTCCAAGACAACATTTGGTGTAGTGTATATACATACGTGTACATATACTATCATATACATATACATACACACATATACTATCATCAACATAGACATACACACATACATGTACATACATACAAACATTCATACATATATACACCGACGGTGTATTTAATATATTTTTTAAATAAATAATGTAATTATTTACCGACGGATTACCGACGAAGTATTTAATAAAAATAAATAAAAATATTAAAGTGGCCGTCGGTAATCCGTCGGTAATTAGCGACGGATTACCGACGGTTTTCTTAATATTTTTTTTTAAAATTAATGTAATTATTTACTGACGGATTACCAACGGAATATTTAATAAAAATAAATAAAAATTAAAATATTAAAGTGGCCATCGGTAAACCGTCGGTAATTAGCGACGGATTACCGACAGTTTTCTTAATATTTTAAAAAAAAAATAATGTAATTATTTACCAACATATAATCATTTATATGTTGCCTAAGGTGACACTTAGGCAACATAGAATCACAATTTGCCTAAGAGAAAACTTAGGCAACATATATTAGTCTTTGTTGTCTAAGCTTATCTTAAGCAACATAGGCAATTAGCGTTTGTTGTCTAAGAAAACTATTTGTGTAGTGTATATACATACGTGTACATATACTATCATATACTTATACATACACACATATACTATCATCAACATAGACATACACACATACATGTATATACATACAAACATTCATACATATATACACCGACAGTTTATTTGTTTTTTAAAAAATAATGTAATTATTTACCGACGGATTACCGACGGAATATTTATTAAAAATAAATAAATATTAAAATATTAAAATGGCCGTCGGTAATCCGTCGGTAATTAGCGACGGATTACCGACGGTTTTCTTAATATTTTTTTTTAAATAATGTAATTTTTTACCGACGGAATATTTAATAAAAATAAATAAATATTAAAATATTAAAGAGGCCGTCAGTAATCCGTCGGTAATTAGCGACGGATTACCGACAGTTTTCTTAATATTCTTTTTAAAAAATAAGGTAACTTTTTAACGACGGATTACCAACAGAATGTTTAATAAAAATATTAAAGTGGCCATCGGTAATCCGTCGGTAATTAGCGACGGATTACCGACGGTTTTCTTAATATTTTTTTTGAAAAATAATGTAATTATTTAACAACATATAATCATTTATATGTTGCCTAAGGTGACACTTAGGCAACATAGAACCACAATTTGCCTAAGAGAAAACTTAGGCAACATATATTAGTCTTTGTTGCCTAAGCTTATCTTAAGCAACATAGGCAATTAGCGTTTGTTGTCTAAGAAAACATTTGGTGTAGTGTATATACATACGTGTACATATACTATCATATACATATACATACACACATATACTATCATCAACATAAACATACACACATACATGTATATACATGCAAACATTCATACATATATACACCGACGGTTTATTTAATATATTGTTTTTTAAAAAATAATATAATTATTTACCGACGGATTACCGACGGAATATTTAATAAAAATAAATAAATATTAAAATGGCCGTCGGTAATTCGTCGGTAATTAGCGACGGATTTCTTAATATTTTTTTTTTAAAAAATAATGTAATTTTTTACCGTCGGAATATTTAATAAAAATAAATAAATATTAAAATATTAAAGTGGCCGTCGGTAATCCGTCGGTAATTAGCGACGGATTACCGACGGTTTTCTTAATATTTTTTTTTGAAAAATAATGTAATTATTTACCGACGGATTACCGACAGAATATTTAATAAAAATTAAAATATGAAGGTAATCCGTCGGTAATTAGCTACGGATTACCGACGGTTTTCTTAATATTTTTTTTAAAAAATAATGTAATTATTTACCAACATATAATCATTTATATGTTGCCTAAGGTGACACTTAGGCAACATAGAACCACACTTTGCCTAAGAGAAAACTTAGGCAACATATATTCGTCTTTGTTGCCTAAGCTTATCTTAAGCAACATAGACAATTAGCATTTGTTGTCCAAGACAACATTTGGTGTAGTGTATATACATACGTGTACATATACTATCATATACATATACATACACACATATACTATCATCAACATAGACATACACACATACATGTATATACATACAAACATTCATACATATATACACCGACGGTTTATTAAATATAATTTTTAAATAAATAATATAATTATTTATCGACGGATTACCGACGAAATATTTAATAAAAATAAATAAATATTAAAATATTAAAGTGGCCGTCGGCAATCCGTCGGTAATTAGCGACGGATTACCGACGGTTTTCTTAATATTTTTTTAAAAAAATAATGTAATTATTTACCGACGAAATATTTAATAAAAATTAAAATATTAAAGTGGCCGTCGGTAAACCCATCGGTAATTAGCGACAGATTACCAACGGTTTTCTTAATATTTTTTAAAAAAAATAATGTTATTATTTACCAACATATAATCATTTATATGTTGCCTAAGGTGACACTTAGGCAACATAGAACCACAATTTGCCTAAGAGAAAACATAGGCAACATATAATAGTCTTTGTTGCCTAAGCTTATCTTAAGCAACATAGGCAATTAGCGTTTGTTGTCTAAGACAACATTTGGTGTAGTGTATATACATACGTGTACATATACTGTCATATACATATACATACGCACATATACTATCATCAACATATACATACACACGTACATGTATATACATACAAACATTCATACATATATACATCGACGGTTTATTTAATATATTTTTTTAAAATAAATAATGTAATTATTTAGCGACGGATTACCGACGGAATATTTATTAAAAATAAATAAATATTAAAATATTAAAGTGGCCGTCGGTAATTAGCGACGGATTACCGACGGTTTTCTTAATATTTTTTTTAAAAAAATAATGTAATTATTTACCAACATATAATCATTTATATGTTGCCTAAGGTGACACTTAGGCAACATAGAACCACACTTAGCCTAAGAGAAAACTTAGGCAACATATATTCGTCTTTGTTGCCTAAGCTTATCTTAAGCAACATAGGCAATACATATACATAGCCTTTGTTGTCCAAGACTACATTGGGTGTAGTGTATATACATACATGTATATACATACAAACATTCATACATATATACATCGACGGTTTATTTAATATATTTTTTAAATAAATAATGTAATTATTTACCGATGGATTACCGACGAAATATTTAATAAAAATAAATAATAATTAAAATATTAAAGTGGCCGTCGGTAATCCGTCGGTAATTAGCGACGGATTACCGACGGTTTTCTTAATATTTTTTTAAAAAAATAATGTAATTATTTACCAACATATAATCATTTATATGTTGCCTAAGGTGACACTTAGGCAACATAGAACCACACTTTGCCTAAAAGAAAACTTAGGCAACATATATTCGTCTTTGTTGCCTAAACTTATCTTAAGCAACATAGGCAATTAGCCTTTGTTGTCCAAGACAACATTTGGTGTAGTGTATATACATACGTGTACATATACTATCATATACATATACTTACACACATATACTACCATCAACATAGACATACACACATACATGTATATACATACAAACATTCATACATATATACATCGACGGTTTATTTAATATATTTTTTAAATAAATAATGTAATTATTTACCGACGGATTACCGACGAAATATTTAATAAAAATAAATAAATATTAAAATATTAAAGTGGCCGTCGGTAATCCGTCGGTAATTAGCGACGGATTACCGACGGTTTTCTTAATATTTTTTTTAAAAATTATGTAATTATTTACCGACGGATTACCGACGGAATATTTAATAAAAATTAAAATATTAAAGTGGCCGTCGGTAAACGGTCGATAATTAGCGACGGGTTACCGACGGTGTAACAACCGGGTTTTCTTTGTAAATATGAAAGTCTAGTGGTCTTGGTGCAAGAAATGAAAGTTAAAGTGAGGGGCTTATTTGCAATTTGTGAAAGACACTTAAAGGCACTTTTCCCTAGGTTTTGTGTTATTATAGAAAATCAGTATTTGGTTTTTCTTGGTGGTGTTGGCGGCTAGAGAAGAGAAGAAAGGAAGAATAGAAGGTTATGAGAAAAGAGATCATAGAAGAAAAGATTTAGCAAGGTAAACCCCTCAACTCTTTTACTACTGATTGTTTAATGCTCTTCTTCGTTGTGGTCTAAGTTTGTTAATGAGAAACCTTTGATTTCAATGGGCTTTTTCACCTAAAAATCTTTTAAGGGTGTTTTTGGGGTTTTGGCTTGTAAGTATCGATTTGTTGATGAGAACATGGATTAAGTGGATGTTTCGGATTGGGGGATCAACCCTTAGGTTTATCTAAGCAAAGTAATAGCAGAAAATGGGTCTATTGGTCATTTTCAGACTTCTGTTTTCGGACAGACGTAGTTTCTGGATGAGGGAGTTCTTGTGATTTCAGTAGTTTCCGAACAGGATGCAGGTTTCCGGATAGCGTTGCCTTGGTAGTCTCCGGACGTATGACTCTCCGAATAAAAGGTTTCCGGGTGTCAGTGTCTGGTAAAAGGCGTGTCCGGAAAGTCCTTGTATCCGGAATGTTGGGGTATCCGGGCAGAAGGGTCATCCGGACAGTTAGAACATCCGGATTATGTAATGTCCGGAAAGTGTTCACTGGTCAGTAAGTTTGAACCGTTTAATATGATTCGAATCTAATGCCTTAGGTGTTCGATTGGATTAGCTTGAAGGTAATTAAGGAGTGCGTTCAGCGTTATCAAGGTGAGTTTTTCTAACTAAAATACGTGATCTTACGAGTTTTCCAAAGAAAGTGATTATGCGGAAATGCCGGTTATTTTACATGACTTTTACGTAAATGAAAGCTTAATATTTTACTGATCAGGGTATGTTTATGAGCATGATTTATTTACAAGCTTTTACGAACGTTATTCCCATGAAAAGTATGTTCTACTGAAAAGATTGTTCGGCAAGATGAAACGAATTGTAAAGTGTATTTATATCTCATGTTTTATGACTATGATGGCTTATGTGAATGCTATGTGGAGTCGGTCTGCACTGTGGGATCAGAGATAGATCCTCGGGTTCTGATGATCCCTTGGATACGTATGACAGACTGGTAGGTTGGAATCCGTTTCCTCCTATCCGGTAGAGGGGAGTCCGTATGGGCTCCGGAAAGGGGAGTCTGCGTAGGCTCCGGAAAGGGGAGTCTGCGTAGGCTCCGAAAGAGGCGAGAAGGGAACCTACTGGGACCCCAATCGCGGAATGTTTATGTGATCCATTACACAGTGCAGTACCATGAATGATATTTATGTGAAGAATGTGAATTGTTTTATAAATGATTTTTATAATGTTGATGTACACTATTTATGGAGGGAGCTCACTAGACCTCATGGTCTAACCCTCGCTTTTCAAAACTAAAACCTTTTCAGGTAAGCAAATAGTAGAAGGCTCAGGTAGGTGAGCAAGAGCAAGATAGGGAACAGATGCAGCTAGAGACAGTGCATGTGCCACTCGTAGCAGTTAGATTATTCTCAGTTGTGTATAGGTTGTTTCCGCCAACCTAAGTGTAGATGAATGTAATGAGAAATTTTGGGACCTAGTTTTGTAAATTTTACGTTTAAATGCTATGTTTGTTCTATTGTGGATTTTTGGGATGTTACAAATGGTATCAGAGCCATAGTTTAAGGGATTTAGGTGACCGGACGGGCCTAAACTTAAACTTAGGAGTAGAAAATCACAACTGAGAATCAGGAAATGCGTTAAGAGGGCACTAATGTAGACACAGAAAATGCGTTAGGAGGACACTATTATAGAGATAGGACTAATAGGGTACTGAGGACTGTCATGTAAGGTAAGTTTGAGATTTCACCTGGCCAGTGTAATTGCGAACTTACAGGTACATGTATGTGCTTAACCTACCTTATTAACCTAACTAGTGTTTATGTCGTGTTCCAGTACGTTAGAATGTCAACGAGATCCCTGAGGGGTAGACTGAGATCCCTTGTTGGGGAAGTTTCTTAAGAGGTCACTTATGAGGTGATGAATGTATGCATCGTAGAGAAGGAATGTCGTAAAGAACGTTACGAGTCGTCTAGAGGCAGCTCTTCGTGGTTTCGGGGAAGATGAATGTTTGAGTTTGAGTAGGGCTCCTGTGTCGGGAGAGTCCCAGTTCTAGGAATCGTGGGATAGATCAGGTCGGGATGGTAAGGAAGGACAGTGTCAAAACCTTGGAAGCATCAATAGAGCCCTGACTTCTGAGTCGAGCTTTTCAATGGCAGAGTAAATGAAATAAGATACCTATAGTGAATTGAAAGCTTGTAGAGGAAGAAGGTGAGATAGTGATCAAATCGAAAATAGTATAAAATGATGGAGTAAGTGAGATGTGGAACGCATGTTCAGCAAGTTATTACACGACCGAGAGGGCGACCTTTGGTCGAAGGTAAAGTGTCAAGGATAAGCTGCGTGAGTGAAATGGTTGACCTTGTTTGAGTGAGTAGCCTTCAATTGTAAGTAGAGTCTCATGCATGGAGTCCTTTTATGTAACATGATATTTTCACGCTTTAAGGTAAATATGTAAATATCAATCTTGATTGAAAATGAGTCAGAATGGACAAGCGTGAGTTTAAAGAAAGGGGTGATTTCTTTAATTCACACAATGGAATTTAGAGCTTAGCGGTTTGCAAAATATTTCACACTTTTCATGATAAGTTAAATCGTTGCAAAAAGTCAGGAAAACGTTGGCCAACAAAACTTTATAATCTAAATGAGTGCTGACACTTTGGTATTATAAAGTGGGTATGAGAACCGACTGGTTTACTTTGTGTCGGAAAATTTTCTTCAGAATTGTGTCGTATGAAAAGATTTTCACTCAATGTATTACTGTCGTAATAACTTTGTTCGGACTAAGTAAGATGGGGGTTCAAGGGAAGATGCATGCAAACGATTCTCGAATCGTTGTGCAGGGCATTGAAGTTATAAGAGTGATGGGGTCATGCGTACCCAAGTTGTTTCCAAATGTTGTTCGAATTAAAATGATAAAATGTGTGAAATGATTTATTTACTGCGTTGTCATGCATGAAGGCTATGAACTCACTAGGTCATCGAGTATTACATTTTAAAGCTAAGGAAGAACTCCGAGAGTGGAGAGGTGTTGGTCAAATCAATAGAGAACGTTGTAGTATTGGTACATGTGTTCAGTCAGTAATGGATTATAGTGTCGGTTGTATGAGGGTTTGCACCCTTGTTCGGTAACTGGAAGTACGGTTGTCAAGGGACGGTTGTGTCCGGAGGAAGGACTCGAAGCCTTCAAGGTGATGGTTTTTGCAACTCGTTATGAGTAGTGTGGTGAGGAAGAATGAAATGTCTATGGCGTGGGAGTATGAGTTTCGAGGTGAGCTTGTAATATTGATGTTACATGAGTAGGTTTCGAAAAAAGGGAGGCAGATCATGAAGTTGATTATGATATAAGGATTAGGTTCCGTAAGGAACCCCTGTTATAGAATAAGTTAAGAAGGTAGTTACAGGTTGTCAGTTGATGTAGAAGTCGACGGTTGTGTAAGATGGTCGAGGCCGAAGACATGAACTAGAAGGTTGAAAGTTGATAGAACACCTTGTAGGGGTGCTAAGAGGATGAGAGGTTATTGTTTGATTAAGCGTTCTATTTACGAAGTATGGAGGGTTCGTAGAATGATGAGGTATGTAACACGAGCGAAGCAAGTGTGTAGATTCTATCATCCAGTGAGGGACTGTGTCCAACTTATGTAAGGTCTCAGATCGTAAAGAGCGAGCAAGAACGATTACATTTGAGCTAATTGGGAACTAGGGAGTTATAGTTCAGCTAGAGTGAGAAAGGACAAAGTAGCGAGATAGACTCGATCGTGTATGCGAGAAAATGTGAAGGCAAGTTCTAATTGTGTGAATGATCATGAGAGATCTAGTCTGCAATGTGACGTTATGGGCAAAGAGTATGCGGAGGTGTAATGACAGTAATTGTTAAGTTAAATGTGCTAGCTAGTGTCGTAGTGATGTGATGATTAGAGAGAGAGAAAGCATCATATGGAAGCCTTTTGGGGGGTTCGGATAAGGTGTGCGATTTGTTAACCAGAACGTTGGAGCACGTAGAGTGTAAGTTGACGTTGTGGTATGATTATGTTCGGGATAGAATGACGAAGTGGTGGTGGGTGGTTACCCGAAGGAGAAGCCAAGTGTTTTTGGTTGTAAGAATCGCTAAGTAAGCATATTTTGAGATCATTGGAAGTTTAGAAAAGATGATGGGTGTGTTAGTCAAAATGTGGTGGAATAGATGTGAAATCCGTAAGGAGTGTGAGCTGTTGCTTATGAGTGAAAGAATTGTCTGAGAAGGTAAAAGTTGGAGATTAAAAGAATGTTTAGTGACGTCGAACACTGGTTTCGTTTCAAGACGACCTAGTGAAATGACTTAACTTAGGACCTTGGTGCAACTGTTTGGTTATGTAAGTAATGAGAAAGTTATATCAGCATGTGGAAAGGTCGAAAGAGAGGGGCAAGTAATGTTTGGTGAGTAGTGCTCCACGCTAACGTAGGGAGGTGAAGATAGTATGTCGGATTAAGTGAGTAAGGTGGAAGTAGTAAACGTGACAGTAATGCCAAAAGGTGCAGTGTTGTGTAGATTGTCTTTGATAAGTGTGCGAACTTTTGGAAAGAGTATTGAGGAAGGGATTTGTGTATGATTTTGTGCAGGAAAGAAGGGGACAAGACATCTAAAATGAGTTAAGTTAGTAACTTTGTGAGAAAGGTTTAAACGAATTGGTCGGGTAGTGATTAAGCTAGTATGGTGTGACCATGGTTACTCCTCCCAGTTGAGTGGGGATAACCGGGGTTACGTTTTCATGATTGGACGAACGTGGCAATAAGCGAGGAATGGTAGTGTTTTAGGATAAGTTTAATTCGAGTAGGTGAACACTTCAGCAATAGGTTGGAAGTTCCTACTCTTAGTTACGTATAAGTGTGGAGTGATGAAGTGATGAGGATATGAGAGATGGCTGACGAACTGTGGTCTGGGTGGTCCGAGAAAGGGAAATGTTATCTGCATAGACGATTGTTGGGTGGTACAGGGTTAAGAGTTGTGATACGATGAAGGAACTCTGGGTTGTGAGTTTTCGAAGTGTACAGGGTAGGCCAGGTGCCAAGCTGTCAAGTGGGTGTTTGTCTTTTGGTAAATGAATCTCGTGTGGTGGCGGGGGATTTAGCCAAAGAAAGTATAGATGCATGAGAAGCTTTAGTTAATCTTCTGTTGTCAAGTCCGATCGAGTAGGAACAGTAGCCTACGAGTTAGAGTACCGTAAGAAAAGAAGGAGATGCACCCAATGTTCCATGTTTCGAAATTTATAAGGTGGTTGACTGAGTCAGAAGTGGCATTACCTTGGGGAAGTTTCAGTTTCGGTGTGGGCAAGATACCCGCATCTTTTCCAATGAGGAATTCCGGGGACGAAATTCTTTTAAGGGGGGAGTGTTGTAACAACCGGATTTTCTTTGTAAATATGAAAGTCTAGTGGTCTTGGTGCAAGAAATGAAAGTTAAAGTGAGGGGCTTATTTGCAATTTGTGAAAGATACTTAAAGGCACTTTTCCCTAGGGTTTGTGTCATTATAGAAAATCAGTATTTGGTTTTTCTTGGTGGTGTTGGCGGCTAGAGAAGAGAAGAAAGGAAGAATAAAAGGTTGTGAGATAAGAGATCATAGAAGAAAAGATTCAGCAAGGTAAACCCCTCAACTCTTTTACTACTGATTGTTTAATGCTCTTCTTCGTTGTGGTCTAAGTTTGTTAATGAGAAACCTTTGATTTCAATGGGCTTTTTCACCTAAATGCTTTTAAGGGTGTTTTTGGGGTTTTGGCTTGTAAGTATCGATTTATTGATAAGAACATGGATTAAGTGGATGTTTAGGATTGGTGGATGAACCCTTAGGTTTATCTATGCAAAGTAATAGCAGAAAATGGGTCTATTGGTCATTTTCAGACTTCTGTTTTCGGACAGACGTAGTTTCCGGACGAGGGAGTTCTTGTGATTTCAGTAGTTTCCGGACAGGATGCAGGTTTCCGGATAGCCTTGCCTTGGTAGTCTCCGGACGTATGACTCTCCGGATAAAAGGTTTCCGGGTGTCAGTGTCCGGTAAAAGGCGTGTCCGGAAAGTCCTTGTATCCGGAATGTTGGGGTATTCGGGCAGAAGGGTCATCCGGGCAGTTAGAACATCCGGATTATGTAATGTCCGGAAAGTGTTCACTGGTCAGTAAGTTTGAACCGTTTAATCTAATTCGAATCTAATGCCTTAGGTGTTCGATTGGATTAGCTTGGAGGTTGTTAAGGAGTGCGTTCAGCGTTATCAAGGTGAGTTTTTCTAACTAAAATACGTGATCTTACGAGTTTTCCAAAGAAAGTGATTATGTGGAAATGCCGGTTATTTTACATGACTTTTACGTAAATGAAAGCTTAATATTTTACTAATCAGGGTATGTTTATGAGCATGATTTATTTACAAGCTTTTACGAACGTTATTCCCATGAAAAGTATGTTCTACTGAAAAGATTGTTCAGCAAGATGAAACGAATTGTAAAGTGTATTATAAATCTCATGTTTTATGACTATGATGGCTTATGTGAATGCTATGTGGAGTCGGTCTGCACTGTGGAATCAGAGATAGATCCTCGGGTTCTGATGATCCCTTGGATACGTATGACAGACTGGTAGGTTGGAATCCGTTTCCTCCTATCCGGTAGAGGGGAGTCCGTGTGGGCTCCGGAAAGGGGAGTCTGCGTAGGCTCCGGGAAGGGGAGTCTGCGTAGGCTCCAGAAGAGGCGAGAAGGGAACCTACTGGGACCCCGATCGCGGAATGTTTATGTGATCCATTACACAGTGCAGTACCATGAATGATGTTTATGTGATCGCGGAATGTTTAGGTGAGCAAGAGCAAGATAGGGAACAAATGCAACTAGAGACAGTGCATGTGCCACTCGTAGTAGTTAGATTATTCTCAGTTGTGTATAGGTTGTTTCCGCCAACCTAAGTGTAGATGGATGTAATGAGAAATTTTGGGACCTAGTTTTGTAAATCTTATGTTTAAATGCTATGTTTGTTCTATTGTGGATTTTTGGGATGTTACAGACGGTTTTCTTAATATTTTTTTTTAAAACAATAATGTAATTATTTACCAACATATAATCATTTATATGTTGCCTAAGGTGACACTTAGGCAACATAGAACAACACTTTGCCTAAGAGAAAACTTAGGCAACATATATTAGTCTTTGTTGCCTAAGCTTATCATAAGCAACATAGGCAATTAGCGTTTGTTGTCTAAGAAAACATTTGGTGTAGTGCATATACATACGTGTACATATACTATCATATACATATACATACACACATATACTATCATCAACATAGACATACACACATACATGTATATACATACAAACATTCATACATATATACCCCGACGGTTTATTTAATATATTGTTTTTTAAAAAATAACGTAATTATTTACCGACGGATTACCGACGGAATATTTATTAAAAATAAATAAATATTAAAATGGCCGTCGGTAATCCGTCGGTAATTAGCAACGGATTACCGACGGTTTTCTTAATATTTTTTTAAAAAAATAATGTAATTATTTACCAACATATAATCATTTATATGTTGCCTAAGGTGACACTTAGGCAACATAGAACCAAAATTTGCCTAAGAGAAAACTTAGGCAACATATATTAATCTTTGTTGCCTAAGCTTATCTTAAGCAACATAGGCAATTAGCGTTTGTTGTCTAAGAAAACATTTGGTGTAGTGTACATACATACGTGTACATATACTATCATATACATATACATACACACATATACTATCATCAACATAGACATACACACATACATGTATATACATACAAACATTCATACATATATACACCGACGGTTTATTTAATATATTGTTTTTATAAAAAATAATGTAATTTTTTACCGACGGAATATTTAATAAAAATATATAAATATTAAAATATTAAAGTGGCCGTCGGTAATCCGTCGGTAATTAGCGACGGATTACCGACGGTTTTCTTAATATTTTTTTTAAAAAAATATTGTAATTATTTACCAACATATAATCATTTATATGTTGCCTAAGGTGACACTTAGGCAACATAGAACCACACTTTGCCTAAAAGAAAACTTAGGCAACATATATTCGTCTTTGTTGCCTAAACTTATCTTAAGCAACATAGGCAGTTAGCCTTTGTTGTCCAAGACAACATTTGGTGTAGTGTATGTACATACGTGTACATATACTATCATATACATATACTTACACACATATACTATCATCAACATAGACATACACACATACATGTATATATATACAAACATTCATACATATATACATCGACGGTTTATTTAATATATTTTGTAAATAAATAATGTAATTATTTACCGACGGATTACCGACGAAATATTTAATAAAAATAAATAAAAATTAAAATATTAAAGTGGCCGTCGGTAATCCGTCGGTAATTAGCGACGGATTTGTTAGATCTGAAGTTTTGTCAATAAACCAAGTGTTGAAGATCTGATAAGAAGACTCAGATGTTCTGAGTAGAGAAGTCAGAGGTCTGACTGTGAAAGCTCAGAAGTATTGATAAATGAAATCAAGTCTGGAAAGAGAAGTCAGATGTCTGAGTTAAGAAGTCAGAAGATCTGAGAAGCTTTATTAGAAGAATGTTCAGAAGTTCTGAACTACCTGTTCAGAACTTATGACGAGATACTTTACTTAGTATTTTATAAACTAATTAGGACACGTGTTATGTTCTTATTAGTCTTTCTTATTTGTACTGTAGCTTTAAGATGTCTGTTGCAGTATAAATAGTAGTTAGCTCTACGTTGCTAACTGATTGATTTTTCCCATATAACTTTGTATTCATTCTTTGTAATCTTTGAGATTCTCTCTCTTAGATCTGTAATTCTGTTCATCATTGAATACAATTGGGCTTGATCATACAACTTCTCAATTACTGCTTTCTATATTGATTGTAAGATTAGATCCTGTTCTTTCAATTGGTATCAGAGCTAATCAACAAACAAATTCGTTCAAGATTGTTATCGCGAAGATCGATTGATCAATTTCTTGAAGATTTCTTGATTCATTCAAAATTCGATTCCGCTGCTAGGGCTAGTTCTTGAATTCTTGGCAATTCTTGAATTACCTGTTACATTTCGATCAAGAAACTCGAATTTGTCTTTCTGTTGAATTTTCTTACAATCATGTCTTCTAAAGAATATCTAGCCATGGGATCTGAAACTAAACCGCCTGTTCTTATACCAGAAGAGTATCAGCAATGGAAAATCCGTATGATCCAATTCCTAGACAACATTGATGAAAATCTTATGATCTCTATTCGAGAAGGTCCAATTGAAGTGTACATCGATGTTGCTGCAACTCCTGCTACAGAGACAACTCCAGAAATTCCAGCGACCAGGGTGAAAAAGAGTTATTCCCAATACACAGCTGAACAGAAGAATAGGCATGCTATTGACAAAAGAGCAATTACTTTGATGACTTTGGCTGTCCCAAATGAGGTTCTTAACAGGATTGACAGTGGATCATCAGCTAAAGAAATGTGGGACGAATTGGAAAGGCAGATGCTAGGAACTGTGAGATCTATTCAGGCAAAGTTAAATCAAAGCATAAATGCTTATGAAAGGTTCAAAGCAAAAGAGTCAGAAAGTTTGACACAGACATACAGTAAATTTTGCACTATTCTAAATGACTTGAGAAGAAATGGACTGAAGAAAACGAAGTCAGAAATAAATTACAAATTTCTGAACAGTCTAAATTCAGAATGGTCATCATTTGCCATAAGTCTGCAAATGAACAAGGATATGTGTGAAGAAGACTTAAATGATCTGTTCTGTGTTCTTAATCAACATGAAGATTCTGTCAAGTTAGTTGTGGAAGAGAAGAAAAATGTTGCTGATCAGTTAGCATTCTTATCAAAGTCCAAAGCAATCAAAGCACCCAAAAAGACTGCATATCTATCAGAGATACCTAATCTGGAAGAATCTGACAAGGAAGAAGGATCAGAAGATGATGAAGATATCAAGATAATGGCTGAGAAACTAGCTTTGTTGACAAATACTTTCAACAAAAGGTATGGGAAGGGTAGATTTCAAGGAAATTATAAGAGAGTTGGGAGTTCAGATTATAAGAAGAAAGAAGACAGAGAAGAAAATAAGTTTGAAAAGAGAGTAGAGAGAAGTGAAGAAAACAAAGAAGAGAAGGATGAGAGAAAAGAAAAGAATCTGTGTTTCAAATGTGGAAATTCTGGCCACTATGCTAAGGATTGCAGAGTTAAAATTGTGAAAGACTATGAGTACTACACCAAGAAGGCTCAGCTTGCAAAGAAGAGAGATGATAAAATTGCTTTGTTGGCTGAACAGGAGAATTGGTTGTACTACACTTCTGATGAAGATGATCATATCAACTTTCCACAGATGCAGAGCTATATGACAAAAATGAGAAACGAGGATGATTCTGATTTTGAAGATGCTGATTCTGAGTCATCTGCTGAGGTACATTCTTCACTTGAATTAGAGTTAATGACACAGATTGGTGAAATGAAAACTGAATTTGCTAATCTAAGAAAACAGATAAAAGGAGAAAGAAATTTGGTTAACAAATTCAGAATTGAAAAAGAAGTAATAAAAGAACAATATGAAGAATCTGAGGCTGAGAAACAGAAAGTTAAAGATGAAAATTCTGAATTGATGAAAAGGCTTTTTGAACTAAAAGTTGAGTTTTCAAAAATAAAGGATGAAAAAGGTGATTTACAAATAAATTTTGATATGGTATTTGAAGAAAGAAAGAATTTATACACCAAAATTAAAGAATTAGAAGATCTGAATTTGAAAAGGGGTCAGACTCAGCAAACACTAAATCTTTTATTAAGCAATGTTAAAGATACAAGATTTTACAACCCAAAGAAGGGATTGGGATTGGAAGAAAATGTCACTTTAAAAAGAGCTCCAATAAACTTGTATGAAAAACTTCAAGTTTCTAAGCCAAAAATCCCAGAAATTGTTGAAGTTTTCATAAGACCTGCTAGTTCTATAACAAGTTCTGACAATTTGCAAAGACCAAACTCTAAAAAGTCAGATGAGAAAATTTCTGAGTCTAAAACAGAAAAGTCAGTTGGTTCAGAAGAAAAGGTTAAGAAAGAAATTTCTAAACCAACAGATGAGAAGCCAAGATACAATGATACTAAATTCAAGTATGATTCTTTAAATGTCAGCTACAAAAATAAACAACCAAGTTTTTCATATCATGACATTGAGAGCATATTTGACACAAGTAAAAATTCTGAAACAGTCAATCAGAAGTCTGAAACTTCTAGTCAGGATTCTGAACTTTGTAGTCAGAACTCTGAGTCTAAAGATCAGACATCTGAGTCTGTAAATCAGAACTCTGACTTAGGTAGTCAGAAGTCTGATTCAACTGGATTTTCTGAAACAAAATCGGATGAATTTTTGCAACTTGAAAAGAGATTTAATCTTGTGAGTCAAGAACTTGAGGACTTAAGGAAAGCTTATGATGAACTTGAAAATGATTTTTGTGAGGTGGATATTAAACTTGAAGAAGCTTTGAAAGAAAAGAATATTTTTATTCAGAAAATAACAGAGCTTGAAAAACTGAAGACTGAGTATGATCTTTTTAAAATTAATGCTTCAAGAGAAAATGATAAATTCTTTAATGAATCAAGTACATATGAAAAAGGTGAATCATCCAATTCTTCTAACAAAAAGAACTTGACTTTTTCAGAAAAAGAAGAAAGCAAAAGGAAAGATGATCTTGCAAAGTTGAATGATCTGAAAAGGGATCTTGAGAAGCTTAGAATGAAATCTACTTCTGAACTCAAAGCTAGAAATTCTTGTAATAAGGGCAATTGTACTCTGAACAGTATCAATAAAAATGAAATGACCTATGTTTCAGATTTATTGTCACTTGCAAAGAAAAATCTTGTTTGTGTTAGATGTAAACATGATTCATTCCAATATTCTCATAAATGTCAAGTCAAAATAACTTCTGTTTCATACATAAGAAAAGATATTCAGAAAGTTTCAGTTCCTCAAAATACAGAAAAGATGAAAATTTCTGTTCCTCAGACTCAGAAGAAAGAAAAGATAAAAGAAAAGAAAGTTGAAAATATAGCAAAACCAAAAGTTACAACTCTCAAAAAGAATTTGAACAAGCTTGTAAGCAGAAAAAGTTCTGACTTCATAAAAGTTCAAGGAAAATGGTGTTTGAAGAAAGATTTTGAGTGGAGAGTAAAAGGTACTAATGTTAAATCCAATGACAAAGCTAACAAAGATGGACCCATTCCAAAATGGGTACCTAAACCTAACTGATCCTTTTGCAGGGCTGTCATGTGTGGTTTTTAGATTCAGGAGCTTCAAGACACATGACAGGTCAGAAGTCTTTTCTATCAAACTTCACAGAAAAGGCTGGAGGAGCAGTAAACTTTGGAAATAACAGCAAAGGACAAGTCAAAGGTTATGGGGATTTAACTAAAGGGGATCTGACTATCCAAAAAGTTTTCTATGTTGAAGGATTACAGCATAATCTTTTCAGCATAAGTCAGTTTTTAGACAGTCTTTGTCAAATTAAGTTTCAAATAACAGGTTGCATGATTTTAACTGAAAATGATGTTAAAGTCTTCTGGGCCAAAAGACATATGGACTTATTTGTAGTTAATTTTTCAAAATTGAAAACATTAAATACAGTCTGTCTTTTATCAAAATCAACTGCAAATGAATGCTGCCTTTGGCACAGAAGATGTTCTCATCTGAATTTCAAAGATCTTAATAATCTCGTTGCAAAACATCTGGTTAAAGGCTTACCAAAGCTTAAATTTGAAAAAGAATCATTATGCTCAGCTTGTGAAATGGGCAAGATGAAAAAGAGTTCTCACAAATTAAAAATGGACTCATCTTGCAAAGCACCATTAGAAATGATTCATACTGATCTTTGTGGTCCAATTTCAGTTCAATCTATGGGAGGAAAGAAATATATGCTTGTGATTGTTGATGAATTCTCCAGATACACATGGGTTGAGTTCCTAAGAGCTAAGTCAGAAGCTGCTACTACATTGATAAATTTTATCAAAAGGATTCAAGTTCTCTTACAACTTCCAGTTCAGAAAATCAGAAGTGATAATGGAACAGAGTTCAGAAATGAGACTCTTCAGAATTTTTTAGAAAATTCTGGGATTTCTCACAATTTTTATGCTGTCAGAACTCCTCAACAAAATGGTGTTGTTGAAAGGAAGAATAGAACTCTAGTTGAAGCTGCGAGAACAATGCTGGCTTATGCAAATCTTCTTACTTTCCTATGGGCTGAAGCAATTGCAACTGCTTGTTTTACACAGAATAGAACTTTAATCAATAAGAGATTAAATAAGACTGCTTATGAACTGATAAATAAAAGAAAACCATTAATCAAATTCTTTCATGTTTTTGGTTGCAGGTGCTATGTTCTTAGAGACAGAGAAAATCTTGCCAAATTCGATAAAAAGGCAGATGAAGGATACTTTGTGGGTTATTCTTTAACTTCCAAAGCATTCAGAATCTACAATAGAAGAACCAAGAGGATGATGGAGAGCATAAATGTAACTTTTGATGAAGCCAGAATGCGGACTTCTGAACAAGACAGTTCAGAACTCATGCTGAACAAGACAAAAATGACTTCTGATACAGATTCTAATCCTATTTGTTCAGAACTCAATTTACTGTTTAAGGATGCTTTTAGTGAACTAATTTCTGATTCTTATGCAGAATATGAAAACCCAAAGATGGTCAAAGAGATGAAAAATAAGACTCCAGAAATAGTTCAATCAACTGTAATTTCTGACAAAGGTCCATCAGAGGAATGTCCAATTCTAATAAATACAAGTGGTGAAAATTCTGAACCTTGTAATCAGAATTCTGATTCTTATACTCAGAACTCTGAACAAGTCACTCAGAATTCTGACTTCATTAATCAGAACCCAAACTTGGATATGACTCCTATTCATACATCAGAACAAGGGGACAGTTCAGAATTACAAGCAATCATTGATGAGAATGATGCAAACAACAATTATTCAGAGATTGATGTACTTCCTAGTGCAAATAAATGGACTAAAAATCATCCTATTCATCAAGTAATAGGTGATCCTTCAGCAGGAGTAAAAACCAGATCAGCTACAGCAAATGAAGCAATGTTTGCTGGTTTCTTGAGTGTGATTGAACCAAAGAAAGCTAATGAAGCCTTAGAGGATCCAGACTGGATTTCAGCAATGCAAGAGGAATTGATTCAATTTGAAAGAAATAAAGTTTGGAGACTCATCCCAAAGCCTGAAGGTAAATCTATTATTGGAACTAAATGGGTGTTCAGAAACAAAAAGGATGAATCAGGTGTTGTCATCAGAAACAAGGCAAGATTGGTTGCTAAGGGATACTGTCAACAAGAGGGAATTGATTATGATGAGACATTTGCACCAGTGGCAAGAATAGAGGCAATCAGAATATTTTTAGCCTATGCTGCACATAAAAACTTCAAGGTGTATCAAATGGATGTCAAATCAGCCTTTCTAAATGGCAAACTTAATGAAGAGGTGTATGTCCATCAACCTGAAGGTTTTGTTGATCCAGAATTCCCTGATCATGTTTATATTTTAGACAAAGGTTTATATGGTCTAAAACAAGCACCACGAGCCTGGTATGACACTCTTACTAAACACTTGTTAGGATCAGGATTCAAGAAAGGTAAGATTGACACAACTTTGTTTTTAAAGAAACAGGGTGATGATTTGATTCTGATTCAGATTTATGTTGATGACATAATATTTGGTTCTACCAGTCCAGAATTATGTGATAATTTTTCAAAAATCATGTCATCTGAATTTGAAATGAGCATGATGGGTGAACTGAATTTTTTCCTTGGTCTTCAAGTCAAACAATTACCAAAAGGTATTTTTATAAATCAAGGAAAATATGTCAGAGATATTCTGAAAAAGTTCAAAATGTCTGATTGTGCTTCTATGAGAACACCTATGGCAACTAACATAAAGTTAGATGCTGATCTCAAAGGTGTTTCAGCAGATATCAAACTTTATAGAGGCATGATTGGATCATTACTTTATTTGACTGCAAGTAGACCAGATATCATGTTTTCTACCTGTTTCTGTGCTAGATTTCAATCTAACCCGAAAGAATCACATATGTTGGCTGTCAAAAGGATTTTAAGATATCTCAAAGGAACACCTGATCTAGGTTTATGGTATCCAAAAGAAACTGACTTCAAATTGACTGCTTTCACTGATGCTGATCATGCAGGAAGTAGGTTGGACAGAAAGAGTACATCTGGTGCTTGTCACTTTTTGGGAGATAAAATAGTGAGTTGGGCATCAAAGAAGCAGAATTGTGTATCCACTTTAACTGCTGAAGCAGAGTATGTTGCTGCTGCTGCTTCATGCTCTCAAACATTGTGGATGAGAACACAACTCATGGACTATGGATATCAGCTTAACAAAATTCCCATCTATTGTGACTCAGAAAGTGCAATTGCCATTACTCAGAACCCTGTTCAACATTCAAAAACTAAACATATAGATGTGAGGTATCATTTTATAAAGGACTATGTGGAAAAAAGAACTATAGAGATGCACTTTGTGCATACAAAGTATCAATTGGCTGACTTGTTCACAAAGCCTCTTGATCACAAAAGGTTTTCTTTTCTCATATGTAAAATAGGAATGCTTAATCTGCCTAATTGGAAATATTTTTTTTCTTAAAAATGCTAAATTTTTCTAAGTAAAATTATCTGAGTAGTGTACTCAGAACTCTGAGTCTTAAGAATCAAAATTTCTGAGTACTAAGATCAGAACTTCTGAGTCTTGAGTTCAAAACTTCTGAGTCTTGAGTTCAGAACTTCTGAGTCTTAAGATCAGAATTCTGAGTCTTGAGTTCAAAACTTCTGAGTCTTGAGGTCAGAACTTCTGAGTCTTGAGATCAGATCTTCTGAATCTTACGGTCAGAGATTCTAAGTCAATACATCAGTAATCTAGCTTTCAAAAATTTATTTTTGAGAAATTAAAATACTTCAACTATGTGGATTATGCTTCTTCTATTACCTTTTCATCTCATCTTTATGTATCATTAATAGTCAAATGCATGCTCAAGTCAAGGGGGAGCATCAAAATTCCTTTGGAAATCATTTTGTGATGCTTAAAAGATTTGCTTTCATTTTCTATCTCTGATTATTCTAAGAAGAACAAGCTTTTCATGATAAATTTTGTTGTTATTAAAACTATATCTGAATTATTTTTTTTTTCAGATATAAGAGTTTAAATGACTTTTTAATTCATCATAATATGAACAGAATCTTGATGATAAAAAGTGTTTCTATCTGTTCAAACCTCTTCTGAATAATCAAAATGTTTTATATTTGTCAGAAGTTGATTTTAAATGGCATTTTGGTTACAAGGTAAAATTCTTCTGAGAAGAACAATCAGATATCTGATAAAGAAAAGTCAAAACATCTGAGCGTGTTATTCAGATCTTTGACTTGAGTCAAAATTCTATCCACTAACACGTGTCAGCTTCATATTTGTTTGATTATGCCACACATTTCATTTAAATCCTCTGTGGCATTTCAAATGTGTTGACTCCGTTATAACATTGATTTCGCTTTTCCGTTAAACCTTTCAACTTCGCGGATTTTAAATAGGTCTTAAAATCCCTATTTCAAATCTTTTCAAATTCCAGAGCGAAAAGTGAGATACGAATCAAATCCAGAGTTCTTTGAATTTGTTTTCTTCTTAAATCATGTCTAGAATACAAAGGAGTGGTCAAATTTCGCTACACTCTACAAAATCGATAATGGATTCATCTGATTCGGATAATGATGAAGTATAAAAAGTTCAGAAGATCAGACACAGGAAAATTTAAAGGCAATAACTCAGATAGTTCAGATTGATAGCTCAGATACAGAGGATATGGAGTTGGAAAGTACAGATGGTGGTGATTCAGATAAAACAGAGGAATTGAACTTAGACATAGAAATGGAAGGAAACTCAGATGAAACTGAAGCTATTGAGGAATCTGTATTTAGATCAGAAAAGACAGTGGAAAGTGAAGTGGTCAACATGTGTACAGATATTGTGGTGTATAACAAAGAAAATATGACGGATTCTGAATTAAAAGAAAGGAGGTTAAGTGAAGAGTTGATCAGAAGGATGCATAATAATTTAGTCAGAGCTTTGAATGTTCAAAAAGTTCAGCAAGGAATAAAAATGGTAAGACCTATTGATCTAATGGGAGAAGAAGACAGAACTGTGAATTATACTCAGGATTTTGAAGATGATTTTAGATTTAACTTTCGTGATGAGTTAAATACAGAAGAAGAGTATGTGAAAGTGAAAGACTTCTTTATGCCTTCTGAGTATGTATTCAGAAAACCGATTGAGATCCCAAAGATTAAATTGCAAAGACTAGAAGAACCTGTATGTGATTTCATTCTAGAGTTAAGTGATGTGCCATTAGCCAGACAATTTTATGATGATATTTTTCCTGAGGAAATATATGATAATCTCTACTACACAGAAGGAGAGTATGAGCCTTTGGAAAGTAACATTGATGGTTTTATGGATGACAGAGCTCAGATGGTCTACTCAGAAGCTTCTAACAGGTTCAGAGTTCCTGACTCAAAACTGCATATTCAGAAAAGAATTGAGAAAGTTCTGATGTTTCAACAAGATGAATTCAATGGTTTAATGTTTGTTAGAATGGAAGTACTGAAAGAAAGAAATACAAAGGTTTCCATGTCTACTTTTGATTTTCACAGATTGACTCTTGATGATCAGATCTTTCTAGTCAAGTTCTTTGCTAGCACTGAAGAAGCCTTGATAGAAATTGAATGCAGAAGACTTCTGGGTATTTATGTCAGAAATATATACTTGTATGACTTCCAATCAGCTATTGAAGAAAGAAAAGAAAAGTGTAATCTGAGTTCTCCCACAAAGAAAACAGAAGTTGATTTGGATTTGAAGGGATTTGTGAATGAAGGAATGGAGACAGAAGGGTTCACATATATAGTTCACGAAAGGCTTGAACTGTTCAGATTAAAAGAGTTGGTAAAGTACAGTGATGCAACTCTGAATTGGTTGTTGATTAAAATGGAAGTAAGTGTGGAAACTGAAAAAGAGAGTTTAAAGAAGAGATGTATAAACTGTGTGAAGAGGAGGTTGGATCTCAGAAGAAAAATCAGAAACAATAGTGAATGGTTGCTATCTGAGGTGAATCCCAAAAAGATTCTACATAATGATTTTGTGTTTCCTGCTGAGTATGAAGTGAATGAAATTTTGTCAGATGAAGTTGAAGAAGTGCAGAACACAACATCTCAGAATGTGCAGATAACTAGTTTTGATCAAGCTGAACAGTCTGAACCAAAAGAAGATGAAATATCCATTGATCTAAATGGATACTTTCTTGAATTTGATTTACCTGAGTTCTTCAAACCAAAAGAAGTACAATTCTTGGATGTGTATTATGATAGACCTAAGGAGACTCAGATCTGGTTGGCTGAAAAATTAAGATGTCTTGGCAAAACAAAGCAAGTCGTTTACTCAGATTTTTTAATTACTGGAATCAGAGAATTGAGGGTTAAGAAATTCAGAAAGATGGAGTACTTATCTTTTGAAGTTCTGAGAGAAGATGGCAAGGTATATTACTTTACTGATGCAGATTTTGAGAAGCTATCAGTAGTTGACTTCTACAGATTACACAGCTTTCTATGCTTCAAAGAGTCGAGCAGAGACAGAAATGAAAGGAAGGCCAGAAGTGTGGTAATTGAGGCCATGTTCTACATCTTAAGGTGGCACTTTTATACAGACTTTCAAATAGCTTTGTACTTACAAAAGTCGTGTGTTTATCTGGCAAATCCCAACACAGATCATGAACAGAAAAAGAAGTTAAAGACTGGAAGTGTTCACAAATATCCAGATTTGGGAGTATTTTTGAAAAACAAAAGTGGAAAGATTTTCTTCAGAGCAAAGGAAACCGCAAAATACTGTTCTGGAACTTTAAGAATCATAAAGCATAATTTGGAGAAAAAGATGCTGAAAGTGAAGGAAGCAGACATGACTCAAGAAGTAATCAATCAGCAAGTTGAAATTATTCCAGAAATCATTGACAAAATTGATAAGAGGCTTAATCTGAGAAATGTGCTACTTCAGAAAATTGTTCCTGCTCTGAAAGAACTGGATGATGCAAAGTTTAAGTTTATTTGACAAAAAGGGGGAGATTGTTAGATCTGAAGTTTTGTCAATAAACCAAGTGTTGAAGATCTGATAAGAAGACTCAGATGTTCTGAGTAGAGAAGTCAGAGGTCTGACTGTGAAAGCTCAGAAGTATTGATAAATGAAATCAAGTCTGGAAAGAGAAGTCAGATGTCTGAGTTAAGAAGTCAGAAGATCTGAGAAGCTTTATCAGAAGAATGTTCAGAAGTTATGAACTACCTGTTCAGAACTTATGACGAGATACTTTACTTAGTATTTTATAAACTAATTAGGACACGTGTTATGTTCTTATTAGTCTTTCTTATTTGTACTGTAGCTTTAAGATGTCCGTTGCAGTATAAATAGTAGTTAGCTCTACGTTGCTAACTGATTGATTTTTCCCATATAACTTTGTATTCATTCTTTGTAATCTTTGAGATTCTCTCTCTTAGATATGTAATTATGTTCATCATTGAATACAATTGGGCTTGATCATACAACTTCTCAATTACTGCTTTCTATATTGATTGTAAGATTAGATCCTGTTCTTTCAGGATTACCGGCGGTTTTCTTAATATTTTTTTTACAAATAATGTAATTATTTACCGACGGATTACCGACGGAATATTTAATAAAAATTAAAATATTAAAGTGGCCGTCGGTAAACGGTCGGTAATTAGCGACGGATTACAGACGGTTTTCTTAATATTTTTTTTAAAACAATAATGTAATTATTTACCAACATATAATCATTTATATGTTGCCTAAGATGACACTTAGGCAACATAGAACAACACTTTGCCTAAGAGAAAACTTAGGCAACATATATTAGTCTTTGTTGCCTAAGCTTATCTTAAGCAACATAGGCAATTAGCGTTTGTTGTCTAAGAAAACATTTGGTGTAGTGTATATACATACGTGTACATATACTATTATATACATATACATACACACATATACTATCATCAACATAGACATACACACATACATGTATATACATACAAACATTCAAACATATATACACCGACGGTTTATTTAATATATTATTTTTTAAAAAATAATGTAATTATTTACCGACGTATTACCGGCGGAATATTTAATAAAAGTAAATAAAAATTAAAATATTAAAGTGGCCGTCGGTAATCCGTTTTTTTAAAAAATAATGTAATTTTTTACCGACGGATTACCGAAGGAATATTTAATAAAAATAAATAAATATTAAAGTGGCCGTCGGTAATCCGTCGGTAATTAGCGACGGATTACCGACGGATTACCGACGGTTTACCGACGGTTTTCTTAATAATTTTTTAAAAAAATAATGAAATTTTTTACCGACGGATTACCGACGGAATATTTAATAAAAATAAATAAAATATTAAAATGACTGTCGGTAATCCGTCGGTAATTAGCGACGGATTACCGACGGTTTTCTTAATATTTTTTTTGAAAAATAATGTAATTATTTACCAACATATAATCATTTATATGTTGCCTAAGGTGACACTTAGGCAACATAGAACCACACTTTGCCTAAGAGAAAACTTAGGCAACATATATTAGTCTTTGTTGCCTAAGCTTATCTTAAGCAACATAGGGAATTAGCGTTTGTTGTCTAAGACAACATTTGGTGTAGTGTATATACATACGTGTACATATACTATCATATACATATACATACGCACATATACTATTATCAACATAGACATACACACATACATGTATATACATACAAACATTCATACATATATACACCGACGGTTAATTTAATATATTTTTTTAAAATAAATAATGTTATTATTTACCGACGGATTACCGACGGGATAATTAATATAAATAAATTAAAATTAAAATATTAAAGTGGCCGTCGGTAATTAGCGACGGATTACCGACGGTTTTCTTAATATATTTTTTGAAAAATAATGTAATTATTTACCGACGGAATATTTAATAAAAATAAATAAAAATTAAAATATTAAAGTGGCCTTCGGTAATCCGTCGGTAATTAGCGACGGATTACCGACGGTTTTCATAATATTTTTTTTAAAAAAATAATGTAATTATTTACCAACATATAATCATTTATATGTTGCCTAAGGTGACACTTAGGCAACATAGAACCACACTTTACCTAAGAGAAAACTTAGGCAAAATATATTAGTCTTTGTTGCCTAAGCTTATCTTAAGCAACATAGGGAATTAGCGTTTGTTGTCTAAGACAACATTTGGTGTAGTGTATATACATACGTGTACATATACTATCATATACATATACATACGCACATATACTATTATCAACATAGACATACACACATACATGTATATACATACAAACATTCATACATATATACACCGACGGTTAATTTAATATATTTTTTTAAAATAAATAATGTAATTATTTACCGACGGATTACTGACGGGATAATTAATAAAAATAAATTAAAATTAAAATATTAAAGTGGCCGTCGGTAATTAGCGACGGATTACCGACAGTTTTCTTAATATATTTTTTGAAAAATAATGTAATTATTTACCAACATATAATCATTTATATGTTGCCTAAGGTGACACTTAGGCAACATAGAACCACACTTTGCCTAAGAGAAAACTTAGGCAACATATATTAGTCTTTGTTGCCTAAGCTTATCTTAAGCAACATAGGCAATTAGCCTTTGTTGTCCAAGACAACATTTGGTGTAGTGTATGTACATACGTGTACATATACTATCATATACATATACTTACACACATATACTATCATCAACATAGACATACACACATACATGTATATATATACAAACATTCATACATATATATATCGACGGTTTATTTAATATATTTTGTCAATAAATAATGTAATTATTTACCGACGGATTACCGACGAAATATTTAATAAAAATAAATAAAAATTAAAATATTAAAGTGGCCGTCGGTAATCCGTCGGTAATTAGCGACGGTTTACCGACGGTTTTCTTAATATTTTTTTTACAAATAATGTAATTATTTACCGACGGATTACCGACGGAATATTTAATAAAAATTAAAATATTAAAGTGGCCGTCGGTAAACGGTCGGTAATTAGCGACGGATTACCGACGGTTTTCTTAATATTTTTTTTAAAACAATAATGTAATTATTTACCAACATATAATCATTTATATGTTGCCTAAGATGACACTTAGGCAACATAGAACAACACTTTGCCTAAGAGAAAACATAGGCAACATATATTAGTCTTTGTTGCCTAAGCTTATCTTAAGCAACATAGGCAATTAGCGTTTGTTGTCTAAGAAAACATTTGGTGTAGTGTATATACATACGTGTACATATACTATCATATACATATACATACACACATATACTATCATCAACATAGACATACACACATACATGTATATACATACAAACATTCAAACATATATACACCGACGGTTTATTTAATATATATTTTTTTTAAAATAATGTAATTATTTACCGACGTATTACCGGCGGAATATTTAATAAAAGTAAATAAAAATTAAAATATTAAAGTGGCCGTCGGTAATCCGTTTTTTAAAAAAATAATGTAATTTTTTACCGACGGATTACCGACGGAATATTTAATAAAAATAAATAAATATTAAAATATTAAAGTGGCCGTCGGTAATTAGCGACGGATTACCGACGGTTTTCTTAATATTTTTTTAAAAAAATAATGTAGTTTTTTACCGACGGATTACCGACGGAATCTTTAATAAAAATAAATAAAATATTAAAATGGCTGTCGGAAATCCGTCGGTAATTAGCGACGGATTACCGACGGTTTTCTTAATATTTTTTTTAAAAAATAATGTAATTATTTACCAACATATAATCATTTATATGTTGCCTAAGGTGACACTTAGGCAACATAGAACCACACTTTGCCTAAGAGAAAACTTAGGCAACATATATTAGTCTTTGTTGCCTAAGCTTATCTTAAACAACATAGGGAATTAGCGTTTGTTGTCTAAGACAACATTTGGTGTAGTGTATATACATACGTGTACATATACTATCATATACATATACATACGCACATATACTATTATCAACATAGACATACACACATACATGTATATACATACAAACATTCATACATATATACACCGACGGTTTATTTAATATATTTTTTTAAAATAAATAATGTAATTATTTACCGACGGATTACCGACGGGATAATTAATAAAAATAAATTAAAATTAAAATATTAAAGTGGCCGTCGGTAATTAGCGACGGATTACCGACGGTTTTCTTAATATATTTTTTGAAAAATAATGTAATTATTTACCGACGGATTACCGACGGAATATTTAATAAAAATAAATAAATATTAAAATATTAAAGTGGCCTTCGGTAATCCGTCAGTAATTTGCAACGGATTACCGACGGTTTTCTTAATATTTTTTTTAAAAAAAATAATGTAATTATTTACCAACATATAATCATTTATATGTTGCCTAAGGTGACACTTAGGCAACATAGAACCACACTTTGCCTAAGAGAAAACTTAGGCAACATATATTAGTCTTTGTTGCCTAAGCTTATCTTAAGAAACATAGGGAATTAGCGTTTGTTGTCTAAGACAACATTTGGTGTAGTGTATATACATACGTGTACATATACTATCATATACATATACATATGCACATATACTATCATCAACATAGACATACACACATACATGTATATACATACATACAAACATTCATACATATATACACCGACGGTTTATTTAATATATTTTTAAAAAATAAATAATGTAAATATTTACCGACGGATTACCGACGGAATAATTAATAAAAATAAATTAAAATTAAAATATTAAAGTGGCTGTCGGTAATTAGTGACGGATTACCGACGGTTTTCTTAATATATTTTTTGAAAAATAATGTAATTATTTACCGACGGATTACCGACGGAATATTTAATAAAAATAAATAAATATTAAAATATTAAAGTGGCCGTCGGTAAACCGTCGGTAATTAGGGACGGATTACCGACGGTTTTCATAATAGTTTTTTTAAAAAAAATAATGTAATTATTTACCAACATATAATCATTTATATGTTGCCTAAGGTAACACTTAGGCAACATAGAACCAAAATTTGCCTAAGAGAAAACTTAGGCAACATATATTAGTCTTTCTTGCCTAAGCTTATCTTAAGCAACATAGACAATTAGCGTTTGTTGTCTAAGAAAGCATTTGGTGTAGTGTACATACATACGTGTATATATACTATCATATACATATACATACACACATATACTATCATCAACATAGACATACACACATACATGTATATACATACAAGCATTCAAACATATATACACCGACGGTTTATTTAATATATTGTTTTTTTAAAAATAATGTAATTATTTACCGACGTATTACCGGCGGAATATTTAATAAAAGTAAATAAAAATTAAAATATTAAAGTGGCCGTCGGTAATCCGTTTTTTAAAAAAATAATGTAATTTTTTACCGACGGATTACCGACGGAATATTTAATAAAAATAAATAAATATTAAAATATTAAAGTGGCCGTCGGTAATTAGCGACGGATTACCGACGGTTTTCTTAATATTTTTTTTAAAAAATAATGTAGTTTTTTACCGACGGATTACCGACGGAATCTTTAATAAAAATAAATAAAATATTATAATGGCTGTCGGAAATCCGTCGGTAATTAGCGACGGATTACCGACGGTTTTCTTAATATTTTTTTAAAAAATAATGTAATTATTTACCAACATATAATCATTTATATGTTGCCTAAGGTGACACTTAGGCAACATAGAACCACACTTTGCCTAAGAGAAAACTTAGGCAACATATATTAGTCTTTGTTGCCTAAGCTTATCTTAAACAACATAGGGAATTAGCGTTTGTTGTCTAAGACAACATTTGGTGTTGTGTATATACATACGTGTACATATACTATCATATACATATACATACGCACATATACTATTATCAACATAGACATACACACATACATGTATATACATACAAACATTCATACATATATACACCGACGGTTTATTTAATATATTTTTTTAAAATAAATAATGTAATTATTTACCGACGGATTACCGACGGGATAATTAATAAAAATAAATTAAAATTAAAATAATAAGGTGGCCGTCGGTAATTAGCGACGGATTACCGACGGTTTTCTTAATATATTTTTTGAAAAATAATGTAATTATTTACCGACGGATTACCGACGGAATATTTAATAAAAATAAATAAATATTAAAATATTAAAGTGGCCTTCGGTAATCCGTCAGTAATTTGCGACGGATTACCGACGGTTTTCTTAATATTTTTTTAAAAAAAATAATGTAATTATTTACCAACATATAATCATTTATATGTTGCCTAAGGTGACACTTAGGCAACATAGAACCACACTTTGCCTAAGAGAAAACTTAGGCAACATATATTAGTCTTTGTTGCCTAAGCTTATCTTAAGAAACATAGGGAATTAGCGTTTGTTGTCTAAGACAACATTTGGTGTAGTGTATATACATACGTGTACATATACTATCATATACATATACATATGCACATATACTATCATCAACATAGACATACACACATACATGTATATACATACATACAAACATTCATACATATATACACCGACGGTTTATTTAATATAATTTTAAAAAATAAATAATGTAAATATTTACCGACGGATTACCGACGGAATAATTAATAAAAATAAATTAAAATTAAAATATTAAAGTGGCTGTCGGTAATTAGCGACGGATTACCGACGGTTTTCTTAATATTTTTTTTAAAAAATAATGTAGTTTTTTACCGACGGATTACCGACGGAATCTTTAATAAAAATAAATAAAATATTATAATGGCTGTCGGAAATCCGTCGGTAATTAGCGACGGATTACCGACGGTTTTCTTAATATTTTTTTAAAAAATAATGTAATTATTTACCAACATATAATCATTTATATGTTGCCTAAGGTGACACTTAGGCAACATAGAACCACACTTTGCCTAAGAGAAAACTTAGGCAACATATATTAGTCTTTGTTGCCTAAGCTTATCTTAAACAACATAGGGAATTAGCGTTTGTTGTCTAAGACAACATTTGGTGTTGTGTATATACATACGTGTACATATACTATCATATACATATACATACGCACATATACTATTATCAACATAGACATACACACATACATGTATATACATACAAACATTCATACATATATACACCGACGGTTTATTTAATATATTTTTTTAAAATAAATAATGTAATTATTTACCGACGGATTACCGACGGGATAATTAATAAAAATAAATTAAAATTAAAATAATAAGGTGGCCGTCGGTAATTAGCGACGGATTACCGACGGTTTTCTTAATATATTTTTTGAAAAATAATGTAATTATTTACCGACGGATTACCGACGGAATATTTAATAAAAATAAATAAATATTAAAATATTAAAGTGGCCTTCGGTAATCCGTCAGTAATTTGCGACGGATTACCGACGGTTTTCTTAATATTTTTTTAAAAAAAATAATGTAATTATTTACCAACATATAATCATTTATATGTTGCCTAAGGTGACACTTAGGCAACATAGAACCACACTTTGCCTAAGAGAAAACTTAGGCAACATATATTAGTCTTTGTTGCCTAAGCTTATCTTAAGAAACATAGGGAATTAGCGTTTGTTGTCTAAGACAACATTTGGTGTAGTGTATATACATACGTGTACATATACTATCATATACATATACATATGCACATATACTATCATCAACATAGACATACACACATACATGTATATACATACATACAAACATTCATACATATATACACCGACGGTTTATTTAATATAATTTTAAAAAATAAATAATGTAAATATTTACCGACGGATTACCGACGGAATAATTAATAAAAATAAATTAAAATTAAAATATTAAAGTGGCTGTCGGTAATTAGCGACGGATTACCGACGGTTTTCTTAATATATTTTTTGAAAAATAATGTAATTATTTACCGACGGATTACCGACGGAATATTTAATAAAAATAAATAAATATTAAAATATTAAAGTGGCCGTCGGTAAACCGTCGGTAATTAGGGACGGATTACCGACGGTTTTCTTAATAGTTTTTAAAAAAAATTAATGTAATTATTTACCAACATATAATCATTTATATGTTGCCTAAGGTGACACTTAGGCAACATAGAACCAAAATTTGCCTAAGAGAAAACTTAGGCAACATATATTAGTCTTTCTTGCCTAAGCTTATCTTAAGCAACATAGACAATTAGCGTTTGTTGTCTAAGAAAACATTTGGTGTAGTGTACATACATACGTGTATATATACTATCATATACATATACATACGCACATATACTATTATCAACATAGACATACACACATACATGTATATACATACAAACATTCATACATATATACACCGACGGTTTATTTAATATATTTTTTTAAAATAAATAATGTAATTATTTACCGACGGATTACCGACGGGATAATTAATAAAAATAAATTAAAATTAAAATATTAAAGTGGCCGTCGGTAATTAGCGACGGATTACCGACGGTTTTCTTAATATATTTTTTGAAAAATAATGTAATTATTTACCGACGGATTACCGACGGAATATTTAATAAAAATAAATAAATATTAAAATATTAAAGTGGCCTTCGGTAATCCGTCAGTAATTTGCAACGGATTACCGACGGTTTTCTTAATATTTTTTTTAAAAAAAATAATGTAATTATTTACCAACATATAATCATTTATATGTTGCCTAAGGTGACACTTAGGCAACATAGAACCACACTTTGCCTAAGAGAAAACTTAGGCAACATATATTAGTCTTTGTTGCCTAAGCTTATCTTAAGAAACATAGGGAATTAGCGTTTGTTGTCTAAGACAACATTTGGTGTAGTGTATATACATACGTGTACATATACTATCATATACATATACATATGCACATATACTATCATCAACATAGACATACACACATACATGTATATACATACATACAAACATTCATACATATATACACCGACGGTTTATTTAATATATTTTTAAAAAATAAATAATGTAAATATTTACCGACGGATTACCGACGGAATAATTAATAAAAATAAATTAAAATTAAAATATTAAAGTGGCTGTCGGTAATTAGTGACGGATTACCGACGGTTTTCTTAATATATTTTTTGAAAAATAATGTAATTATTTACCGACGGATTACCGACGGAATATTTAATAAAAATAAATAAATATTAAAATATTAAAGTGGCCGTCGGTAAACCGTCGGTAATTAGGGACGGATTACCGACGGTTTTCATAATAGTTTTTTTAAAAAAAATAATGTAATTATTTACCAACATATAATCATTTATATGTTGCCTAAGGTAACACTTAGGCAACATAGAACCAAAATTTGCCTAAGAGAAAACTTAGGCAACATATATTAGTCTTTCTTGCCTAAGCTTATCTTAAGCAACATAGACAATTAGCGTTTGTTGTCTAAGAAAGCATTTGGTGTAGTGTACATACATACGTGTATATATACTATCATATACATATACATACACACATATACTATCATCAACATAGACATACACACATACATGTATATACATACAAGCATTCAAACATATATACACCGACGGTTTATTTAATATATTGTTTTTTTAAAAATAATGTAATTATTTACCGACGTATTACCGGCGGAATATTTAATAAAAGTAAATAAAAATTAAAATATTAAAGTGGCCGTCGGTAATCCGTTTTTTAAAAAAATAATGTAATTTTTTACCGACGGATTACCGACGGAATATTTAATAAAAATAAATAAATATTAAAATATTAAAGTGGCCGTCGGTAATTAGCGACGGATTACCGACGGTTTTCTTAATATTTTTTTTAAAAAATAATGTAGTTTTTTACCGACGGATTACCGACGGAATCTTTAATAAAAATAAATAAAATATTATAATGGCTGTCGGAAATCCGTCGGTAATTAGCGACGGATTACCGACGGTTTTCTTAATATTTTTTTAAAAAATAATGTAATTATTTACCAACATATAATCATTTATATGTTGCCTAAGGTGACACTTAGGCAACATAGAACCACACTTTGCCTAAGAGAAAACTTAGGCAACATATATTAGTCTTTGTTGCCTAAGCTTATCTTAAACAACATAGGGAATTAGCGTTTGTTGTCTAAGACAACATTTGGTGTTGTGTATATACATACGTGTACATATACTATCATATACATATACATACGCACATATACTATTATCAACATAGACATACACACATACATGTATATACATACAAACATTCATACATATATACACCGACGGTTTATTTAATATATTTTTTTAAAATAAATAATGTAATTATTTACCGACGGATTACCGACGGGATAATTAATAAAAATAAATTAAAATTAAAATAATAAGGTGGCCGTCGGTAATTAGCGACGGATTACCGACGGTTTTCTTAATATATTTTTTGAAAAATAATGTAATTATTTACCGACGGATTACCGACGGAATATTTAATAAAAATAAATAAATATTAAAATATTAAAGTGGCCTTCGGTAATCCGTCAGTAATTTGCGACGGATTACCGACGGTTTTCTTAATATTTTTTTAAAAAAAATAATGTAATTATTTACCAACATATAATCATTTATATGTTGCCTAAGGTGACACTTAGGCAACATAGAACCACACTTTGCCTAAGAGAAAACTTAGGCAACATATATTAGTCTTTGTTGCCTAAGCTTATCTTAAGAAACATAGGGAATTAGCGTTTGTTGTCTAAGACAACATTTGGTGTAGTGTATATACATACGTGTACATATACTATCATATACATATACATATGCACATATACTATCATCAACATAGACATACACACATACATGTATATACATACATACAAACATTCATACATATATACACCGACGGTTTATTTAATATAATTTTAAAAAATAAATAATGTAAATATTTACCGACGGATTACCGACGGAATAATTAATAAAAATAAATTAAAATTAAAATATTAAAGTGGCTGTCGGTAATTAGCGACGGATTACCGACGGTTTTCTTAATATTTTTTTTAAAAAATAATGTAGTTTTTTACCGACGGATTACCGACGGAATCTTTAATAAAAATAAATAAAATATTATAATGGCTGTCGGAAATCCGTCGGTAATTAGCGACGGATTACCGACGGTTTTCTTAATATTTTTTTAAAAAATAATGTAATTATTTACCAACATATAATCATTTATATGTTGCCTAAGGTGACACTTAGGCAACATAGAACCACACTTTGCCTAAGAGAAAACTTAGGCAACATATATTAGTCTTTGTTGCCTAAGCTTATCTTAAACAACATAGGGAATTAGCGTTTGTTGTCTAAGACAACATTTGGTGTTGTGTATATACATACGTGTACATATACTATCATATACATATACATACGCACATATACTATTATCAACATAGACATACACACATACATGTATATACATACAAACATTCATACATATATACACCGACGGTTTATTTAATATATTTTTTTAAAATAAATAATGTAATTATTTACCGACGGATTACCGACGGGATAATTAATAAAAATAAATTAAAATTAAAATAATAAGGTGGCCGTCGGTAATTAGCGACGGATTACCGACGGTTTTCTTAATATATTTTTTGAAAAATAATGTAATTATTTACCGACGGATTACCGACGGAATATTTAATAAAAATAAATAAATATTAAAATATTAAAGTGGCCTTCGGTAATCCGTCAGTAATTTGCGACGGATTACCGACGGTTTTCTTAATATTTTTTTAAAAAAAATAATGTAATTATTTACCAACATATAATCATTTATATGTTGCCTAAGGTGACACTTAGGCAACATAGAACCACACTTTGCCTAAGAGAAAACTTAGGCAACATATATTAGTCTTTGTTGCCTAAGCTTATCTTAAGAAACATAGGGAATTAGCGTTTGTTGTCTAAGACAACATTTGGTGTAGTGTATATACATACGTGTACATATACTATCATATACATATACATATGCACATATACTATCATCAACATAGACATACACACATACATGTATATACATACATACAAACATTCATACATATATACACCGACGGTTTATTTAATATAATTTTAAAAAATAAATAATGTAAATATTTACCGACGGATTACCGACGGAATAATTAATAAAAATAAATTAAAATTAAAATATTAAAGTGGCTGTCGGTAATTAGCGACGGATTACCGACGGTTTTCTTAATATATTTTTTGAAAAATAATGTAATTATTTACCGACGGATTACCGACGGAATATTTAATAAAAATAAATAAATATTAAAATATTAAAGTGGCCGTCGGTAAACCGTCGGTAATTAGGGACGGATTACCGACGGTTTTCTTAATAGTTTTTAAAAAAAATTAATGTAATTATTTACCAACATATAATCATTTATATGTTGCCTAAGGTGACACTTAGGCAACATAGAACCAAAATTTGCCTAAGAGAAAACTTAGGCAACATATATTAGTCTTTCTTGCCTAAGCTTATCTTAAGCAACATAGACAATTAGCGTTTGTTGTCTAAGAAAACATTTGGTGTAGTGTACATACATACGTGTATATATACTATCATATACATATACATACACACATATACTATCATCAACATAGACATACACACATACATGTATATACATACAAACATTCATACATATATACACTGACGGTTTATTTAATATATTGTTTTTCAAAAAATAATGTAATTTTTTACCGACGCAATATTTAATAAAAATAATTAAATATTAAAATATTAAAGTGGCCGTCGGTAATCCGTCGGTAATTAGCGACGTATTACCGACGGTTTTCTTAATATTTTTTTAAAAAAATATTGTAATTATTTACCAACATATAATCATTTATATGTTGCCTAAGGTGACACTTAGGCAACATAGAACCACACTTTGCCTAAAAGAAAACTTAGGCTACATATATTCGTCTTTGTTGCCTAAGCTTATCTTAAGCAACATAGGCAATTAGCCTTTGTTGTCCAAAACAACATTTGGTGTAGTGTATATACATACGTGTACATATACTATCATATACATATACTTACACACATATACTATCATCAACATAGACATACACCCATACATGTATATACATACAAACATTCATACATATATACATCGACGGTTTATTTAATATATTTTTTAAATAAATAATGTAATTATTTACCGACGGATTACCGACGAAATATTTAATAAAAATAAATAAAAATTATAATATTAAAGTGGCCGTCGGTAATCCGTCGGTAATTAGCGACGGATTACCGACTGTTTTCTTAATATATTTTTTTAAAAATAATGTAATTATTTACCGACGGATTACCGACGGAATATTTAATAAAAATTAAAATATTAAAGTGGTCGTCGGTAAACGGTCGGTAATTAGCGACGGATTACCGACGATTTTCTTAATAATTTTTTTTAAACAATATTGTAATTATTTACCAACATATAATCATTTATATGTTGCCTAAGGTGACACTTAGGCAACATAGAACAACACTTTGCCTAAGAGAAAACTTAGGCAACATATATTAGTCTTTGTTGCCTAAGCTTATCTTAAGCAACATAGGCAATTAGCGTTTGTTGTCTAAAAAAACATTTGGTGTAGTGTATATACATACGTGTACATATACATACACACATATACTATCATCAACATAGACATACACACATACATGTATATACATACAAACATTCATACATATATACACCGACGATTTATTTAATATATTGTTTTTTTAAAAATAATGTAATTATTTACCGACGTATTACCGACGGAATATTTAATAAAAATAAATAAAAATTAAAATATTAAAGTGGCCGTCGGTAATCCGTCGGTAATTAGCGACGGATTACCGACGGTTTTCTTAATATTTTTTTTAAATAATGTAATTTTTTACCGACGGATTACCGACGGAATATTTAATAAAAATAAATAAAAATTAAAATCTTAAAATAGCCGTCGGTAATCCGTCGGTAATTAGCGACGGATTGCCGACGGTTTTCTTAATATTCTTTTTGAAAAATAATGTAATTATCTACCAACATATAATCAATTATATGTTGCCTAAGGTGACACTTAGGCAACATAGAACCACACTTTGCCTAAGAGAAAACTTAGGCAACATATATTAGTCTTTGTTACCTAAGCTTATCTTAAGCAACATAGGCAATTAGCGTTGTTGTCTAAGACAACATTTGGTGTAGTGTATATACATATGTGCACATATACTATCATATACATACACATACGCACATATACTATCATCAACATAGACATACACACATACATGTATATACATACAAACATTCATACATATATACACCGACGGTTTATTTAATATATTTTTTTAAAATAAAAAATGTAATTATTTACCGACGGATTACCGACGGAATATTTAATAAAAATAAGTAAAAATTAAAATAATAAAATGGCCGTCGGTAATCCGTCGGTAATTAGCGACGGATTACCGACGGTTTTCTTAATATTTTTTTTCAAAAATAATGTAATTTTTTACCGACGGAATATTTAATAAAAATAAATAAATATTAAAATATTAAAGTGTCCGTCGGTAATCCATCGGTAATTAGCGATTACCGACGGTTTTCTTAATATTTTTTTGAAAAATAATGTAATTATTTACCGACGGATTACCGACGGAATATTTTATAAAAATAAATAAATATTAAAATATTAAAGTGGCCGTCGGTAATCCGTCGGTAATTAGCGACGGATTACCGACGGTTTTCTTAATATTTTTTTAAAAAAATATTGTAATTATTTACCAACATATAATCATTTATATATTGCCTAAGGTGACACTTAGGCAACATAGAACCACACTTTGTCTAAGAGAAAACTTAGGCAACATATATTCGTCTTTGTTGCCAAAGCTTATCTTAAGCAACATAGGCAATTAGCCTTTGTTGTCCAAGACAACATTTGGTGTAGTGTATATACATACGTGTACATATACTATCATATACATATACATACACACATATACTATCATCAACATAGACATACTCACATACATGTATATACGTACAAACATTCATACATATATACACCGACGGTTTATTTAATATATTTTTTAAATAAATAATGTAATTATTTACCGACGGATTACCGACGAAATATTTAATAAAAATAAATAAGTATTAAAATATTAAAGTGGCCGTCGGTAATCCGTCGGTAATTAGCGACGGATAACCGACGGTTTTCTTAATATATTTTTTTAAAAATAATGTAATTATTTACCGACGGATTACCGACGGAATATTTAATAAAAATTAAAATATTAAAGTGGCCGTCGGTAAACCGTCGGTAATTAGCGACGGATTACCGACGGTTTTCTTAATATTATTTTTAAAAAAATAATGTAATTATTTACCAACATATAATCATTTATATGTTGCCTAAGGTGACACTTAGGCAACATAGAACCACACTTTGCCTAAGAGAAAACTTAGGCAACATATATTAGTCTTTGTTGCCTAAGCTTATCTTAAGCAACATAGGCAATTAGCGTTTTTTGTCTAAGAAAACATTTGGTGTAGTGTATATACATACTGTAACATCCCAAAAATTATATCTGAACAATCTTAGCATTAATTCATAACATTACAAAATTGGATCCCAAAAATTCTCCTTACATCAATCTCAAACGAAGGTTGGCGAAAACAACCTATACACAACTGAGAATAATCTAACTATTACGAGTGGCATTGGCACTGTCTCTAGGTGTACCCGTACTCTATCTTGCTCTTGCTCTTTTATTGAGCCTCTTGCTACTTGCTTACCTGAAAATGGTTTAGTTTTGAAAAGCGAGGGTTAGACCAAAAGGTCTAGTGAATTCCCTCCATAAAACATTTATCCCAGTATAAAATCATTTCATTGAAAATACATCCACATCTTTCTCATAAATAACATTCAAGGTTCAACACAGGGTTCAGGGATCGCATAAGCTATTCCGATCGGGGCCTAACGGACACCCTCTCGTCTACGCCGGAATCCAAATGGACTCCCCGTTCCTTCATGTGGGAGAAAACAAATTCCAACCCACAAGCTAACCTCCATATGCCCAAGGGATCAGAGATCCCAAGGTACCCTGACTCCACTGTGCAACCGACTCCACATAGCATGCACATACATTTGAAATCATATTTCATGAAAACTTTAAACATCATTTCATTTGCAAGTAAACATACAAATCATGGAAACATGCATAACTTTTATAAATCAGTTCATGCTCGAAAAAGGAACCATATTCAGTAAAACATGGTACGTCATAAAAGGGTTGAGAGAACTCACCTGGCTTGCTCGCTCCAAAGCTTCTCACTTACACTTCCGTTCTCTAGGTGGAACACCTAAAAATTTAGCAATCATACGTCATAACTCTTTATTTTTATCACTCGAGCTTGCTCCTGAACTTAACCCAAAATCATAAGTGTTGGACTCTGATTACCGACCCAAGTGAGGTAGTATTCCGAATCCCTTAACTTACCCAATACCGAAACTTATTAAATTTTAAAATACCAATTCCTGGGTTTCGTCCACTACTACTTCAATTAAATAACAATACCAATTACTAGAAAAAAAACTTTGTGGTCTTTAGGCATGGGAATCACCCCCGACCCGTCGGGTAACCCGGTCCACCCGCCCCGGTCGGGGACGGGGATTCCCCGTAAAACCGGGTATCGGGGACGGGGACGGGGATCCCCGCTTTTCTAAAACCGGGGATGGGGAAGGGGACGGGCATCTCACTCCCCGCCCCGCCGGGTACCCGTATTTTATAATATGTAAATAATATATATATATATATATATATATATATATATATATATAATATGAAAATATATATTTAAATATATAGTAATATTTTTTGTCCAAGAAATCAGTAATAATTTCATATCTTTTTAATCATTAATGTATGTATACATACACATATACATCAGACACCTATTATATATATATATATACAAGTAAAGGTATATATATATATATATATATATTTTTTTTTATGAACCCCATCAACTACTGAACTACATCTCCATAAAATTGAATCCCAACACATCAATCATTTTCATATTATATATGCAATATATATATATATATATATATATATATATATATATATATATATATATATATATATATATATATATATATATATATATATATATATGAGTGGTTTGTTTCATAAAGTTGATGCATTTCTAAACAAAATATTTTGTAGTTTTTGTTATTTTTTTATATTTTGTTGTAAATGTAATATGTTTACCTTTCTGCCATATTACTCGATAAGTCGGTATGTTTTGGTACGTGTAACGTTATTTTTTTGGATATTACTCGATATGTTTGGGTACGTGTAACGTTATTTTTTTGGATTAGGTTGATTTTCTTTTGGTTTTAGGTTGTTAATTACTATATGATGTTTAATTTTGTATTAAAATAACTTTTTTTGTATTAAAATAATTATTTTTGTATTAAAATAAAAAAAATTCGATTGGGGAAAAAATCCCCGTTTACCCGTTGGGGATCCCCGTTCCCCGGTGGGGATGGGGATGGGGATATGATCATATTCCCCGGTGGGGATGGGGACGGGGATGGGGATGAATATAATGATCGGGGACGGGGATGGGGATTGAGGTCCCCGCCCCATACCCGCCCCATTCCCATGCCTAACGGCTCAACCATACATACCCACCGCCCAACAATTAGGATTGCTCTAAATCACCACCACCTAACACGTGGTCTACAAAGTTGATTTGCAAAGGAATGGTTTTGCTGTTCACGTGCTGATCACGTGATGTGTGCGTGTTCTCCATTACTACAATTAAAGTCCACGTGTCCTATTTACAAAATGAGAGCTAGAGTTTATGCTTATTCCATTATATAATACTCATTAAATTAAATGAGAACTAGAGTTTAAAATTGACAAACACTTCCGGTACCAATTAAGACCATACCGGGACTTAAAAGTCCCGGTAATTCCATAAAATGGGTTCCGGTAATTTCCTTAAAATGGGTTCCGGTACAACCAAGTCCCGGTACCAACAAGCCCGGTATTCGGCGATTTCGACTCCCGGTGATCGACTCCCGGTGTGTTCGACTCCCGGTGATCGAAAACCGAACAATTCTATAATCGAAATCTTCCTAAACATTCCAATTTATCAGGTTAATAAACACAACATTCTTACTCAAATCTGTTACATACTACTCCTTAACAAACCAAAATCCATAATCGATTACATTCCTATGGTTAGCAATCCAAACAATAGGTTAAAACCCTCCAGACTGTTCTTAAACATTACCCAGTTAAAACATAGGGATCGAACCACAAGAATTTGCTAGCTGACTACGTATAGAAGAAAACTTAGGAGATATTAATACTTACCAAAAAAACGACGAGCTTCTCTTCCCAATTTGCGCCTGAACGATTTCTACTCCTCACTGCCTATTCTTCTCTTCAGCCGCCAACAAAACCAGTGTTTCTCCAAATGATTGAGAAAACCTAGAACATTGCACCCTTTTATAACTTCTTTAATTGCAAATGGGTCCTTCAACAAAACTTTTATTCTTTTCATTTTTGACTCCAAATTTTCAATTTACTAGAATTTTGGGTTGTTACAACACTTCCTCCTTAAAAGAATTCCGTCCCCGGAATTCCTCGTTGGAAAAGATACAGGTGGCTTGTCTTCACCAAAACCGACACTTTCCCAACGTAAAGCCACTTCCGACTCAGTCACCCACCTCATTAATTTCGAAACATGCAACATTGGGTGCATTCCCTTCAGTTCCTTCAGTACTCTAACTCGTAGGCTACTGTCCCTACTCGATCGGTCCTAACAACGGAAGATTAACTAAGACTTCTCATGCATCTTTAGTTTCTTTAAGGAGGAACTTGGCTAAATCCCCCGCCACAACATGAGATTCATCTACCAAGAAACAACCACCTACTTGACAACTTGGCACAAGGCCAAACCTGTACGTCCCGACAACTTTAAATCCCGAGTTCCTTCATCGCATCACAACTCACAACCTTGCACCACCCAACATCCGATAACAATTCCCTTTTCTCGGACCACCTAGGCCACAGCTCGTCCATCATCTCTCACATCTTCACTACTCCGCCACCCTATACTCATACGAAACTAAGGGTAGGAACCTCCAAACCCATCGTTGAAGTGTTCACTTACTCAGATTAAACTCATCTTGAAACACAACCATTTCTCGTTGATTGCCACGTCCGTTCAATCATAAAAACATAACTTCGGTTACCCTAACTCGACTAGGAGGAGTAGTCCTGACCACGCAAAACTATTCTCAATGGCATACCACTGGACGACCAATTCATTTAAACCTTCCTCACAAAGTCATTAGCTTAACTCATTCAGATGTCTTATCCACTCCTTTCCTGCACAACTCATACACAATTCCCTTCCTCAATACTCTTTCCAACGGTTTGCACACTTATCAATGACAATCTACACAACACTGCACCTCTCGGCATTACTGACAAGTTTACTACCTCCACTTCCCTCACTTATTCCGACACCCTATCTTCACCTCCCCACGCGAGCGTGGAGCACTGTCCACCAACATTACTCGCCCCTCTCTTCCGACTATTCCCAAGCTGAAAATATTTTCTCATTACTACACATAATTAAACGGTCACACTGAAATTTTAACTTAAGGCTTTCGACCAAAATCATCTCGAACTGACTCCAGAGTTCGACGTCACTACACATCCTTTAATTCTCTAACCTTTACTTCCTCGGACAATTCGTTCACACATAAGCAGCAGTTCACATTCTTTAAGGATCTCACATCTATCCTACCACATTTTGAATAACACAACCATCATCCTCTTTAAATTTCCCGATCCCAAAGTGTGTTTCTTAGTAACGTCCCCTGTTCACTCTAATAATCCACCCCCCTTGGACTCCCTATTACAAACGGATCTATTAACCCAGGAACACCCCGAAACTCGGGTTTCACAATTCCTTCGATTAACCACCATGATCATAAAATCAGACAGATGTATATATACCGTCATCCCGACTTTCTTACTTAGATTTACCTTAAATAATTCTTTAACTATCAGTGTGTTAATCTCAATAACACTTCCCCAAGAATTGTAACACATCCTGTAATAACAAATGAACGTCATTTCTTAACAAATCTATAAAATTTTAATCAACTAATCAAAGGCTTATACCTCTATCATGACATTTCAAATCAACTAATGATCATACTACCACTCCGACCCACAATCATCCTCATGTCATTCCTTAAACGTAACCAAAATTTTCAACTATTACCTTCTAGAATCATTCCTTCACGCATAAGGAACAATTTTCATTCTTTAACGATTTCTCATCTACTATACTACAGCTTGACTAATCTATTCATCATCTTCTTTAAACTTACTCTACCTTCAAGACTATACTTACCAACATTCATAACCACAAAGCTTGGTCTCACAACTGGGCAATCACCCAATTCTGCCCCGACATTCCATTCCGATAACAGTCAAAATAAACACCAACTTACAAACCACGTACTTCAGCAACTGGGGTTGCAAAACGTACACTCTATCCGAAATCCCAAAAGGACTTCCTTCCAATTCTTCATCTTTCTAACATCGCCTCACTACATCACCGGCTGACACAGATATCTTGGCAATTGAAGCTACTATTCGTTCGTACATCCACCACTCCTATCATCACACTACCGACCAAGTCTCTCATGGTCATTCGTACACAATTCACCCTTTCCTTCATATTCTCCCGTATAGTACAATCGAGTCTATCTCACTACGTAGTCCTTTCCCACTTGTTGAACTATAACTCACGAGTTCTCAATTAACTCACACGCAAACATTCTAGCTAGCTCTTCACGATCCGAGCCCTTACAAAACAGGGCACAGCCCCTCACCGATCGATAAGATCTACACCCTCGCTTCGCTTGTGCTACATACCTCATCATTCTACGAATCCCTTCATACCTCATAAATAGAACGCTTATTCAAAATGACCACTTCCCATCCTCTTAACACTCCTACAAGGTGTTCTATTAATTTACAACCTTCTGGTTCAAGTCTTTGGCCTCAGCCACCTTACACAACTGTCGGCTTCTACAACAACGGACAATATGTAACTATTTTCTTAACTTATTCTTAACATGGGTTCCTTACGGAACCTAATCCTTCCAACACATCATAATCAACTTCGTGATCTGTCTCTCTCTTATCGAAGTCTACTCATGTAACATCAACATTACAAGCTTACCTCGAAATTCATATCCCCACGCCGTGGACATTTCATTTCCTCACCACACTACTCATAACGAGTTGCTAAAACCGATACCTTGATGACTCCTAGTCCTTCCTCCGGACACCATCGCCCCTCGACAATTGTGTTCTCAGTCACCGAGCAAAGGTAGACCCTCATACCCCTGACACTAAAATCCATTCCCGACTCTTCCAAGGTCCAACTCTCCTCTTAAACACATATACCAAAACTACATACGTCCTCCCCTGACTTGACCAACGCCTCTCAGCTCTCGGAGTTCTTCCTTAGCTTAAGACGTGGTACTCTACGACCTAGTGGGTTCATAGCCTTCATGCATGACAATACAGTAAATAAATCATTTCGTACCTTTCACCATTTTCAATAAACAATATTTAAAAAAATTGGGTACACATGCCCCCCATTGCTCTTAAAAATTTAATGCCCTGCACAACGATCTCGGGAATCGTTCGCATGCCGCTTCCCATAAACTTATTCTTACTTTACCAAAATATGTCGTTACGACAGAAATATATTGAGTTAAAATATTTTCGTACGACCACATCTTGAAGGAAAATTACCGACACGAAGTAAACCATTCGGTTTTCATACTCATTTATATAACTTCAACATGTCAATACTCGTTTTGGTTATAAAAGTTTTGCATTCAATCGTGTTCTTGACTTTTGCAATAATTTAACTTATACTGAAAAGAGTGGAATATTTTGCAAACCGTAAATCTCAAACCTTATTGTGCGATGTAAATGGATTTGCATTTTTCTTTAAACATACGCTTGCACACGCCGACTCATATTAGTTCAAATTTGAAATTTGCACATTTACTTTACTTATGGAAAATTTCATGTACATATGTACAACTCAGTGTATGAAACTATACTTGCCATTGAAGGCTACTCACTCAAACAAGGTCAACCGTTCTACTCACGTATCCTAACACTTGCACTCAGACTTCGACCAATGGTCGTCCTCTCGGCCTTGCCGCATCTTGCTATACATACATTCAACGGTCCACTTACTCCACCATTTCATACTATTTTTGTTTCGATCAACTATCTCACTTTCCACTTCTACGTGCCCTCACTTCACTATAGGTATCTTATTTCATTAACCCTGCCATTGAATGGCTCGATTTAAAACTTAGAGTTCCATAACACTTTCAGGATTTCGACACTGTCCTTTCTTACCATCCCGCCTGATCTATCTCATGATTTCTAGAACTGGGACTCTCCCGAAACAGGAGTCTTACTCAACTCAATCATTCCTTTCGAGTCTATGAAGAGCTACCTCTAGATAACTCATAACACTCTATGTAGTATTTCTCCTCTATGATGTGTACATACATCACATCATAAGTGACTTCTCATGAAACTTCCCCAACAAGGGTCTCAGTCTACCCCTCGGGAATCTTGTTGACATTCTAAAGGACTGACACACGACATAAACACTAGCTTTTGACTACCCCTTCGGAATAATACGGCAGGTTAAGCACATACATGTACCTGTAAGTTCGCAATTACACTGGCCAGGTGGAATTTCAAACTTACCTTACATGACAGTCCTCAGTACCCTATTAGTCCTATCTCCATAATAGTGCCCTCCTAACGCATTTCCAGTATCTACAATAGTGTCCTCCTAACGTATTTCCTGATTCTCAGTTGTGATTTCTATTCCCAAGTTTAAGTTTAGGCCCGTCCGGTCACCTAAATCCCTTAAACTATGGCTCTGATACCATTTGTAACATCCCAAAAATTATATATGAACAATCTTAGCATTAAGTCATAACATTACAAAATCGGATCCCAAAAATTCTCCTTACATCAATCTCAAACGAAGGTTGGCGGAAACAACCTATACACAACTGAGAATAATCTAACTATTACGAGTGGCATTGGCACTGTCTCTAGCTGTACCTGTACTCTATCTTGCTCTTGCTCTTTTATTGAGCCTCTTGCTACTTGCTTACCTGAAAATGGTTTTGTTTTGAAAAGCGAGGGTTAGACCAAAAGGTCTAGTGAATTCCCTCCATAAAACATTTATCCCAGTATAAAATCATTTCATTGAAAATACATCCACATCTTTCTCATAAACAACATTCAAGGTTCAACACAGGGTTCAGGGATCGCATAAGCTACTTCGATCGGGGCCTAACGGACACCCTCTCGTCTACGCCGGAATCCAAATGGACTCCCCGTTCCTTCATGTGGGAGAAAACAAATTCCAACCCACAAGCTAACCTCCATATGCCCAAGGGATCAGAAATCCCAAGGTACCCTGACTCCACTGTGCAACCGACTCCACATAGCATGCACATACATTTGAAATCATATTTCATGAAAACCTTAAACATCATTTCATTTGCAAGTAAACATACAAATCATGGAAACATGCATAACTTTTATAAATCAGTTCATGCTCGAAAAAGGAACCATATTCAGTAAAACATGGTACGTCATAAAAGGGTTGAGAGAACTCACCTGGCTTGCTCGCTCCAAAGCTTCTCACTTACACTTCCGTTCTCTAGGTGGAACACCTAAAAATTTAGCAATCATACGTCATAACTCTTTATTTTTATCACTCGAGCTGGCTCCTGAACTTAACCCAAAATCATAAGTGTTGGACTCTGATTACCGACCCAAGTGAGGTAGTATTCCGAATCCCTTAACTTACCCAATACCGAAACTTATTAAATTTTAAAATACCAATTCTTGGGTTTCGTCCACTACTACTTCAATTAAATAACAATACCAATTACTAGAAAAAAACTTTGTGGTCTACGGCTCAACCATACATACCACCGCCCAACAATTAGGATTGCTCTAAATCACCACCACCACCTAACACGTGGTCTACAAAGTTGATTTGCAAAGGAATGGTTTTGCTGTTCACGTGCTGATCACGTGATGTGTGCGTGTTCTCCATTACTACAATTAATGTCCACGTGTCCTATTTACAAAATGAGAGCTAGAGTTTATGCTTATTCCATTATATAATACTCATTAAATTAAATGAGAACTAGAGTTTAAAATTGACAAACACTTCCGGTACCAATTAAGACCATACCGGGACTTAAGGGTGCGTTTGGTACAGAGAATGGAATTCCAGAGAAATGATTCCAGAGAAATGATTGCAGAGAAAGAGAATTGGTCAGGAGAATAGGAATTGACTATCCTGTTTGGTAGCACAGAGAATTCAGCAGAGAAATGCAACAGAGAATAATTTCTCTTGTTTGGTTGCACAGAGATTTCAATAGAGAATTGTACCAACCTTGTCATTTACACCCATATTTTTATATTTACAAATCAATTATTTAAACCCAAACAAAAAAAAAAGATGCATAAATTAGTAATTAAAATGCATTAATCATACCAAAAAGACTACCAAATATAGTTTTTAATAAAACCAAAAAGAGTACAAACATTGTTTTTAATCAAACCAACTAGAAACATAGTTTTTAAACAAACCAAAAGGACTACAAACATAGTTTTAATCAAACCAAAAACAACAGTTCAACCGTAGTCATACAAAAAAAATAACCATAAACTTTTAATCCAAATCTAACCATTGGTAGACGATTCTACCATGTCAATCTTCTCTTCTTCTGTCAACCCAAGAAATAATCGTCCTAGAAGCACATCCTTACCAATCAACTGAGTTGCTTTAAAACGTTTGATTCCAGTAATACCCGGCAAAACTTTCAACTCGTCACTAACCTTCTCAAAGATTTCACGAGCCTCCAAACTTTTTTCACGAGCCTCCAAACTTTCTTTATTCAAGCTTTCCCCCACGATCTCTCCAAATCTAACCAATACCTCCTTCATCTCTTTGCATGACTCCCGATAAATGTCATCTCCATCTATACTTTTGCGTTTGGTACGTTTGCTTGTTACACTACTTGTTGGTCCTTCAGATCGACTAGCACCTTGAACATCATCTTCTTCTCCAACATCATCTACTTGTTGGTCCTTCAGATCTATTGACTAGTATCCTATTCTTAGCATTATGAGCAAGGGTATGTAAAAACATAGCAACTTGCTCATCTACTAGCATGTTTTTACTAGCCTTTAACCCCCCTCTACTTTCTAGCATATCACAAAGTGTTGAAAACGCATGTATATTCATTCTTATGTTGACAACACTAGTAACATCACTTTCATAAACCATCCTCATCATGTTTTCACGCCATTATGGTAACTCATTAAATATCTTGTACGTAATGTTCTAGATTCAATCGAACGACGTCTACGATAACTACACATCATCCACCAACGAATCATAACATACATGCCATAAAATGCACCTATGGCAACTATTCTTTGTCTCAACGGTGATCTTGCCATCTACACATACAATTATATAGTTAATACTAGATATATATATATATATATATATATATATATATATATATATATATATAAAGGAAACATAACTATTTCATATAATACACCACCCTAAATGCTAAATGGTTGCCAAACACATAATTATTTAAGGAGTTACCTCAACACATAATTATTTCATATAATACACCACCGTACATATGTCATTTGAGATGCTAGATAAAACTATGAGTAAATATATGTTACCTCAACAGATGAACCATGAACAACAATATTGGAAGGACTGAACTGCAAGAAAATTAAAAAGAAAAAACATTAGTGAAATAAACATAGATTTGATGATCTAGGTGATAGTAAGAATGAAATGGGGAGCGCTTGCCAAGGTGAGTGTTTAGTACACGGCCTATAAATTACAATATTTTAAGAGTCAACGCTTTAACTTAACTTATTGGGTAAGATGTTAGTCTATTAAAACAGAATCGTATGCCACAATTTACCCGCTAAACGCTTACCGGGTAAGAGTCGTTAGTCTCACTTACCGGGTAAGACTCTCGGTCCTTGTACCCGATCTTACCGGGTAAGATTTTCAATCCTTATCATTTTCATTCGATAATGTAAAGTGACCCGGTAAGCACTTGCATAATCAAACCAAACAACATCACAACGTGTAATGGTTTGCCTACTTTAAAGTCAAACCGTAAGGCTAGAAGAGTTTTGGATGACTTTAAAACCCTACATTCATATACATATATACATACCTACATTACATACATACATACCCACATTGCATACATATGTATGTATGCATATATATATATATATACCCACATTACATACATACATATGTTTAACCATCTAAACGATCATTCTAGCCCGCATAGAAACAGTTAGAAAAAAGTGCAAACCTTAAACACCTCAAAAAATGGCTGCCGAAACCCTCGCTTTGTAGAAACTGACCTTCAAGTTTACAACATAGGTTAATAATCAACAAACATGAAACATAAATATCACAACTGATTTCATACATATCGTAAACATAAAGTAGTTAAAAAATTAATTATAGAAAATCAACTAACTAAAACAAATTCAATAAAAACCTTTTTTGAACAACAATAAGCACCCCATATATTACCCAAAAAGCCAACCACATACATATTTCACAGCAGCGAATTCAGCCGCATATAACCGACGTGAAACAGAAAACAGAGAACAAAAACACAGAGGCTTACCGAAAACAGAGAACAAAAACCCGGTTTATGCTACTTTTTTTGCATTTACCATTTACCAACTAACATGAAAGTTCACTGGAATGTGGAATCCTAATATGAAAAACATAACTTTAATCCTTAATGTATTATGGAAATGTCAATTGTGTATATATTCAAGTGAAATTGTTGAACACTTGAACTCAATCAGTGGCTAAAAGTCTAAAACAGACCTGCCAATGCCAATGAAAATTCATGCAATTCAACAAAACACCTACCCTACAACCAAATAAAAACTCATTCAAGAATTTCAACACACGCTATTAAAAGTAACAAATGTTAGGCAAATTTACAATTTTTAGGGCATAATGAAGTAAATTACCGCCATTCATGAATTTCAACAAACACAATTAAAAGTAATCAAGTTAATCAAGTTGAACTACAAACATAATCAAGTTATCACAATAAACTATAAAGTAGAAAATTAATCAAGTTGAACTACAACTTTGACAAAACCCACTTCGATTTGGAACAGAAGCAGAAGAGAGTGAGAGAGATTGGCCGTATACCAATTAAGTGAGACAATCAGATTCAGAGGTAGCAGCGGCAGACATGGATGGTAGCAGCGGCGGGCGTGGATGGTAGCAGCGGCGGAAGGTGGATGGTAGCAGCGACGGACGTGGATGGTAGCAGCGGCGGGCGGCGGTGGTGGTGGGCGGCGGAACCCTAGACAGGGCGAACGAGAGAGAGAGAAGCGAACGCGAGATCGATTTCTCCGTGTTTTCCTATTCTCTCCATTTCTCTTCCTAAATCAGAGAAATCAAATACAAAGGGAGTCAATTCTCGGGAAATACCAACTCTCCGTGTTTTTATTTCCCTTACCTACCAAACAAGAGAATTCAAATCCATTTCCATTTCTCTCCTCTCATTTCTCTCTACCAAACAGCCCCTAAAAGTCCCGGTAATTCCATAAAATGGGTTCCGGTAATTTCCATAAAATGGGTTCCGGTACAACCAAGTCCCGGTACCAACAAGCCCGGTATTCGACGATTTCGACTCCCGGTGATCGACTCCCGGTGTGTTCGACTCCCGGTGATCGAAAACCGAACAATTCTATAATCGAAATCTTCCTAAATATTCCAATTTATCAGGTTAATAAACACAACATTCTTACTCAAATCTGTTACATACTACTCCTTAACAAACCAAAATCCATAATCGATTACATTCCTATGGTTAGCAATCCAAACAATAGGTTAAAACCCTCCAGACTGTTTTTAAACATTACCCAGTTAAAACATAGGGATCGAACCATAAGAATTTGCTAGCTGACTACGTATAGAAGAAAACTTAGGAGATATTAATACTTACCAAAAAAACGACGAACTTCTCTTCCCAATTTGCGCCTGAACGATTTCTACTCCTCACTGCCTATTCTTCTCTTCAGCCGCCAACAAAACCAGTGTTTCTCCAAATGATTGAGAAAACCTAGAACATTGCACCCTTTTATAACTTCTTTAATTGCAAATGGGTCCTTCAACAAAACTTTTATTCTTTTCATTTTTTACTCCAAATTTTCAATTTACTAGAATTTTGGGTTGTTACACATACGTGTACATATACTATCATATATATATATATATACATACACACATATACTATCATCAACATAGACATACACACATACATGTATATACATATACAAACATTCATACATATATACATCGACGGTTTATTTAATATATTTTTAAATAAATAATGTAATTATTTACCGACGGATTACCGGCGAAATATTTAATAAAAATAAATAAATATTAAAATATTAAAGTGGCCGTAGGTAATCCGTCGCTAATTAGCGACAGAATACCGACGGTTTTCTTAATATTTTTTTAAAAAATAAGGTAACTTTTTAACAACGGATTACAGACGGAATATTTAATAAAAATAAATAAATATTAAAATATTAAAGTGGCCGTCGGTAATCCGTCGGTAATTAGCGACGGATTACCGACGGTTTTCTTAATATTTTTTTTGAAAAATAATGTAATTATTTACCGACGGATTACCGATGGAATATTTAATAAAAATAAATAAATATTAAAATATTAAAGTGCCCGTCGGTAATCCGTCGGTAATTAGCGACGGATTACCGACGGTTTTCTTAATATTTAAAAAAAATGTAATTATTTACCACACTTTGCCTAAGAGAAAACTTAGGCAACATATATTAGTCTTTGTTGCCTAAGCTTATCTTAAGCAACATAGGCAATTAGCGTTTGTTGTCTAAGACAACATTTGGTGTAGTGTATATACATACGTGTACATATACTATCATATACATATATACATACGCACATACACTATCATCAACATAGACATACACACATACATGTATATACATACAAACATTCATACATATATACACCGACGATTTATTTAATATATTTTTTTAAAATAAATAATGTAATTATTTACTGTAACAACCTGAATTTCAAGTTTGAGATATGAAAGTTAAGTGTCCTTTTATGCAAGAAATGAAAGTTAAGTTGAGGGACTTGTTTGCAATTAGTGAAAGATATTTATAGACTCAAACTTCTAGGGCAGCCCCCATTTGCACAAATCAGTGAAATTATCTTGTGTGGGTGTTGGTGGCGTGAAACAAGAAAGAGAGAAGGAAAGAAGGGTTTGAGAAGAAATTCAAGAGGAAAAGAGAAATCAAGGAAGATATTGCAAGGTAATACATCCTAATTAGTTCTTCTGATTAGTGTAATGCTTCTCCTTCTTATTTTACCGAATTCTTAATACTGATTTGGAAGATTGCTTGAGTTTTCACCATATTTCCTTCAAAATGAGTTTTATGGGTTTTGGTCTTAATAAATCGATTTAAGCGGTTATAGATGGATTAACTGAGCGATTGGGGATTGTGGATGAACCCTTATAGTTGTCTAATCAAACTAATGGCTTAAATCGGAGTTTAAAGCGGTTTTAGAATTTCTAAGTTCGAACAGCAGCGTTTTCCGGACACAGTGTTTGGTGGTGTCCGGATATGTTGCATGTGTCCGGGTAAGTGTCTCGTGAAGGTGTCCGGGTAGTTTTGTCCGGATAAGTGGTGTGTCCGGATAAGTGATGTGTCCGGATAAGTGTAGTGTCCGGATAAGTGTAGTGTCCGGATAAGTGCTGTGTCCGGAAAAGTGCTGTGTCCGGATAAGTGCTGTATCCGGGAAGGGGTATCCGGACAGTAGGGCTGAGATATTTGATCTGATTCGAATTCAATGCCCTTAGGTGTTCGGTTGGATTAGCTTGGTGATTTCAAGAAGTGCGTTCAGCGTCATCAAGGTGAGTTCCCTAAACCTACTTACGACGCAATGTGTTAATTGTTCTTTTAACTGATAATGGTTCACTTTGAGCACGAAATGTTTACCAAATCGATATGCATGTTTTTACATGAAAGCTCATACTTTATTCAAAGAATATTTAGTATGATGAAATGATTATATGGTTTACGAGATTCCAAGTTGTATGAAGTATGACATGTGATGTATGCTATGTGCAGTCGGTCTGCACCGTGGGATCGGTATGCTCTGGGATCCGATGATCCCTTGGACATGGGTGATGAGCCGATAGGTTGGAATATGTTTCCCTCCTATTCGGGTAGAGGGGAGTCTGCTTGGGCCCCGATACGAGGCGAGAGGGGAGTATGCTTGGGCCCCGATCGTGGTTAGTTTATGCGGTCCTCATCACAGTGCAGTACCATGTTTGACGTTATGTGAAGTTTGATGATGAATTTTATAAATGATTTTCCCAATGTTTTTATATGTTGTTTTCGGAGGGAATTCACTAGACCTTTTGGTCTAACCCTCGCTTTTCAAAACTAAACCATTTTCAGGTAAGCAAGTAGTAAGAGGCTCAAGTAAGTGAGCAATAGCATGATTGAGTACAGATGCAGCTAGAGACTGTGCCGATGCCACTTGTAGTAGTAGTTGTTCTCAGTTGTGTATAGGTTGTTTCCGCCAACCTTAGTTTGGGAATGATGTAACTGACTTTTGGGACCCAGTTTTATTACAGAGTATGATTTAATGCTTTGGTTGTCTTGTTATGTTTTTGGGATGTTACAAATGGTATCAGTGCCATAGTTTAAGGGATTTAGGTGACCGGACGGGCCTAAACTTAAACTTGGGAGTAGAAGATCACAACTGAGAATCAGGAAACGCGTTAAGAGGGCACTAATGTAGACACAGGAAATGCATTAGGAGGACACTATTATGGAGATAGGACTAATAAGGTACTGAAGACTGTCATGTAAGGTAAGTTTGAGATTGCACCTGGCCAGTGTAATTGCGAACTTACAGGTACATGTATGTGCTTAACCTACCTTATTAACCTACCTAGTGCTCATGTCGTGTTCCAGTACGTTAGATTGTCAACAATCCCTGAGGGGTAGACTGAGACCCCTTGTTGGAGAAGTTTCTTGAGAGGTCACTTATGATGTGATGTATGTATACATCGTAGAGAAAGAATGTTGTATAGAACGTTATGAGTCGGATAGAGGTAACTCTTCATAGATTCGAAGAGGATGTATGTTGAGTTTGAGTAAGACTCCTATTTCGGGAGAGTCCCAGTTCTAAAAATCTTGGGATAGATCGGTCGGGATGGTAAGAAAGGGCGATGTCGAAACCTTGAAAGTGCCAATGGAGCTTTGAATTCTTATTCGAGCTTTTCAAGGACAGGGTAAATGAAATAAGATACCTATAGTGAAATGAAAGCATATAGGAGTGGAAAGTGAGATAGTTGTTCAAAGCGAAATAGTATGAAAGGGTTGAGTAAGTGAGAGGTGGAAAGTGTGTTCAGCAAGTTGTTGCATGACCGAAAGGACGACCATTGGTCGTAGGTGGAGTGTCAAGGATAAGTTGCGTAATTAAAACGGTTGACCTTGTTAGAGTGAGTAGCCTTCAATTGCAAATAGAGTCTCATGCATGGCGTTCTTTTATGTAACATGAAATTTTCACGATTTAAAATAAGAATGTAAATGTCAACTTTGAACAAAATGAGTCAGCTTGTACGAGTGCACGTTTAAAGAAAAAGCGATTTCAGTACGTCGCACATTGAAATTTTGAGGTAAACGATTTGCAAAGTATTCCACACTTTTAATGATAAGTTAAATTGTTACAAAAATGGCCAAGGAAATGGTTACCTGCAATTCACTTATAACCAAAATGCTTATTGACCTTTTTGATATCATACAATTGAGTGTGAGAACCGACTGGTTTACTTTGTGTCGGTAATTCTTTCAGAATTGTCTCATATGAAAAGATTTTAATGCAAATTATTACTCTCGTAATAACATTGTTCGGATTGAGCAAGATTGGGGTTCACGGGAAGATGCATGCCAACGATTCTCGAATCGTTGTGCAGAGTTTTGAAGTTATAAGAGCGATGGGGTCACGGGTACCCGAGTTGTTTCTAAATGTTGTTTATTTAAAATGATAAAATGTACGAAATGATTTGTCTTTTGCGTTGTCATGCATGAAGGCTATGAACTCACTAGGTCGTAGGATGTTACATGTTAAGCTAAGGAAGAACTTCAAGAGTGAAGAAGTGTCGGACAAATCAGGAAAGAATGTTGTAGCCTTAGTATTTGTGTTCAAGAGGAAAGGTGAACAGGGGTAGAGTCAGAAGTGGATTATAGTGTCGGTTGTATGAGGGTTTGCACCCTTGTTCGGTAACTGGAAGTACGGTTGTCAATGGACGGTTGTGTCTGGAGGAAGGACTCGAAGCCTTCTAGGTGATGGTTTTTTGCAACTCGTTTTGAGTAGTGTGATGAGGAAGAATGAAATGTCTATAACGTGGGAGTATGAGTTTTGAGGTGAGCTCGTAATGTTGATGTTACATAAGTAGGTTTCGAAAAGAGGGAGGCAGATCATGAAGTTGATTATGATATGTGGAAGGATTAGGTTTCGTAAGGAACCCCTGTTATAGAATAAGTTAAGAAGGTAGTTACAGGTTGTCAGTTGATGTAGAAGTCGACTGTTGTGTAAGATGGTTGAGGCCGAAGACTTAAACCAGAAGGTTGAAAGTTGATAGAACACCTTGTAGAGGTGCTAAGAGGATGAGAAGTTATTGTTGTGATTAAGCGTTCTATTTACGAAGTATGGAGGGTTCGTAGAATGATGAGGTATGTAACACGAGCGAAGCAAGTGTGTAGATTCTATCGTCCAGTGAGGGACTGTGTCCAGCTTATGTAAGGCCTCGGATCGTAAAGAGCGAACAAGAACGCTTACATTTGAGCTGATTGGGAACTAGGAAGTTATAGTTCAGCTAGAGTGAGAAAGGACAAAGTAGCGAGATAGACTCGATTGTGTATGCGAGAAAATGTGAAGGCAAGTTCAAATTGTGTACGAATGACCATGAGAGACTTGGTCGGTAGTGTGATGATAGGAGTGGTGGATGTACGAGCTAATAATAGCTTCAATTGCCAAGATTTCTGTATCAGCCGGTGATGTAGTAAGGTGATGTTAGAAAGATGAAGGATTAGAAGGAAGTCCGTTTGGGATTTTCGGGTGGAATGTACGTTTTGCAACCCCAGTTGTGAAGTACGTGGTTTGTAAGTTGGTGTTTATTTTGACTGTTATCGGAATGGAATGTCGGGGCAGAATTGGGTGATTGCCCAGCTGTGAGACCAAGCTTTGTGGTTATGTATGTTGTTAAGTATATTCTTGAAGGCAGAGTAAGTTTAAAGAAGCTGATGAATAGATTAGTCGAGCTGTAGTATAGTAGACGAGAAATTGTTAAAGAATTATTTAAGGTAAATCTAAGTAAGAAAGCCGGGATGACGGTATTTATATATCTGTCTGATTTTATGATCATGGTGGTTAATCGAAGGAATTGTGGAACCCGAGTTCGGGGTGTTCCTGAGTTAATAGATCCATTTGTAATAGGTATTCCAAGGGGGGTGGATTATTAGAGTGAATAAGGGACGTTACTAAGAAACACACTTTGGGGTCATTGGAAGTTTAAAGAGGATGAGGGTTGTGTTAGTCAAGATGTGGTGGGATAGATGTGAAATCCTTAAAGAATGTGAATTGTTGCTTATGTGTGAGAGAAATGTCTGAGAAGGTAAAGGTTGGAGATTAAAGAATGTGTAGTGATGTCGAACACTGGTCTTGTTTCAAGACGGCTTGGTTGAATGCCTTAAGATAAGATCTTGGTGCAACTGTTTGGTTAGGCAAGTATTGAGAAAGTGTTATCAGCATGTGGATAGGTCAGGAGAGAGGGGCAAGTAATGTTTGATGAGCAGTGCTCCACGCTAACGTGGGGAGGTGAAGATAGTATGTCGGATTAAGTGAGTAAATTGGAAGTAGTAAATGTGGCAGTATTACCAGAAGGGTGCTGTGTTATGTAGATTGTCAGTGATAAATGTGCGAACTGTTGGAACGAGTTTTGAGGAAGGGATTTGTGTATGATTTTGTGCAGGAAAGAAGTGGATTAGACAACTGAATGAGTTAAGTTAAGTGACCATGTGAGAAATGTATAAATGAATTGGTCGTGCAGTGATTGAGCTAGTGAGAGTAGTATGGTGTGACCATGGTTACTCCTCCCAGTTGAGTGGGGATAACCGGAGTTATGTGTTATATGTCTGAGCGAACGTGGCAATCAACGAGGAATTTATGTGTTTCAGGATAAGTTTAATTTGAGTAGGTGAACACTTCAACGATGGGTTTGGAGGTTCCTACTCTTAGTTGCGTATAAGTATGTAGTGGTGAAGTGATGAGGATAAGGGAGTTGGTTGACGAACTGTGGTCAAGGTGGTCTGAGTAAGGGAAATGTTGGCCGCTTAGACGATTGTTGGTTGAGGGAAGTGATCTAGGATTGCTTGTATTGCGACGAAGGAACTCTGGGTTGTGAGTTGTCGGGACGTACGGGTTTGGTCTGGTGCCAAGCTGTCAAGTGTGTGTTTGTCTCTTGGTAAATGAATACTATGTTGCGACGGAGATTTAGCCAGGTTC
>CM066312.1:45411457-45505457 GCA_033807775.1 Saussurea involucrata | reverse complement strand
TTTTATTAAATATTCCGTCGGTAATCCGTCAGTAAATAATAACATAATTTTTTTAAAAATATATATTAAATAAACCTCGGTGTATATATGTATGAATGTTTGTATGTATATACATGTATGTGTGTATGTCTATGTTGATGATTGTATATGTGTGTATGTATATGTATATGATAGTATATGTACACGTATGTATATACACTACACCAAATGTTGTCTTGGACAACAAAGGCTAATTGCCTATGTTGCTTAAGATAAGCTTAGGCAACAAAGACGAATATATGTTGCCTAAGTTTTCTCTTAGGCAAAGTGTGGTTCTATGTTGCCTAAGGGGGTGTTTGGGATTACGTTTCAAAAATGCTTTTCTGCTTATTGTAATTCCAGGAAGCTGAAGAGTGTTTGGATTTAAAAAAAAACTCCTTATCACGTTCCAGGGAAGGAGATAAGGAGTTTTTTGAGAAGGAGATCCAAAATGACTTTTCTGGAACGGAGATAAGTTATAAGCAAATAAGCATAAGTTAAAAATATAAGCACTCCCAAACACCCCCTAAGTGTCACCTTAGGCAACATATAAATGATTATATGTTGGTAAATAATTACATTATTTTTTTTAAAAAAATATTAAGAAAACCGTCGCTAAATACCGACGGATTACCGACGGCCACTTTAATATTTTAATTTTTATTTATTTTTATTAAATATTACGTCTGTAAATAATTACATTATTTTTCAAAAAAAATATTAAGAAAGCCGTCGGTAATCCGTCGCTAATTACCGACGGATTACCGACGGCCACTTTAATATTTTAGTTTTTATTTATTTTTATTAAATATTCCGTCGGTAATCCGTCGGTAAAAAATTACGTTATTTTAAAAAAAAACAATATTAAGAAACCCGTCGGTAATCTGTCGCTAATTACCGACGGATTACCGACGGCCACTTTTATATTTTAATATTTATTTATTTTTATTAAATATTCCGTCGGTAATCCGTCGGTAAATAATTACATTATTTTTCAAAAAAAATATTAAGAAAACCGTCGGTAATCCGTCACTAATTACCGACGGATTACCGACGGCCACTTTAATATTTTAGTTTTTATTAAATATTCCGTCGGTAATCTGTCGGTAAAAAAATACGTTATTTTTTAAAAAACAATATTAAGAAACCCGTCGGTAATCTGTCGCTAATTACCGACGGATTACCGACGGCCACTTTAATATTTTAATATTTATTTATTTTTATTAAATATTACGTCGGTAATCCGTCGGTAAATAATTATATTATTTTTCAAAAAAAATATTAAGAAAACTGTCGGTAATCCGTCGCTAATTACCGACGGATCACCAACGGCCACTTTAATATTTTAGTTTTTATTTATTTTTATTAAATATTCCGTCGGTAATCCGTCGGTAAAAAATTACGTTATTTTTTAAAAAAATATTAAGAAACCCGTCGGTAATCCGTCGCTAATTACCGACGGATTACCGACGGCCACTTTAATATTTTAATTTTTATTTATTTTTATTAAATATTCCGTCGGTAATCCGTCGGTAAATAATTACATTATTTTTTTTTAAAAATATATTAAATAAACCGTCGGTGTATATATGTATGAATGTTTGTATGTATATACATGTATGTGTGTATGTCTATGTTGATGATAGTATATGTGTGTATGTATATGTATATGATAGTATATGTACACGTATGTATATACACGACACCAAATGTTGTCTTGGACAACAAAGGCTAATTGCCTATGTTGCTTAAGATAAGCTTAGGCAACAAAGAAGAATATATGTTGCCTAAGTTTTCCCTTAGGCAAAGTGTGGTTCTATGTTGCGTAAGTGTCACCTTAGGCAACATATAAATGATTATATGTTATAATTACATTATTTTTTTTTAAAAAAATATTAAGAAAACCGTCGGTAATCCGTCGCTAAATACCGACGGATTACCGACGGCCACTTTAATATTTTAATTTTTATTTATTTTTATTAAATATTCCGTCGGTAATCCGTCGGTAAATAGTTACATTATTTTTCAAAAAAAATATTAAGAAAACCGTCGGTAATCCGTCGCTAATTACCGACGGATTACCGACGGCCACTTTAATTTTTTAATATTTAATTATTTTTATTAAATATTCCGTCGGTAATCCGTCGGTATATAATTACATTATTTTTCAAAAAAAAATATTAAGAAAACCGTCTGTAATCCGTCGCTAATTACCGACGGATTACCGACGGCCACTTTAATATTTTTATTTATTTTTATTAAATATTCCGTCGGTAATCCGTTGGTAAATAATTACATTATTTTTCAAAAAAAATATTAAGAAAACTGTCGGTAATCCGTCGCTAATTACCGACGGATCACCAACGGCCACTTTAATATTTTAGTTTTTATTTATTTTTATTAAATATTCCGTCGGTAATCCGTCGGTAAAAAATTACGTTATTTTTTAAAAAAATATTAAGAAACCCGTCGGTAATCCGTCGCTAATTACCGACGGATTACCGACGGCCACTTTAATATTTTAATTTTTATTTATTTTTATTAAATATTCCGTCGGTAATCCGTCGGTAAATAATTACATTATTTTTTTTAAAAAATATATTAAATAAACCGTCGGTGTATATATGTATGAATGTTTGTATGTATATACATGTATGTGTGTATGTCTATGTTGATGATAGTATATGTGTGTATGTATATGTATATGATAGTATATGTACACGTATGTATATACACGACACCAAATGTTGTCTTGGACAACAAAGGCTAATTGCCTATGTTGCTTAAGATAAGCTTAGGCAACAAAGAAGAATATATGTTGCCTAAGTTTTCCCTTAGGCAAAGTGTGGTTCTATGTTGCGTAAGTGTCACCTTAGGCAACATATAAATGATTATATGTTATAATTACATTATTTTTTTAAAAAAAAATATTAAGAAAACCGTCGGTAATCCGTCGCTAAATACCGACGGATTACCGACGGCCACTTTAATATTTTAATTTTTATTTATTTTTATTAAATATTCCGTCGGTAATCCGTCGGTAAATAATTACATTATTTTTCAAAAAAAATATTAAGAAAACCGTCGGTAATCCGTCGCTAATTACCGATGGATTACCGACGGCCACTTTAATTTTTTAATATTTAATTATTTTTATTAAATATTCCGTCGGTAATCCGTCGGTATATAATTACATTATTTTTCAAAAAAAAATATTAAGAAAACCGTCTGTAATCCGTCGCTAATTACCGACGGATTACCGACGACCACTTTAATATTTTTATTTATTTTTATTAAATATTCCGTTGGTAAATAATTACATTATTTTTCAAAAAAAATATTAAGAAAACCGTCGGTAATCCGTCGCTAATTACCGACGGATTACCGACGGCTACTTTAATATTTTAGTTTTTATTTATTTTTATTAAATATTCCGTCGGTAATCCGTCGGTAAAAAATTATGTTATTTTTTAAAAAACAATATTAAGAAACCCGTCGGTAATCCGTCACTAATTACCGACGGATTACCGACGGCCACTTTAATATTTTAATATTTATTTATTTTTATTAAATATTCGGTCGGTAAATAATTACATTATTTTTCAAAAAAAATATTAAGAAAACTGTCGGTAATCCGTCGCTAATTACCGACGGATCACCGACGGCCACTTTAATATTTTATTTTTTATTTATTTTTAATAAATATTCCGTCGGTAATCCGTCAGTAAATAATTTCATTATTTTTTTAAAAAAATATATTAAATAAACCGTCGGTGTATATATGTATGAATGTTTGTATGTATATACATGTATGTGTGTATGTCTATGTTGATGATAGTATATGTGTGTATGTATATGTATATGATAGTATATGTACACGTATGTATATACACTACACCAAATGTTGTCTTGGACAACAAAGGCTAATTGCCTATGTTGCTTAAGATAAGCTTAGGCAACAAAGACGAATATATGTTGCCTAAGTTTTCTCTTAGGCAAAGTGTGGTTCTATGTTGCCTAAGTGTCACCTAAGTGTCACCTTAGGCAACATATAAATGATTATATGTTGGTAAATAATTACATTATTTTTTAAAAAAAATTATTAAGAAAACCGTCGGTAATCCGTCAATAATTACCGACGGATTACCTAAGGCCACTTTAATATTTTACTTTTTATTTATTTTTATTAAATATTCCGTCGGTAATCCGTCGGTAAATAATTACATTATATTTCAAAAAAAATATTAAGAAAACCGTCGGTAATCCGTCGATAATTACCGACGGATAACCGACGGCCACTTTAATATTTTAGTTTTTATTTATTTTTATTAAATATTCCGTCGGTAAAAAATTACGTTATTTTTAAAAAAAATATTAAGAAAACCGTCGCTAATTACTGACGGATTACCGACGGCCACTTTATTATTTTAATTTTTATTTATTTTTATTAAATATTCCGTCGGTAATCCGTCAGTAAATAATAACATAATTTTAAAAAAAATATATATTAAATAAACCTCGGTGTATATATGTATGAATGTTTGTATGTATATACATGTATGTGTGTATGTCTATGTTGATGATTGTATATGTGTGTATGTATATGTATATGATAGTATATGTACACGTATGTATATACACTACACCAAATGTTGTCTTGGACAACAAAGGCTAATTGCCTATGTTGCTTAAGATAAGCTTAGGCAACAAAGACGAATATAAGTTGCCTAAGTTTTCTCTTAGGCAAAGTGTGGTTCTATGTTGCCTAAAGGGGTGTTTGGGATTACGTTTCAAAAGTGCTTTTCTGCTTATTGTAATTCCAGGAAGCTGAAGAGTGTTTGGATTTAAAAAAAAACTCCTTATCACGTTCCAGGGAAGGAGATAAGGAGTTTTTTGAGAAGGAGATCTAAAATGACTTTTCTGGAATGGAGATAAGTTATAAGCAAATAAGCATAAGTTAAAAATATAAGCACTCCCAAACACCCCCTAAGTGTCACCTCTGGCAACATATAAATGATTATATGTTGGTAAATAATTACATTATTTTTTTAAAAAAAATATTAAGAAAACCGTCGCTAAATACCGACGGCCACTTTAATATTTTAATATTTTATTATTTTTATTAAATATTCCGTCGGTAAATAATTACATTATTTTTCAAAAAAAATATTAAGAAAGCCGTCGGTAATCCGTCGCTAATTACCGACGGATTACCGACGGCCACTTTAATATTTTAGTTTTTATTTATTTTTATTAAATATTCCGTCGGTAATCCGTAGGTAAAAAATTACGTTATTTTTTAAAAAACAATATTAAGAAACCCGTCGGTAATCTGTCGCTAATTACCGACGGATTACCGACGGCCACTTTTATATTTTAATATTTATTTATTTTTATTAAATATTCCGTCGGTAATCCGTCGGTAAATAATTACATTATTTTTCAAAAAAAATATTAACAAAACCGTCGGTAATCCGTCGCTAATTACCGACGGATTACCGACGGCCACTTTAATATTTTAGTTTTTATTAAATATTCCGTCGGTAATCCGTCGGTAAAAAAATAGGTTATTTTTTAAAAAAAAATATTAAGAAAGCCGTCGGTAATCTTTCGCTAATTACCGACGGCCACTTTAATATTTTAATATTTTAATATTTATTTATTTTTATTAAATATTCCGTCGGTAATCCGTCGGTAAATAATTACATTATTTTTCAAAAAAAATATTAAGAAAACTGTCGGTAATCCGTCGCTAATTACCGACGGATCACCGACGGCCACTTTAATATTTTAGTTTTTATTTATTTTTATTAAATATTCCGTCGGTAATCCGTCGGTAAAAAATTACGTTATTTTTTAAAAAAATATTAAGAAACCCGTCGGTAATCCGTCGCTAATTACCGACGGATTACCGACGACCACTTTAATATTTTAATTTTTATTTATTTTTATTAAATATTCCGTCGGTAAATAATTACATTATTTTTTTAAAAAAATATATTAAATAAACCGTCGGTGTATATATGTATGAATGTTTGTATGTATATACATGTATGTGTGTATGTCTATGTTGATGATAGTATATGTGTGTATGTATATGTATATGATAGTATATGTACACGTATGTATATACACGACACCAAATGTTGTCTTGGACAACAAAGGCTAATTGCCTATGTTGCTTAAGATAAGCTTAGGCAACAAAGAAGAATATATGTTGCCTAAGTTTTCCCTTAGGCAAAGTGTGGTTCTATGTTGCGTAAGTGTCACCTTAGGCAACATATAAATGATTATATGTTATAATTACATTATTTTTTTTAAAAAAAATATTAAGAAAACCGTCGGTTATCCGTCGCTAAATACCGACGGATTACCGACGGCCACTTTAATATTTTAATTTTTATTTATTTTTATTAAATATTCCGTCGGTAATCCGTCGGTAAATAATTACATTATTTTTCAAAAAAAATATTAAGAAAACCGTCGGTAATCCGTCGCTAATTACCGACGGATCACCGACGGCCACTTTAATATTTTATTTTTTATTTATTTTTATTAAATATTCCGTCGGTAATCCGTCGTTAAAAAATTACGTTATTTTTTAAAAAACAATATTAAGAAAACCGTCGGTAATCCGTCGCTAATTACCGACGGCCACTTTAATATTTTAATATTTATTTATTTTTATTAAATATTCCGTCGGTAATCCGTCGGTAATCCGTCGGTAAATAATTACGTTATTTTTTAAAAAACAATATTAAGAAACCCGTCGGTAATCCGTCGCTAATTACCGACGGATTACCGACGACCACTTTAATATTTTAATATTTATTTATTTTTATCAAATATTTCGTCGGTAATCCGTCGGTAAATAATTACATTATTTTTCAAAAAAAATATTAAGAAAACTGTCGGTAATCCGTCGCTAATTACCGACGAATTACCGACGGCCACTTTAATATTTTAATTTTTATTTATTTTTAATTAATATTCCGTCGGTAATCCGTCAGTAAATAATTTCATTATTTTTTTAAAAAAATATATTAAATAAACCGTCGGTGTATATATGTATGAATGTTTGTGTGTATATACATGTATGTGTGTATGTCTATGTTGATGATAGTATATTTCTGTATGTATATGTATATGATAGTATATGTACACGTATGTATATACACTACACCAAATGTTGTCTTGGACAACAAAGGCTAATTGCCTATGATGCTTAAGATAAGCTTAGGCAACAAAGACGAATATATGTTGCCTAAGTTTTCTCTTAGGCAAAGTGTGGTTCTATGTTGCCTAAGGGGGTGTTTGGAATTACGTTTCAAAAGTGCTTTTCTTCTTATTGTGTTTCCAGGAAGCTGAAGAGTGTTTGGATTTAAAAAAAACTCCTTATCACGTTCCAGGGAAGGAGATAAGGAGTTTTTTGAGAAGGAGATCCAAAGTTACTTTTCTGGAACGGAGATAAGTTATAAGCAAATAAGCATAAGTTAAAAATATAAGCACTCCAAAACACCCCCTAAGTGTCACCTTAGGCAACATATAAATGATTATATATTGGTAAATAATTACATTATTTTTTTTAAAAAAATATTAAGAAAACCGTCGCTAAATACCGACGGATTACCGACGGCCACTTTAATATTTTTATTTATTTTTATTAAATATTCCGTCGGTAATCCGTTGGTAAATAATTACATTATTTTTCAAAAAAAATATTAAGAAAACCGTCGGTAATCCGTCGCTAATTACCGACGGATTACCGACGGCTACTTTAATATTTTAGTTTTTATTTATTTTTATTAAATATTCCGTCGGTAATCCGTCGGTAAAAAATTATGTTATTTTTTAAAAAACAATATTAAGAAACCCGTCGGTAATCCGTCACTAATTACCGACGGATTACCGACGGCCACTTTAATATTTTAATATTTATTTATTTTTATTAAATATTCGGTCGGTAAATAATTACATTATTTTTCAAAAAAAATATTAAGAAAACTGTCGGTAATCCGTCGCTAATTACCGACGGATCACCGACGGCCACTTTAATATTTTATTTTTTATTTATTTTTAATAAATATTCCGTCGGTAATCCGTCAGTAAATAATTTCATTATTTTTTTAAAAAATATATTAAATAAACCGTCGGTGTATATATGTATGAATGTTTGTATGTATATACATGTATGTGTGTATGTCTATGTTGATGATAGTATATGTGTGTATGTATATGTATATGATAGTATATGTACACGTATGTATATACACTACACCAAATGTTGTCTTGGACAACAAAGGCTAATTGCCTATGTTGCTTAAGATAAGCTTAGGCAACAAAGACGAATATATGTTGCCTAAGTTTTCTCTTAGGCAAAGTGTGGTTCTATGTTGCCTAAGTGTCACCTTAGGCAACATATAAATGATTATATGTTGGTAAATAATTACATTATTTTTTAAAAAAAATTATTAAGAAAACCGTCGGTAATCCGTCAATAATTACCGACGGATTACCTAAGGCCACTTTAATATTTTACTTTTTATTTATTTTTATTAAATATTCCGTCGGTAATCCGTCGGTAAATAATTACATTATTTTTCAAAAAAAATATTAAGAAAACCGTCGGTAATCCGTCGATAATTACCGACGGATAACCGACGGCCACTTTAATATTTTAGTTTTTATTTATTTTTATTAAATATTCCGTCGGTAAAAAATTACGTTATTTTAAAAAAAAAATATTAAGAAAACCGTCGCTAATTACTGACGGATTACCGACGGCCACTTTATTATTTTAATTTTTATTTATTTTTATTAAATATCCCGTCGGTAATCCGTCAGTAAATAATAACATAATTTTTTAAAAAATATATATTAAATAAACCTCGGTGTATATATGTATGAATGTTTGTATGTATATACATGTATGTGTGTATGTCTATGTTGATGATTGTATATGTGTGTATGTATATGTATATGATAGTATATGTACACGTATGTATATACACTACACCAAATGTTGTCTTGGACAACAAAGGCTAATTGCCTATGTTGCTTAAGATAAGCTTAGGCAACAAAGACGAATATATGTTGCCTAAGTTTTCTCTTAGGCAAAGTGTGGTTCTATGTTGCCTAAAGGGGTGTTTGGGATTACGTTTCAAAAGTGCTTTTCTGCTTATTGTAATTCCAGGAAGCTGAAGAGTGTTTGGATTTAAAAAAAAACTCCTTATCACGTTCCAAGGAAGGAGATAAGGAGTTTTTTGAGAAGGAGATCTAAAATGACTTTTCTGGAACGGAGATAAGTTATAAGCAAATAAGCATAAGTTAAAAATATAAGCACTCCCAAACACCCCCTAAGTGTCACCTTAGGCAACATATAAATGATTATATGTTGGTAAATAATTACATTATTTTTTTTTAAAAATATTAAGAAAACCGTCGCTAAATACCGACGGCCACTTTAATATTTTAATATTTTATTATTTTTATTAAATATTCCGTCGGTAAATAATTACATTATTTTTCAAAAAAAATATTAAGAAAGCCGTCGGTAATCCGTCGCTAATTACCGACGGATTACCGACGGCCACTTTAATATTTTAGTTTTTATTTATTTTTATTAAATATTTCGTCGGTAATCCGTCGGTAAAAAATTATGTTATTTTTTAAAAAACAATATTAAGAAACCCGTCGGTAATCTGTCGCTAATTACCGACGGATTACCGACGGCCACTTTTATATTTTAATATTTATTTATTTTTATTAAATATTCCGTCGGTAATCCGTCGGTAAATAATTACATTATTTTTCAAAAAAAAATATTAAGAAAACCGTCGGTAATCCGTCGCTAATTACCGACGGATTACCGACGGCCACTTTAATATTTTAGTTTTTATTAAATATTCTGTCGGTAATCCGTCGGTAAAAAAATACGTTATTTTTTAAAAAACAATATTAAGAAAGCCGTCGGTAATCTGTCGCTAATTACCGACGGATTACCGACGGCCACTTTAATATTTTAATATTTTAATATTTATTTATTTTTATTAAATATTCCGTCGGTAATCCGTCGGTAAATAATTACATTATTTTTCAAAAAAAATGTTAAGAAAATTGTCGGTAATCCGTCGCTAATTACCGACGGATCACCGACGGCCACTTTAATATTTTAGTTTTTATTTATTTTTATTAAATATTCCGTCGGTAATCCGTCGGTAAAAAATTACGTTATTTTTTAAAAAAATATTAAGAAACCCGTCGGTAATCCGTCGCTAATTACCGACGGATTACCGACGACCACTTTAATATTTTAATTTTTATTTATTTTTATTAAATATTCCGTCGGTAAATAATTACATTATTTTTTTAAAAAAATATATTAAATAAACCGTCAGTGTATATATGTATGAATGTTTGTATGTATATACATGTATGTGTGTATGTCTATGTTGATGATAGTATATGTGTGTATGTCTATGTATATGATAGTATATGTACACGTATGTATATACACGACACCAAATGTTGTCTTGGACAACAAAGGCTAATTGCCTATGTTGCTTAAGATAAGCTTAGGCAACAAAGAAAAAATATATGTTGCCTAAGTTTTCTCTTAGGCAAAGTGTGGTTCTATGTTGCGTAAGTGTCACCTTAGGCAACATATAAATGATTATATGTTGGTAAATAATTACATTATTTTTTTTAAAAAAAATATTAAGAAAACCGTCGGTAATCCGTCGCTAAATACCGACGGATTACCGACGGCCACTTTAATATTTTAATATTTATTTATTTTTATTAAATATTCCGTCGGTAATCCGTCGGTAAACAATTACATTATTTTTCAAAAAAAATATTAAGAAAACCGTCGGTAATCCGTCGCTAATTACCGACGGATTACCGACGGCCACTTTAATTTTTTAATATTTAATTATTTTTATAAAATATTCTGTCGGTAATCCGTCGGTATATAATTACATTATTTTTCAAAAAAAATATTAAGAAAACCGTCGGTAATCCGTCGCTAATTACCGACGGCTACTTTAATATTTTAGTTTTTATTTATTTTTATTAAATATTCCGTCGGTAATCCGTCGTTAAAAAATTACGTTATTTTTTAAAAAACAATATTAAGAAAACGTTCGGTAATCCGTCGCTAATTACCGACGGATTACCGACGGCCACTTTAATATTTTAATATTTATTTATTTTTATTAAATATTCCGCCGGTAATCCGTCGGTAAATAATTACGTTATTTTTTAAAAAAAATATTAAGAAAACCGTCGGTAATCCGTCGCTAATTACCGACGGATTACCGACGGCCACTTTAATATTTTAATTTTTATTTATTTTTATTAAATATTCCGTCGGTAATCCGTCAGTAAATAATAACATTATTTTAAAAAAAATATATTAAATAAAGCGTCGGTGTATATATGTATGTGTGTATGTCTATGTTGATGATTGTATATGTGTGTATGTATATGTATATGATAGTATATGTACACGTATGTATATACACTACACCAAATGTTGTCTTGGACAATAAAGGCTAATTGCCTATGTTGCTTAAGATAAGCTTAGGTAACAAAGACGAATATATGTTGCCTAGGTTTTCTCTTAGGCAAAGTATGGTTCTATGTTGCCTAAGTGTCACCTTAGGCAACATATAAATGATTATATGTTGGTAAATAATTACATTATTTTTTTTAAAAAAAATATTAAGAAAACCGTCGGTAATCCGTCGCTAATTACCGACGGATCACCGACAGCCACTTTAATATTTTAATTTTTATTTATTTTTATTAAATATTCCGTCAGTAATCCGTCGGTAAATAATTACATTATTTTTCAAAAAAGATATTAAGAAAACCGTCGGTAATCCGTCGATGATTACCGACGGATTACCGACGGCCACTTTAATATTTTAGTTTTTATTTATTTTTATTAAATATTCCGTCGGTAATCCGTCGGTAAATAATTACATTATTTTTCAAAAAAGATATTAAGAAAACCGTCGGTAATCCATCGATGATTACCGACGGATTACCGACGGCCACTTTAATATTTTAATATTTATTTATTTTTATTAAATATTCCGTCGGTAAATAATTACATTATTTTTTTAAAAAAATATATTAAATAAACCGTCGGTGTATATATGTATGAATGTTTGTATGTATATACATGTATGTGTGTATGTCTATGTTGATGATAGTATATGTGTGTATGTATATGTATATGATAGTATATGTACACGTATGTATATACACGACACCAAATGTTGTCTTGGACAACAAAGGCTAATTGCCTATGTTGCTTAAGATAAGCTTAGGCAACAAAGAAGAATATATGTTGCCTAAGTTTTCCCTTAGGCAAAGTGTGGTTCTATGTTGCGTAAGTGTCACCTTAGGCAACATATAAATGATTATATGTTATAATTACATTATTTTTTTTAAAAAAAATATTAAGAAAACCGTCGGTAATCCGTCGCTAAATACCGACGGATTACCGACGGCCACTTTAATATTTTAATTTTTATTTATTTTTATTAAATATTCCGTCGGTAATCCGTCGGTAAATAATTACATTATTTTTCAAAAAAAATATTAAGAAAACCGTCGGTAATCCGTCGCTAATTACCGACGGATCACCGACGGCCACTTTAATATTTTATTTTTTATTTATTTTTATTAAATATTCCGTCGGTAATCCGTCGTTAAAAAATTACGTTATTTTTTAAAAAACAATATTAAGAAAACCGTCGGTAATCCGTCGCTAATTACCGACGGCCACTTTAATATTTTAATATTTATTTATTTTTATTAAATATTCCGTCGGTAATCCGTCGGTAAATAATTACGTTATTTTTTAAAAAACAATATTAAGAAACCCGTCGGTAATCCGTCGCTAATTACCGACGGATTACCGACGACCACTTTAATATTTTAATATTTATTTATTTTTATCAAATATTTCGTCGGTAATCCGTCGGTAAATAATTACATTATTTTTCAAAAAAAATATTAAGAAAACTGTCGGTAATCCGTCGCTAATTACCGACGAATTACCGACGGCCACTTTAATATTTTAATTTTTATTTATTTTAAATAAATATTCCGTCGGTAATCCGTCAGTAAATAATTTCATTATTTTTTTAAAAAATATATTAAATAAACCGTCGGTGTATATATGTATGAATGTTTGTATGTATATACATGTATGTGTGTATGTCTATGTTGATGATAGTATATTTCTGTATGTATATGTATATGATAGTATATGTACACGTATGTATATACACTACACCAAATGTTGTCTTGGACAACAAAGGCTAATTGCCTATGATGCTTAAGATAAGCTTAGGCAACAAAGACGAATATATGTTGCCTAAGTTTTCTCTTAGGCAAAGTGTGGTTCTATGTTGCCTAAGGGGGTGTTTGGAATTACGTTTCAAAAGTGCTTTTCTTCTTATTGTGTTTCCAGGAAGCTGAAGAGTGTTTGGATTTAAAAAAAACTCCTTATCACGTTCCAGGGAAGGAGATAAGGAGTTTTTTGAGAAGGAGATCCAAAGTTACTTTTCTGGAACGGAGATAAGTTATAAGCAAATAAGCATAAGTTAAAAATATAAGCACTCCAAAACACCCCCTAAGTGTCACCTTAGGCAACATATAAATGATTATATATTGGTAAATAATTACATTATTTTTTTTAAAAAAATATTAAGAAAACCGTCGCTAAATACCGACGGATTACCGACGGCCACTTTAATATTTTTATTTATTTTTATTAAATATTCCGTCGGTAATCCGTTGGTAAATAATTACATTATTTTTCAAAAAAAATATTAAGAAAACCGTCGGTAATCCGTCGCTAATTACCGACGGATTACCGACGGCTACTTTAATATTTTAGTTTTTATTTATTTTTATTAAATATTCCGTCGGTAATCCGTCGGTAAAAAAATATGTTATTTTTTAAAAAACAATATTAAGAAACCCGTCGGTAATCCGTCACTAATTACCGACGGATTACCGACGGCCACTTTAATATTTTAATATTTATTTATTTTTATTAAATATTCGGTCGGTAAATAATTACATTATTTTTCAAAAAAAATATTAAGAAAACTGTCGGTAATCCGTCGCTAATTACCGACGGATCACCGACGGCCACTTTAATATTTTATTTTTTATTTATTTTTAATAAATATTCCGTCGGTAATCCGTCAGTAAATAATTTCATTATTTTTTTAAAAAAATATATTAAATAAACCGTCGGTGTATATATGTATGAATGTTTGTATGTATATACATGTATGTGTGTATGTCTATGTTGATGATAGTATATGTGTGTATGTATATGTATATGATAGTATATGTACACGTATGTATATACACTACACCAAATGTTGTCTTGGACAACAAAGGCTAATTGCCTATGTTGCTTAAGATAAGCTTAGGCAACAAAGACGAATATATGTTGCCTAAGTTTTCTCTTAGGCAAAGTGTGGTTCTATGTTGCCTAAGTGTCACCTTAGGCAACATATAAATGATTATATGTTGGTAAATAATTACATTATTTTTTAAAAAAAATTATTAAGAAAACCGTCGGTAATCCGTCAATAATTACCGACGGATTACCTAAGGCCACTTTAATATTTTACTTTTTATTTATTTTTATTAAATATTCCGTCGGTAATCCGTCGGTAAATAATTACATTATTTTTCAAAAAAAAATATTAAGAAAACCGTCGGTAATCCGTCGATAATTACCGACGGATAACCGACGGCCACTTTAATATTTTAGTTTTTATTTATTTTTATTAAATATTCCGTCGGTAAAAAATTACGTTATTTTAAAAAAAAAATATTAAGAAAACCGTCGCTAATTACTGACGGATTACCGACGGTTACTTTATTATTTTAATTTTTATTTATTTTTATTAAATATCCCGTCGGTAATCCGTCAGTAAATAATAACATAATTTTTAAAAAAATATATATTAAATAAACCTCGGTGTATATATGTATGAATGTTTGTATGTATATACATGTATGTGTGTATGTCTATGTTGATGATTGTATATGTGTGTATGTATATGTATATGATAGTATATGTACACGTATGTATATACACTACACCAAATGTTGTCTTGGACAACAAAGGCTAATTGCCTATGTTGCTTAAGATAAGCTTAGGCAACAAAGACGAATATATGTTGCCTAAGTTTTCTCTTAGGCAAAGTGTGGTTCTATGTTGCCTAAAGGGGTGTTTGGGATTACGTTTCAAAAGTGCTTTTCTGCTTATTGTAATTCCAGGAAGCTGAAGAGTGTTTGGATTTAAAAAAAAACTCCTTATCACGTTCCAGGGAAGGAGATAAGGAGTTTTTTGAGAAGGAGATCTAAAATGACTTTTCTGGAACGGAGATAAGTTATAAGCAAATAAGCATAAGTTAAAAATATAAGCACTCCCAAACACCCCCTAAGTGTCACCTTAGGCAACATATAAATGATTATATGTTGGTAAATAATTACATTATTTTTTTTAAAAAATATTAAGAAAACCGTCGCTAAATACCGACGGCCACTTTAATATTTTAATATTTTATTATTTTTATTAAATATTCCGTCGGTAAATAATTACATTATTTTTCAAAAAAAATATTAAGAAAGCCGTCGGTAATCCGTCGCTAATTACCGACGGATTACCGACGGCCACTTTAATATTTTAGTTTTTATTTATTTTTATTAAATATTTCGTCGGTAATCCGTCGGTAAAAAATTATGTTATTTTTTAAAAAACAATATTAAGAAACCCGTCGGTAATCTGTCGCTAATTACCGACGGATTACCGACGGCCACTTTTATATTTTAATATTTATTTATTTTTATTAAATATTCCGTCGGTAATCCGTCGGTAAATAATTACATTATTTTTCAAAAAAAAATATTAAGAAAACCGTCGGTAATCCGTCGCTAATTACCGACGGATTACCGACGGCCACTTTAATATTTTAGTTTTTATTAAATATTCCGTCGGTAATCCGTCGGTAAAAAAATACGTTATTTTTTAAAAAACAATATTAAGAAAGCCGTCGGTAATCTGTCGCTAATTACCGACGGATTACCGACGGCCACTTTAATATTTTAATATTTTAATATTTATTTATTTTTATTAAATATTCCGTCGGTAATCCGTCGGTAAATAATTACATTATTTTTCAAAAAAAATGTTAAGAAAACTGTCGGTAATCCGTCGCTAATTACCGACGGATCACCGACGGCCACTTTAATATTTTAGTTTTTATTTATTTTTATTAAATATTCCGTCGGTAATCCGTCGGTAAAAAATTACGTTATTTTTTAAAAAAATATTAAGAAACCCGTCGGTAATCCGTCGCTAATTACCGACGGATTACCGACGACCACTTTAATATTTTAATTTTTATTTATTTTTATTAAATATTCCGTCGGTAAATAATTACATTATTTTTTTAAAAAAATATATTAAATAAACCGTCGGTGTATATATGTATGAATGTTTGTATGTATATACATGTATGTGTGTATGTCTATGTTGATGATAGTATATGTGTGTATGTATATGTATATGATAGTATATGTACACGTATGTATATACACGACACCAAATGTTGTCTTGGACAACAAAGGCTAATTGCCTATGTTGCTTAAGATAAGCTTAGGCAACAAAGAAAAAATATATGTTGCCTAAGTTTTCTCTTAGGCAAAGTGTGGTTCTATGTTGCGTAAGTGTCACCTTAGGCAACATATAAATGATTATATGTTGGTAAATAATTACATTATTTTTTTTAAAAAAAATATTAAGAAAACCGTCGGTAATAGCGACGGATTACCGACGGCCACTTTAATATTTTAATATTTATTTATTTTTATTAAATATTCCGTCGGTAATCCGTCGGTAAACAATTACATTATTTTTCAAAAAAAATATTAAGAAAACCGTCGGTAATCCGTCGCTAATTACCGACGGATTACCGACGGCCACTTTAATTTTTTAATATTTAATTATTTTTATAAAATATTCTGTCGGTAATCCGTCGGTATATAATTACATTATTTTTCAAAAAAAATATTAAGAAAACCGTCGGTAATCCGTCGCTAATTACCGACGGCTACTTTAATATTTTAGTTTTTATTTATTTTTATTAAATATTCCGTCGGTAATCCGTCGTTAAAAAATTACGTTATTTTTTAAAAAACAATATTAAGAAAACGTTCGGTAATCCGTCGCTAATTACCGACGGATTACCGACGGCCACTTTAATATTTTAATATTTATTTATTTTTATTAAATATTCCGTCGGTAATCCGTCGGTAAATAATTACGTTATTTTTTAAAAAAAATATTAAGAAAACCGTCGGTAATCCGTCGCTAATTACCGACGGATTACCGACGGCCACTTTAATATTTTAATTTTTATTTATTTTTATTAAATATTCCGTCGGTAATCCGTCAGTAAATAATAACATTATTTTAAAAAAAATATATTAAATAAAGCGTCGGTGTATATATGTATGTGTGTATGTCTATGTTGATGATTGTATATGTGTGTATGTATATGTATATGATAGTATATGTACACGTATGTATATACACTACACCAAATGTTGTCTTGGACAATAAAGGCTAATTGCCTATGTTGCTTAAGATAAGCTTAGGTAACAAAGACGAATATATGTTGCCTAAGTTTTCTCTTAGGCAAAGTATGGTTCTATGTTGCCTAAGTGTCACCTTAGGCAACATATAATTGATTATATGTTGGTAAATAATTACATTATTTTTTTTAAAAAAAATATTAAGAAAACCGTCGGTAATCCGTCGCTAATTACCGACGGATCACCGACAGCCACTTTAATATTTTAATTTTTATTTATTTTTATTAAATATTCCGTCAGTAATCCGTCGGTAAATAATTACATTATTTTTCAAAAATGATATTAAGAAAACCGTCGGTAATCCGTCGATGATTACCGACGGATTACCGACGGCCACTTTAATATTTTAGTTTTTATTTATTTTTATTAAATATTCCGTCGGTAATCCGTCGGTAAATAATTACATTATTTTTCAAAAAAGATATTAAGAAAACCGTCGGTAATCCATCGATGATTACCGACGGATTACCGACGGCCACTTTAATATTTTAGTTTTTATTTATTTTTATTAAATATTCCGTCGGTAAAAAATTACGTTATTTTTTAAAAAAAATATTAAGAAAACCGTCGGTAATCCGTCGATAATTACCGACGGCCACTTTAATATTTTAGTTTTTATTTATTTTTATTAAATATTCCGTCGGTAATCCGTCGGTAAAATATTACGTTATTTTTTAAAAAAAATATTAAGAAAAACGTCGGTAATCCGTCGCTAATTACCGACGGATTACCGATGGCCACTTTAATATTTTAATTTTTATTTATTTTTATTAAATATTTCGTCGGTAATTCGTCAGTAAATAATAACATTATTTAAAAAAATATATATATTAAATAAACCGTCGGTGTATATATGTATGAATGTTTGTATGTATATACATATATGTGTGTATGTCTATGTTGATGATTGTATATGTGTGTATGTATATGTGTGATAGTACTAGTGGTGTACCCGCGCGATGCAGCGCGGGTGAATCACAATTCCGAAACATTAGTTTAACCCTGTATCATGTTTCTTTATCACTTTGGATTTTATTTCATGAGTTTACGTGGTTAATTTGCAAATCAACTAATATATAAAGTTAAAGGTTAATATTGTTTATTAGTAAGATCGAATGGAAAATAACGTATTAGGCTTCTAAACCCATAAACTCAGAACCTATTACAAAACTTGAAAATCTTGATTGAACAAAGAAAAACAATCATTTGTAAATAATGCTCATCCGTATATCCAGAAAGCTGCTTAGTTTCATTGATGCACTCATCCGCTAATTTCCTGCAAAAAATGTGCAATGATTTTAATAGAAATATATGGTACCAAATGTGTAATAATACAATTGTTGATTATACCTTATTCATCACGTAAAACTTCTTGATAGACGACGTTTGAGGTGTAGACTCCGGCACGATTGAATTTTTTCACAGGCTTCACTAACACCTTCGTATTGCCCCGTGAAATCCCTCTCGATAACGCCACGTAAAGTTGCCCGTGTGAGAATACTGATTCCGGTAGATAGACACCTACATTAGGAATTGTTTGGCCTTGAGCTTTATTGATTGTCATAGAAAAGCTAAGCCGAATTGGAAACTGCTTTCTCTTTAGCTTAAATGGGAACATGTTATCTTCAGATGGACATAAGGGAATTCTCGGAAGAAATACTCTCTTTCCAGCATGCTGACCAACAGCTATTTCTGCATCAATGACGTTTTGTTGAAAGCCCCTGCATATCAATCTACTGCCATTACATAATCCATTCGAGGGATCGATATTCCGCAACAATATTATTGGGCATCCAATCTTGAGACGAAGGTAATGAGGAGGCAAACCACTAACAGATAGAGAGTTTAAGAACTCCATCGGATAGATGTTATTCTTATCATCTTCTGCTTCGTCGAAACTGTAGTATATTTTTTCATCCCCATAAAACTTGTCGATCAACTGATAATTAATCTCATCGACATTCTCATTTTTAGTTGATAGTATAGCCCTCGAAATGATATAATCCGAATCAGCTCCGTTGATTTGCAGAGATGGAAAGATTGCGTCAATCAAAGCATCTTTTGATTGAACTTTATCAGTATAGGGAATGGTCATGTCATCCGGTATACGAATAAAGCTTTCATCCACCGCTTCTTCATCTCCATCACCAACTCTTAATAAAAAATCTGAAAACCATGGATCAGTGCGTGCTCTCATATTGAGCGTTAACCGTATCTTTTTAATCGTGGGCCAAAGAGGTGACATTCGTAGGCTAGAATCTACAATCTGTGCTCGGGTTCCACGCCTCACGACCGGTAATACTTGTCTAAAATCACCCCCCAAAACCATTATCTTTCCACCGAATGGGAGTGCCACCCCTATGATGTCTTGCATTGTTCGATCGAGCGCCTCCACCGCCTGCCTCTTTGCCATTGACGCTTCGTCCCAAATGATTATTTTTGCATCTCGAATCAATTGGGCAGCCCCACTTTGTTTTTTTATGTTGCACATTGAGTTATTATCAAGGTTGAGAGGAATCTTGAATCTAGAGTAGGCTGTTCGACCTCCAGGCATATTATTGGCAGCAACACCCGACGAAGCGGTTGCGAGAGCAATATGACCATGGGAACGGATGTTGGCAAGCAAAGCTTTGTATAAAAATGTCTTCCCGGTTCCACCCGGGCCATCTATAAAGAACACTCCTGGACAATCATCGTCTACGTGCCTCATGATCTCATCATATGCATATTTCTGGTCGGAATTCAGAGAGTCTTGGGCACGCAAGTGTTCGTCTTCCACAACTATAGAGCATTCCTCTTGTACCTCACGAAAGTCTCCAGATTGAAAATTGGCATCTGCATCTACCATTGGAAGATCGAAATCATCAAGACTCTTACCCATAGATTGTAGAAAAACGAGGATATCAGTTAGAACCATATTACGAACTCGATTAACACTTTCACATTGTCGCATATAATCTTGAGAAAGTGAATCATAGTGGTCATCCCATAAGTTGCGAACATCTCCTGGCTCACAATATATCAACATCGTCGCAAGTAACCTCCCAAGGGCAGCCAGAAATTGAAACAATGAGGCCTCTACGAGACATTGAGATAAATTATCATCGTTCTCTATTAACCCTCTCTCAAGACATGCTTTACGAAATGTAGGGTGCAATAAGCCATTGACAGTGTATAGATCTTCAAAGCAAGTAGGCCCAGTAATATGAGACAAAAGTAGGCGTAAGTAAAACCGCTCTCCTTCAGCTGGATTTGCAGAAACCAGTCGCCCTTTCATTGGTGCTCATTGTCGAGTATTCCATCGACGTGATTTCGAATTCCATGTGTAGTGTTTTGGAAAGTCTTTGTACAAATATTGCCTTGCACCCGTGTCTGTTTTATTTCTATCAAAAAATGCAGTCAACATTGTCCGCTTATCTCTCTCTCTATCAACAATATCTGTCATTATATCATCATCTCTAAACCTAACCATTTGTTTGTTAGGGAGATGGAGTTGCAATGCCATCACGAAAGGGTGCATTTGAGAAAGTTTGAAGCTAAAAATTCGCCATATCGCCTCGGGAGGGGAGACATAACGTGCATCTTGGAACCTTCTAATTTCGTTAATAACGACCCTTTCTTCTGTTGAATCGATATGAACAACTTGTTTGTCGTGACCCTTGTAAACATACTTGAAGATATACTTCACAGATGTTATACTTGAGCAAGCCTCAACATTGATATGACAATTGAACATCATTAGCAGCTTTGGGTTATACGGGACCACCCATCTATTATCCAGGATATGGCCTCGTGCATTCACATTTATTCCACTATTTCTCCGTCGATATAATGGATATGAGTCCTCAGCTTGCATCGTCTTGTCGTTGAACTGTTTAGGATATCTGGAACGACATTTTTTCGGCTCACCTTGCATACAAGGACAAGAAGGGTTTAAATGACCCCAAGGACCATGCATCATGTGTTGGGCGACCAATTGGTGCATTTGGGGATACCTTGTTGGGTCCGGAATTTCAGCACACACGTTTTTGTCGTAATGATCTGGATTGGTCATTTTGTGTTCGGGTGTCATTATTAGAAGAAAATGTGCATGCGGAAAACCACGCTTCTGAAACTCGATGACATAAACATATGCCCCGACTTTACCGAGGATGTGCTTCTTGAAGAGTTGGTCTTTCATATCCTCTAGTTTGGCACGAAAAACTCTTGCAACAAGGTCTGGCCGATCAGTTGCAGTCTGACCAGACAACAACTCTCTTCTGATTTCAGGCCACTTTGGATTGCATGTCATTGTAAGGAATATATCGGGCTTCCCATCATCTTGCACTAAAGTCATGGCATCAAGAAATCTTTGTCGCATATCACGTGGGCCTCCGATGAAACTTGCAGGCAACACAACCCGTTGTCCGATTCTACTTGGTATCACCTCACCAGCATTGACGCAATCCACAACACCTTGGTATAAATCTGCTCTTATTTTGGCTTGTTTTTTATCACAAAAATCCAAACGTGAAGTCTCAATCTTGATGTAGATATCTACCACAAACTGTTGTAACAACCTTCCCCCCAATAGAATTACATTCTCGTTCGAACGAATCTGGAACTTATAACAATAGTATTCCCGCATCGTTACAGTATTCTTGTTGCTTCTCACATCAACCTCTGTGTAATGTGTATGTTATGAAATAAATATAAATTGATGACAAGAATGTTTAAACTGATATTTGTTGTCTTAATTAAAACATAAAAATTGCAACATGGTTCGTACCTTCTGAATCTTCCTCCATGTTTCTTCATCGTTAACACTTTGATTCACGCAAACTCCATGTCTAGGTATATTAGAATGCCATCCAGGTTCACCGTTGGGAAAGAACAAAGGATAGGACAACGGGTCATAACAACTGAAGTAATATTGAGTTTTTTGGCTATAGTCAGACCTCCCACACACAACAATACTTCTCTTGTATGCAGCTATGCTATCATTACATTCAACCCAAATACCAGCAACCTGGCATAATTGTATAACTCAATATTATTTAGTGCATAATCTAATCTTATTTCAAAAACGATAAACCAAATACTTGTATTCAAACCTCTGATGTGGTCGGTCGGTTGTACACCCTTTGGTCAAGTTCCACCGAAGCATTCAAAGTGACTCTATAGTTCTCGAGTGGTCCTAGCTCACCAAGGCTTCGAAATGTTCTCACGTATGGGTTCATAGAAAGAACACGAGTCAAAATTTCAATGACATTTCTATCAAGATTTGGCCACTGGAGTCTGTGCGATAACTCCGATTCTGAATCATAAAAGTACAACTGTAAGTACCTAGGTTTTCCATCCCTCGGTACTAACTGATCAATTTTATGATATACAGCTCCGTGCGCACGAAATGTATATACTCCGTCTGTCATGTTTGCCATTGAAGTATCCAAGTTTACACCCATTGACGTGAATGAAAAGTTCGTATTGTATGCACGTACGTTATGCCTAAACATTTTTCCTAATTCAGATTGCTCTGAGAAAAGTTTGTATAATTCTACAGGAATGGGTGAGTATGCCAACTTTGTCTTCCCTTTCATGCAAAAAAAGGAAGGGAATTCAAATTTTAACCGTTTTGCTCCACAGTATTGACATGGATTTTGTTCCTTCAAGACACGATGTTCTCTAGGTATACCATCATAAACAAAATCATACGGATCCTCCTGGTGGATGTCATGTTGGATTGAAGTATTGACTTCGGCCCCAATACGACCTCCTACATGATAAGACACTTGAATGTTTACAGTACTGATTATTGATTTTTTGTTTAGAGGATGTGAAATTAAAAAGTAAAACCAACCTCTGAATACTTGACTAGCAACTTCATCAAAAAGAGGTAGGAGTATACCACGATTACTTCGAATGCCTATGTAGGAAAAAATTGTAATTTCAAGGAGATTTTAATTAATAAAATTGGTAAAAAAAAATAAAAAAAATAATAAATGCACGATTTTACCGTTGAAGTTTTCATGTGTCAACTCCGAACATATTGGAGTCGTTCCTTCTTTGCTTGTAACACTTGTTCCTTGTGTGTTAACACTTGTGCTTCCTATGTTATTTTCTTTATTTCGATGATAATAATTTATGTTCCAAAATTTTCTCTTTTCAGCAGTCACTGCACTAACAGGGGTTGTTTCATTGACGTTCACGTACGACGTCTCAATAAGTGTTGTAGATTGACTACCTCCTTCATTGTTAGCTATTTTTCTCATTTTGTTCTTCTCCTTTTGTCGTTCATAATATCGTCTGTTGTATTCCTTTCTTTTTTCTGCAACGATATTATTTTAGATAAATATATATACTACGAGGGACTATGTCACGAATTAATACCATATATAATGATATTTACAGTGAGTATTCCATATACCTTTTGCTATATTTTCATCAACTTGCGTTACATCACCATTTGTAATTTTGTCATCACTCATCCTCATTGGATACTGTAAAATGATGGCCATACGATATCGTTTTATCTATAAAATGATGTGTAAAAGTTGGAATTGGAATGAAGTAAGTTAAATCCATTTATTAACTTGTCGTCCTTGTTATTTACCTTGGTTGTTTGGATAAAAGTTGATTTGATAGAAATTTTGTTCACGAAACACATCACTCATTCTTTTTTTGGATATCTAATAATTTCATTAGTCAGTTTAATTAACAATTGAAAATATATCATTATTAGACAACAAAGAGACAACAATTTAACTTAAACCGCCATACATATAAAAGATACAAGTTCCCAAATCAAAAATATACCAAAAATACATAATAATACTAATCCACTTGGCCCTCCAATGTTTTTATGTCATCATAATTCTAACGGCATCTGCTTCCGGCATATGTGGTTCTACCACAATTGTAGTTAACTCCGTAGAATTCAAAACATTATCTGAAAATTGTCGCATATACATTTTAATAAAATAGAATATGTAAATAATAAAATAGTTTATTAAATAATAAAAGTAACTTGTTACGTACTTGCGTGCAAATGGATGAGTTTTACTCGGGATGCATATATTATAGATTTATTTGCGATTGCACGAGCTATCTCCCCAAAACGGAATGGTGTCGAATCATACAACCTCATCTTTATAATATTTCCCCTATTATGAATAATAAAAATGTTAGTTACTAAGATAATTTTTTAATACTTTATAATATAAACTTACGGTTCGTCTTGGAGAAATATTTCAAAGCATCCAAATATCAAAAAACCATGATTTCGGAAAGATCCTCTTCGCCGACCCGCGATGATTTTTCCAACAACATCTAGAACAAAAATTACCATTTTTTAAAATTAGAATCGTTTTATCAAATATGATTTTATTGTTTTAGAAATATAAATGTAACAAATAACTTAAATTTACCGATCATGGATTTTCGCCTACTACGATCTTCCACAAGTGTTCTTATAGAATGTACCAATGGATAGAACGGAAAGTCAAATTGGACATCCATCATCAATGGTATGAAGGTTGTGTATGGTTCAATTAGGATTGTCCATTCACCGGAGGCGAAACCATAACCTTCATACCTCCAGTCATTGAGATTATGTCCAAGTCTGAAACGATTCATTTGGAAAACGCCTCCCACCAAGTTCATTTGTGTGTATATTCGAATTAACCGAATATGATGAACAATTGCTACCATTTTTGTTCTCTAACATACAATAAAATACCAGTTAAATAGATTTAAAATAAACATTTTATCCGTTAATTTAATATATCAAATTTCTAACTTACGTTTTGGTCAAGTAAAAAAATGAACACTCTTTGTTCCCTAACATCTTCCCAAACGCACTCCACGCGAACACTTGTCAAACTCCATGTTGCATGTACGTCGTTTAGCGATGAAAACGCATCAATATTATATGGAGAGTCCATTTTCTACAAGAACGGTAAATAAATAGATAAAAGATTGTAAAACTATGATTATTTTTATATTAAATAATGAAAATATAAGTTATATTTTTTTAAATACTTATTCAATGTAATTAAGAAGATGCAAACAAGGGACGAAAACCACAGTAAGTAGGAACGAAAAACACAAAAATAGGGATGTAAACCACATATGTCGGGACGTAAGGGTATTAACGCAACAATATTCCAATCACACAATTTATAAGTTAGGGCTCATTACTTTTCTTACTTAACAGAAGCAAAATACTCTTAGTTGTAATCTCATTCACTAATGAATAATATCTAAAAACAAATTTTTTGGATAAAAAATAGTAGGGAAACAAGTTTTTTAGACGCAACCATAACTTTAAAGCTAGACGTGCTATTCACATACTATAGGAGACGAGTGTACCAATCAAAGAGTAAATGATTCACATACCTGCAGGTCGAGATTGACGGCAGAAATGAGAGACAGAGCAGTAGGTATTCAAAGGTAATCTATAGTAAACAGACGTAAAAAAATAAGCAGACTTCAGAGGTATTCAAATGTAATCAGACGTCTAAAAAAAGCAAACAACCCCTAACTGTTGGGGACCATGCTTGACAATTTTAAATAAGGGTTGTTTTTGCGAGTGGTCAATGTAGAAGTTTGAACCATTTACGGTCCGATTCAGGAATAGGGATGATGGTTTGACCCGACTCTGGCAAGGGAAGGAAAATGCCAGAGCTCACAAGGGTGAAAAGTTTATAATTTTTATTTTGTTTAAACATAAAGTTCAATATTTTTAGTAAGCAATTGTGTTAGTTTCTAATCTTTGTTATCCCTGCCAGTCACCATTATTTTAGCTCATTTCAGGATCATGGTGGTTAAGGATATTGCGAGCTGTGGATATTATGTGTTCATGTCATTCTTTAACATCTAATTTTGTTTAGTGTAGTTCTTTATGTAGCTTATGGGATCAACTGAACGACATGCTTTTCCTGCTTATTAGAAGCATATTGCCATTAAAACTTATTAGAAGGAACATGAGAACCAAGTCTGGTTACGAAAGGCACCCTCAAATATCAATCAAGATATAACAAGTTCATGCTGGTAGCACCAATAGACATGGAACTATACCATATAAGAACCCTAAAGGCTAAACGTATTCAGCAAGTATAGTGTCTTTACCTGGATTTCACAGGTAATATAAGAGACTGTTTATGTGAAGACCCTGAAAGCATGTCAAAAAATTGCAAAAAATGAAGTTTTCAGTAGTTAATGAAGCTTGAGACAATCTTGGAAGGGGAAGAATTGTTAGGAAAAGTAGAGCAAGTAAGCACATTAAACAACACAAAAGAAGACTAAATCAAGTAAGGACATTAAAATGCTAAGGGAAAGTGCAAACTTTTAAATGACACAAGGAGTATTTGTAATTATGTGAGTTATTGAATTATGAATACAAAGAACTTTTGTCGATATGTATTTATAATAGATAGGTGGGATAAGATTTTTTGTTGATAACATATAATCGATTAATCGATCTACATAGCAATTTAACTGTCTTAAACCAACATTTACTTTTTTTCAAATGGCACAACCTTGATAGTATTCTATTTCTATGTACAGGTCCCTGACCTTTCTGTGGAGGATTACATTACCGCCACTGCTTTGAAACACCCAATATATATGCCTCATACAGCGGGAAGGTACCAAGCTAGGAGATTTAGGAAGGCTCAGTGCCCAGTTGTGGAGCGGTTGACCAACTCTCTTATGATGCATGGGAGGAACAACGGTAAGAAACTGATGGCTGTTCGCATAGTCAAGCATGCAATGGAGATCATCCACCTATTAACCGATGCTAATCCCATTCAAATTATTGTCGATGCTGTCATCAACAGGTATATAACTTCCGGACCATGAATTTTTATTTGTTTATATATTTATCATTACAATACCTTTCAGTGACTTTTATCATATATATAATATGGCTTTCTTGTTTAAAGCATATATGATTCTTGTCTCAGAAACCTGTACATTCTAATGACATAATTGGATTTGGTATTTTGATTGATAAAAAGGGTTGTTTAGTTGGTGATTATAATTGACCGTGGGTTGTTATATAAACAGTGGACCAAGAGAAGATGCAACGACCCCCTTGATTTACCTCACACAAGGGATACTACTATCATATTAGAGCGACCCCCTTGATTTACCTCGACTAATAAACTTTTTGGGTCATGTAGGAGTACAGAAAGTGATATTTCTATCTTCGACCGTGCTATGGTTTTTGCGAGTGGTCAATGTAGAAGTTTGAACCATTTACGGTCCGGTTCAGGAATAGGGATGATGGTTTGACCCGACTCTGGCAAGGGAAGGAAAATGCCAGAGCTCACAAGGGTGAAAAGTTTGTAATTTTTATTTTGTTTAAACATAAAGTTCAATATTTTTAGTAAGCAATTGTGTTAGTTTCTAATCTTTGTTATCCCTGCCAGTCACCATTATTTTAGCTCATTTCAGGATCATAGTGGTTAAGGATGTTGCGAGCTGTGGATATTATGTGTTCATGTCATTCTTTAACATCTAATTTTGTTTAGTGTAGTTCTTTATGTAGCTTCTGGGATCAACTGAACGACATGCTTTTCCTGCTTATTAGAAGCATATTGCCATTAAAACTTATTAGAAGGAACATGAGAACAACCAAGTCTGGTTACGAAAGGCACCCTCAAATATCAATCAAGATATAACAAGTTCATGCTGGTAGCACCAGTTACAGGACCGACTATTCTACAAGAGACATGGAACTATACCATATAAGAACCCTAAAGGCTAAACGTATTCAGCAAGTATAGTGTCTTTACCTGGATTTCACAGGTAATATAAGAGACTGTTTATGTGAAGACCTTGAAAGCAAGTCAAAAAATTGCAAAAAATGAAGTTTTCAGTAGTTAATGAAGCTTGAGACAATCTTGGAAGGGGAAGAATTGTTAGGAAAAGTAGAGCAAGTAAGCACATTAAACAACACAAAAGAAGACTAAATCAAGTAAGGACATTAAAATGCTAAGGGAAAGTGCAAACTTTTAAATGACACAAGGAGTATTTGTAATTATGTGAGTTATTGAATTATGAATACAAAGAACTTTTGTCGATATGTATTTATAATAGATAGGTGGGATAAGATTTTTTGTTGATAACATATAATCGATTAATCGATCTACATAGCAATTTAACTGTCTTAAACCAACATTTACTTTTTTTACCTGGATTTCACAGGGCTTGTAGAGTCTGCAAAATTTCCTACTTTAATTCATAAATCTTTGCCTCATCTTATAGAGTTGACCCAAAATATCTACTTGAGTTGTTCCAAAATATGAATTGCAAGCAGCAAAACTGATGACATTAAGTGCTAGATCACACTCACTTGCACTGGATTCTCACATTAACTTTTCATTTAACATCAAATTTATTCCCTCGATATGATGCGAATAAATTTTCAGAAAGGGCCTCTTTTGGGGATATCGAATGACAAATGCATTGCTTGATAGGTACTGCTAAGGGTGTGCAAAATCATCCAATTCCAACTTAACAATCCAATTCCTAACATATATACGTATCAATTTCTTTAGCAAATCAATTTCTTTAGCAAATCAGGTGAAAGATTAAGACTATAGGTGGAAAATAATACAAAAACTAAACCCTGGGAGCGGAAAAAAGAACCTGATACGCCGATCAGCACCGAGCACAGATACGCCGATTGAACCAAGCAGCACCGAGCACAGATACGCCGATCGAGATGGCGATACCGATGGCGGAAAACGTGTAATCAAAACCCTAGACCAACATAATAAACAGCTAAATGTTGATTCAAAAACAGAGAAATCAAAAATCAAAATGGAAATGCAAAATCGAAATGAAAATGCAGAATCTTGAAGAGAAATGATAGCATTACCTCAAAGAACACGGCTAGGGTTTTGAAGAAGCTATGGAGAAATTGTGATTCACATATGGTAGGATTTATACCGGAGAAATCAAAGCATATCTCTGAGAAATTTGATCTCAGATCTTCCATTTTGGTGATTAAAGAGGATGTAGCAGCAACAAACAGGAAAAGCATTATTTGAAGGTATCAAAACAGGTTTGAGAATAGAGAGAAACATGAAATTAGAAGGAGAAGGTATCGAGATGGAAAAAGCAAAGGGTTGCAGTGTTTGAGATTGGAGAGAAACATGAAAATAGAAGGAGAAGGGATCGAGATGGAAAAAGCAAGGGGTCTTAGTGTTTGTCTTGGGTATGACCAGTAGTAAACCCTTGTTATGGTTTGGCATTGTTGTACACAATGCATTATAAGTTGCACTTAAGAGTTTTTCAAATTGTGTGCATAAAATAGTTGCACCTCATGCATGAAGACTTGTAATTAAGAGTTTTGGTCAAAGCCAATATTAAAGTAGTATAGATATGTACACGTATGTATATACACTACACCAATTGTTGTCTTGGACAACAAAGGCTAATTGCCTATGTTGCTTAAGATAAGCTTAGGCAACAAAGACGAATATATGTTGCCTAAGTTTTCTCTTAAGGCAAAGTGTGGTTCTATGTTGCCTAAGTGTCACCTTAGGCAACATATAAATGATTATATGTTGGTAAATAATTACATTATTTTTTTTAAAAAATATTAAGAAAACCGTCGCTAAATACCGACGGATTACCGACGGCCACTTTAATATTTTAATTTTTATTAAATATTCCGTCGGTAATCTGTCGGTAAATAATTACATTATTTTTCAAAAAAAATATTAAGAAAACCGTCGGTAATCCGTCGCTAATTACCGACGGATTACCGACGGCCACTTTAATATTTTAATATTTATTTATTTTTATTAAATATTCCGTCGGTAATCCGTCAGTAAATAATAACATTTTTTTTAAAATATATTAAATAAATCGTCGGTGTATATATGTATGAATGTTTGTATGTATATACATGTATGTGTGTATGTCTATGTTGATGATAGTATATGTGTGTATGTATATGTATATGTACACGTATGTATATACACTACACCAAATGTTGTCTTGGACAACAAAGGCTAGTTGCCTATGTTGCTTAAGATAAGCTTAGGCAACAAAGACGAATATATGTTGCCTAAGTTTTCTCTTAGGCAAAGTGTGGTTCTATGTTGCCTAAGTGTCACCTTAGGCAACATATAAATGATTATATGTTGGTAAATAATTACATTATTTTTTTTAAATATATTAAGAAAACCGTCGGTAATCCGTCGCTAATTACCGACGGATTACCAACGACAACTTTAATATTTTAATTTATTTATATTTTTATTAAATATTCCGTCGGTAATCCGTTGGTAAAAATTTACATTATTTTTTAAAAAAATATTAAGAAAACTGTCGGTAATCCGTCCCTAATTACCGACGGATTACCGATGGCCACTTTAATATTTTAATATTTATATATTTTTATTAAATATTCCGTCGGTAATCCGTCAGTAAATAATTACATTATTTTTTTAAAAAAATATATTAAATAAACCGTCGGTGTATATATGTATGAATGTTTGTATGTATATACATGTATGTGTGTATGTCTATGTTGATGATAGTATATGTGTGTATGTATATGTATATGATAGTATATGTACACGTATGTATATACACTACACCAAATGTTGTCTTGGACAACAAAGGCTAATTGCCTATGTTGCTTAAGATAAGCTTAGGCAACAAAGACGAATATATGTTGCCTAAGTTTTCTCTTAGGCAAAGTGTGGTTTTATGTTGCCTAAGTGTCAACTTAGGCAACATATAAATGATTATATGTTGGTAAATAATTACATTATTTTTTTAAAAAAAATATTAAGAAACCCGTCGGTAATCCGTCGTTAATTACCGACGGATTACCGACGGCCACTTTAATATTTTAACTTTTATTAAATATTACGTCGGTAATCCGTCGGTAAATAATTACATTATTTTTCAAAAAAGATATTAAGAAAACCGTCGGTAATCCGTCGATAATTACCGACGGATTACCGTCGGCCACTTTAATATTTTAGTTTTTATTTATTTTTATTAAATATTCCGTCGGTAATCCGTCGGTAAAAAATTACGTTATTTTTTAAAAAAAAATATTAAGAAAACCGTCGGTAATCCGTCTCTAATTACCGACGGAATACCGACGGCCACTTTAATATTTTAATTTTTATTTATTTTTATTAAATATTCCGTCGGTAATCCGTCAGTAAATAATAACATTATTAAAAAAAAATATATATTAAATAAACCGTCGGTGTATATATATATGAATGTTTGTATGCATATACATGTATGTGTGTATGTCTATGTTGATGATAGTATATGTGTGTATGTATATGTATATGATAGTATATGTACACGTATGTATATACACTACACCAAATGTTGTCTTAGACAACAAAGGCTAATTGCCTATGTTGCTTAAGATAAGGTTGGGCAACAAAGACTAATATATGTTGCCTAAGTTTTCTCTTAGGCAAAGTGTGGTTCTATGTTGCCTAAGTGTCACCTTAGGCAACATATAAATGATTATATGTTGGTAAATAATTACATTTTTTTTTTAAAATATTAAGAAAAGCGTCGCTAAATACCGACGGATTACCGACGGCCACTTTAATATTTTAATATTTATTTATTTTTATTAAATATTACGTCGGTAATCCGTCGGTAAATAATTACATTATTTTTCAAATAAAATATTAAGAAAACCGTCGGGAATCCGTCGCTAATTACCGACGGATTATCGACGGCCACTTTAATATTTTTGTTTTTATTTATTTTTATTAAATATTCCGTCGGTAAAAAATTACGTTATTTTTAAAAAAAATATTAAGAAAACCGTCGGTAATCCGTCGCTAATTAGCGACGGATTACCGACGACCACTTTAATATTTTAATTTTTATTTATTTTTATTAAATATTCCGTCGGTAATCCGTCAGTAAATAATAACATTATTTTTTTAAAAAAATATATTAAATAAACCGTCGGTGTATATATGTATGAATGTTTGTATGTATATACATGTATGTGTGTATGTCTATGTTGATGATAGTATATGTGTGTATGTATATGTATATGTATATGATAGTATATGTACACGTATGTATATACACTACACCAAATGTTGTCTTGGACAACAAAGGCTAATTGCCTATGTTGCTTAAGATAAGCTTAGGCAACAAAGACGAATATATGTAGCCTAAGTTTTCTCTTAGGCAAAGTGTGGTTCTATGTTGCCTAAGTGTCACCTTAGGCAACATATAAATGATTATATGTTGGTAAATAATTACATTATTTTTATTAAAAAAATATTAAGAAAACCGTCGGTAATCCGTCGCTAATTACCGACGTATTACCGACGGCCACTTTAATATTTTAATTTTTATTTATTTTTATTAAATATTCCGTCGGTAATCCGTCGGTAAATAATTACATTATTTTTCAAAAAAGATATTAAGAAAACCGTCGGTAATCCGTCGGTAATCCTCGATAATTACCGACGGATTACCGACGGCCACTTTAATATTTTAGTTTTTATTTATTTTTATTAAATATTCCGTCGGTAATCCGTCGGTAAAAAATTACGTTATTTTTTAAAAAAAATATTAAGAAAACCGTCGGTAATCCGTCGCTAATTACCGACGGATTACCGACGGCCACTTTAATATTTTAATATTTATTTATTTTTATTAAATATTCCGTCGGTAATCCGTCAGTAAATAATAAAATTATTTAAAAAAATATATATTAAATAAACCGTCGGTGTATATATGTATGAATGTTTGTATGTATATACATGTATATGTGTATGTCTATGTTGATGATAGTATATGTGTGTATGTATATGTATATGATAGTATATGTACACGTATGTATATACACTACACCAAATGTTGTCTTGGACAACAAAGGCTAATTGCCTATGTTGCTTAAGATAAGCTTAGGCAACAAAGACGAATATATGTTGCCTAAGTTTTCTCTTAGGCAAAGTGTGGTTCTATGTTGCCTAAGTGTCACCTTAGGCAACATATAAATGATTATATGTTGGTAAATAATTACATTATTTTTTTTTAAAAATATTAAGAAAACTGTCGCTAAATACCGACGGATTACCGACGGCCACTTTAATATTTTAATTTTTATTTATTTTTATTAAATATTCCGTCGGTAATCCGTCGGTAAATAATTCAATTATTTTTCAAAAAAAATATTAAGAAAACCGTCGGTAATCCGTCGCTAATTACCGACGGATTACCGACGGCCACTTTAATATTTTAATTTTTATTTATTTTTATTAAATATTCCGTCGGTAATCCGTCAGTAAATAATAACATTATTTTTTTAAAAAAATATATTAAATAAACCGTCGGTGTATATATGTATGATTGTTTGTATGTATATACATGTATGTGTGTATGTCTATGTTGATGATAGTATATGTGTGTATGTATATGTATATAATAGTATATGTACACGTATGTATATACACTACACCTGTAACAACCCAAATTCAAGTAGGTTTTAGAGTTTGGTGGCCAAAGTGAAATAAATGAAAGTTAAGTTAAGGGGTCATTTCTGTAAATTGTGCAAGGTATAAATGGGCACAAGATTCTAGGGCTGCCCCCATTTAACAAATCAGTGTTTTGGTAGTGTGGGTGTGTGGTGGCGTGAAAGAAGAAGAAGAAGAAGAAGAAGAAGGAGAAGGAGAAAGCTAAAGGGAGGAGAAATCAAGGAAGATATTGCAAGGTAATACATCCTAATTAGTTCTTCTGATTAGTGTAATGCTTCTCCTTCTTATTGTTCCGAATTCTTAATACTGATTTGGAAGATTACTTGAGTTTTCACCATATTTCCTTCAAAATGAGTTTTATGGGTTTTTTGTCTTAATAAATCGATTTAAGGGGTTATATATGGATTAAGTGGGTGTTTAGGGTTGGTGGATGAACCCTTATAGTCGTCTAACCAAACTAATGGCTTAAATCGGAGTATTAATCGGTTTTAGAAATTCTAAGTTCGAACAGCAGCGTTTTCCGGACACCAGTGTTTGAAGGTGTCCGGATATGTTGAAGGTGTCCGGATATGTTAAGGGTGTCCGGATATGTTGAGGTTGTCCGGATAAGTCTGGCGTCCGGATAAGTCTGGCGTCCGGATAAGTCTGGCGTCCGGATTAGTATGGCGTCCGGATAAGCATGACATCCGGATATGTGTAGTGTCCGGATGGGTGCTGTGTCCGGGAAGGGATATCCGGACAGTAGAGCTGGGATATTTTCTGATGTGGATCTTTTGCCTTAGGTGTTCTGTGAGTGTAGCTTGAAGGTGATTAGGGAGTGCATTGTGCGACAATCAAGGTGAGTTCCCTAAACCTCTTTTACGACGTAACTGTTAAATGATTCTTTTACTGATTATGGTTTTAACAAGCATGAAATATTTATGAACTGATATGCATGAAAGAAATGTTTGATATGTTGAAATGATGCGCATGATTTATAAAAGGGTCAAATGCTTTATGAAACGTATGTGCATGCTATGTGATGTCGGTCTGTACTGTGGGATCAATGAGCCTCGGGATCTGATGATCCCTTGGATATGTTTGACGAGACGGTAGGTTGGAATTCGTTTCCTCCTAGGCGGGTATCGGGGAGTCTGCTTGGGCCCCGATACGAGAACGGCGAAAGGAAAGTCTGCTTGGGCCCCGATCGCGTATGGTTAAGGGATCCATTACACAGTGCAGTACCATATGTGATGATTTATGATGCATTTTAATGAAAGGATTTCATATTGTTTATGCATGTTCTTTTACGGAGGGAATTCACTAGACCTTTTGGTCTAACCCTCACTTTTCAAAAAACTAAACCATTTTCAGGTAAGCGTTCCGCAAGTTCCTCGGGGAGGAAATAGGAGGGACATAGCACACTTGGAGATTTGAGCGACTCCAAGATTTAGAATACTGACATAGATAGAGCTCGGTTGTGGATTTTGTAGACTTCCGCTGTCATTTTTGATAAGCTCGTTTATTGATGTATTGAACAGGTTAAACTTTTGTACTGTAAAACGCTCAGTTCTGTGATTTTAATGCTTAGTAAGTTTTTGGGACGTTACAAATGGTATCAGAGCCTTAGTTTAAGGGATTTAGGTGACCACTTGGGCCTAAACTTAAACTATAAGATGAGGAACACAGCCGAGACATAGGATTGCCTCTAGGAACAATCACTATAAATGCGCTTAGGAATAAGGTGCCAAGGACAAACGTGTAAGGTAAGTTTAGGATTACACCTGGCCAGTGTAATTATGAACTTATAGGTACATGTGCGTGCTTACAATACCTTACTTATAGCAAATTTGTTGTGTCACGTCTAGTAAGGATTAACTATCGGTTTCTTTCAGTTTAGCGCTATGGCTGGGAGAGCGTTGAGGAATAGGTCAGCAAGATCCCTGAGGGATAGACCGAACTCCATTGTTTGGGGAAGTGTCGTGTAAGAGTCATTATGATGTGATGTATGTAGACATCGTAGAGAAGAAACATTGTAAAGAATGTTATGAGTCGTCTAGTGGTAGCTCTTCATGGATTCGGAGAGGATGAATGTTTGAGTTTGAGTAAGACTCCAGTTTCGGGAGAGTCCTAGTTATGGAAACCATGGGATAGATCAGTTGGGAGGGTAAGATCGAATAGTGTTAAAACCTTGAAAGTATCAATGGAGCCCTGACTTTTTAGTCTAGCTTTTCATTGGCAGGATAAATGGAATAAGGTACTTATAGTGAATTGAAAGCATGTAGAAGTAGAAGGTGAGACTGTCGATCAAAGCGAAAATAGTGTGACATGGTTGAGTAAGTGAGATGTGGAACGCATGTACATCAAGTTAGTGCTTGATCGAGAGGGCGACCCTTGGTCGAAGGAAGAGTGTCAAGGATAAGTTGCGTGGGTGAAGCGGTTGACCTTGCTAGGGTGAGTATCCTTCAATTGCAAGTAGAGTTTCATGCATAGCTTTCTCAAATATAACATGAAAATTTTCACGATTTGAATTAAATGTGTAAATATCAATTTTGATTGAAAAGGAGTCAGAAGGTGCAAGCGTATGTTTAAAGAAAAGGTGATTTCATTCACATTGCACAATGAAATTTTGAGCCTAACGATTGCAAGGTATTTCACACTTTTCATGATAAGTTAAATCATTACAAAAGGTCGAGAAGACGTGTGCCAGCAAAACTTTTACAATCAAATGAATTTTAACCGATTGATATCATAAAAAAGAGTGCGAGAACCGACTGGTTTACTTGGTGTCAGTAACTTATTTCGAAATTGTGTCGTATGAAAGGATTTTCATTCAACGTATTACTGCCGTAATAACATCGTTCGGAATTGAGTAAGATTAAGGTTCACGGAAAGATATATGCAAACGATTCTCGAATCGTTGTGCAGGGCGTTGTAGTTATAAGAGTGATGGGGTCATGTGTACCCAAGTGTTTTCCAAACGTTGTTTATTTAAAATGATGAAATATGCGAAAAGACTTATTTACTGTATTGTCATGCATGAAGGCTATGAACCTACTAGGTCGTAGGGTATTACGTCTTAGGCTAAGGAAGAACTCCGAGAGCGGAGAGGCGTTGGTCGAGTCAAGGGAGAACGTAAGTAGTTTTGGTATTTGTGTTTAAGGGGAGAGTTGGACCTTGGAAGAGTCGGGAATGGATTTTAGTGTCAGGTGTACGAGGGTCTGTACCTTTGCTCGGTGACTGAGAACACAGTTTCCGATGGGCGATGGTGTCCGGAGGAAGGACTAGGAGTCATCAAGGTATTGGTCTTAGCAACTCTTTATGAGTAGTGTTGTGAGGCAGGAATGAAAGGCCCACGGTGTGGGCCATGGGTTTCGGAGGGAGCTTGTAATATTGATGTTACATGAGTAAGTTTTGAAAGAGATGCGACGGATTATAAAATTAACTATGATGTGTAGGGAGGAATAGGTCCCGTAAGGAACTCATGTTAAAGGATAGGATAAGGAAGTAGTTAAGAGTGTCTTTTGTGTTGAAGTCGGCAACGGTGTATGTTGGCTGAGGCCGAAGACTCAAACCAGATGAGTGTAAGTTAATAGAACATCTTGTAGAGGTGTTAAATTAGTAAGAGAAGTTATTGTTTTGATTAAGCATTCTATTCGTGAAGTATGGAGGGTTCATCGAATGATGAGTTAAGTAGCGCGAGCGAAGCGAGTGTGTAGACCTTATCGTTTAGTGAGGGATTGTGTCCAACTTACGTAAAAGCTCGAATCGTAAAGAGCTAGCTAGAATGTCTGCGTTGAACTAATTGTGAACTCGTGAGTTATAGTCAGCAAGTTGCGAAAGGACTAAGTAGCGAGATAGGCTCGATTTCATGCAGGTAACTTTGAGGGCGAGTTTAAACTGTGTATGGATGATCATGAGAGATCTGGTCTGCATGGTGATGTTATGGGCAAAGAGTGTAAGGATGTGTAGTGACAGTATTTGTCAAGCCTTCTGTGTCAGTCGATGATGTAGTAAGGCAATGTTAGAAAGATGAAGGATTAGGAGGAAGTCCTTTCGGGATTTCGGATAGAGTGTACGATTTGCAATCCTAGTTGTTGAAGTACGTGGCTTGTAAGTTGGTGTTTATTTTGACTGTTATCGGGGTGGAATGCCGGGGGCAGAATTGGGTGATTGCCCATCTGTGAGACCAAGCTTTGTGGTTACGTATGTTGTTAAGTATATTCTTGAGGGCAGAAGTAAGTTTAAATAAGATGATGAATAGATTAGTCAAGCTGTAGTATAGTAGAGGATACATCGTTAAAGAATGAAAATTGTTCCTTATGCGTGAGGGAATGATCCTAGAAGAAAATAGTTGGAAATTTTGGTTATGTTTAAGGAATGAAGTGATGATGATTGTGGGTCGGAATAGTAGTATGATCGTTAGTTGATTTGAAATGTCATGATAGAGGTATAAGCCTTTGGTTGGTTGATTTAAATTTTATAGATTTGTAAGTAATGACGTTCATTTGTTATTACAGGATGTGTTACAATTTTTGGGGGAGTGTTATTGAGACTAACACACTGATTGTTAAAGAATTATTTAAGGTAAATCTAAGTAAGAAAGTCGGGATGACGGTATATATATATGTCTGTCTGATTTTATGATCATAGTGGTTAGCCGAAAGAATTGTGGAACCCGAGTGTCGGGGTGTTCTTGAATTAATAGATTCGTTTGTAATAGGGAATCCAAGGGGTGGATTATTATAGTGAATAGGGGACGTCACTAAGGAACACTTCGAGGTCATTGGAAGTTAAAGAGGATGAGGGTTGTGTTAGTCAGAAATGTGGTGGGATTGATGTGAAATCCTTAAAGAATGTGAATTGTTGCTTATGTGTGAGAGAAATGTCTGAGAAGGTAAAAGTTGGAGATTAAAGAATGTGTAGTGACGTCGAACACTGGTCTTGTTTCAAGACGGCTTGGTTGAATGCCTTAAGATAAGATCTTGGTGAAACTGTTTGGTTATGTAAGTAATGAGAAAGCGATAGCAACATGTGGAAAGGTCGGGAGAGAGGGGCAAGTAATGTGTGGTGAGCAGTGCTCCACGCTAACGTGGGGAAGGTGTAGATAGTATGTCGGATCAAGTGAGTAAATTGGAAGTAGTACACTTGACAGTATTGTGTAGATTGTCCTTGATAGTGTGCGAACCGTTGGAAAGAATATTGAGGAAGGAAATTGTGTAAGTTTTGTGCAGGGGAGAAGTGGATGAGACAACTAGATGAGTTAAGTTAGTGACCTTGTGAGAAATGTGTAAACGATTTGGTCGTATAGTGTTTAAGCTAGTGAGAATAGCATGGTGTGACCATGGTTATTCCTCCCAGTTGGGTGAGGGTAACCGGAGTTATGTTTTATGACCGAACGAACGTGGTAATCAGCGAGGATTTGATGTGTTTCAGGATAAGTTTAATTCTAGTAGGTGAACACTTCAACGTTAGGTTTGAAGGTTCCTACCTTGGGTTACGTACAAGGATGGAGTGATGAAGTGGTTAGGATGTAAGAAATGGTTGACGAGTTGTGGTCGTGGTGGTCCGAGAAAGGGAAATGTCATCCGCATAGTCGATTGTTGATTAGGAGAAGTAATCTAGGATTGCTTGTATTTCGATGAAGGAACTCTGGGTTATGAGTTGTCGGGACGTTCAGGTTTGGATTTGTGTCAAGCGGTCAAGTGTGTGTCCGTCTCTTAGTAAATGAATCTCGTGTTGTGGCAGATGATTTAACCAAGTTCCTCCTTAAAGGAAGTGTTGATGCATGAGAAGCCTTAGTAAATCTTCTGTAGTCAAGATCGACCGGGTAGGAACAGTAGCCTACGAGTTAGAGTACCGTAAGAACTGAAGGAAATGCACCCAAGGTTCCATGTTTCGAGTCTGATGAGATGGTTGACTGAGTCAGATATAGCTTTGCTTTGGGAAGTGCAGGTTTTGATGTGGGCAAGATACCCGCATCTTTTCCAATGAGGAATTCCGGGGACGGAATTCTTTTAAGGGGGGGGGGGGGTGTTGTAACAACCCAAATTCAAGTAGGTTTTAGAGTTTGGTGGCCAAAGTGAAATAAATGAAAGTTAAGTTAAGGGGCCATTTCTGTAAATTGTGCAAGGTATAAATGGGCACAAGATTCTAGGGCAGCCCCCATTTAGCAAATCAGTGTTTTGGTAGTGTGGGTGTGTGGTGGCGTGAAAGAAGAAGAAGAAGAAGAAGAAGAAGAAGAAGAAGAAGGAGAAGGAGAAAGCTAAAGGGAGGAGAAATCAAGGAAGATATTGCAAGGTAATACATCCTAATTAGTTCTTCTGATTAGTGTAATGCTTCTCCTTCTTATTGTTCCGAATTCTTAATACTGATTTGGAAGATTACTTGAGTTTTCACCATATTTCCTTCAAAATGAGTTTTATGGGTTTTTTGTCTTAATAAATCGATTTAAGGGGTTATAGATGGATTAAGTGGGTGTTTAGGGTTGGTGGATGAACCCTTATAGTCGTCTAACCAAACTAATGGCTTAAATCGGAGTATTAATCGGTTTTAGAAATTCTAAGTTCGAACAACAACGTTTTCTGGACACCAGTGTTTGAAGGTGTCCGGATATGTTGAAGGTGTCCGGATATGTTAAGGGTGTCCGGATATGTTGAGGTTGCCCGGATAAGTCTGGCGTCCAGATAAGTCTGGCATCCGGATAAGTCTGCCGTTCGGATAAGTCTGCCGTCCGGATAAATCTGGCGTCCGGATAAGTCTGGAGTCCGGATTAGTATGGCGTCCGGATAAGCATGACATCCGGATATGTGTAGTGTCCGGATGGGTGCTGTGTCCGGGAAGGGATATCCGGACAGTAGAGCTGGGATATTTTCTGATGTGGATCTTTTGCCTTAGGTGTTCTGTGAGTGTGGCTTGAAGGTGATTAGGGAGTGCACTGTGCGACAATCAAGGTGAGTTCCCTAAACCTCTTTTACGACGTAACTGTTAAATGATTCTTTTACTGATTATGGTTTTAACAAGCATGAAATATTTATAAACTGATATGCATGAAAGAAATGTTTGATATGTTGAAATGATTCGCATGATTTATAAAAGGGTCAAATGCTTTATGAAACGTATGTGATGCTATGTGATGTCGGTCTGTACTGTGGGATCAATGAGCCTCGGGATCTGATGATCCCTTGGATATGTTTGACGAGACGGTAGGTTGGAATTCGTTTCCTCCTAGGCGGGTATCGGAGAGTCTGCTTGGGCCCCGATACGAGAACGGCGAAAGGGGAGTCTGCTTGGGCCCCGATCGCGTATGGTTAAGGGATCCATTACACAGTGCAGTACCATATGTGATGATTTATGATGCATTTTAATGAAAGGATTTCATATTGTTTATGCATGTTCTTTTACGGAGGGAATTCACTAGACCTTTTGGTCTAACCCTCGCTTTTCAAAAAAACTAAACCATTTTCAGGTAAGCGTTCCGCAAGTTCCTCGGGGAGGAAATAGGAGGGACATAGCACACTTGGAGATTTGAGCGACTCCAAGATTTAGACTACTGACATAGATAGAGCTCGGCTGTGGATTTTGTAGACTTCCGTTGTCATTTTTGTTAAGCTCGTTTATTGATGTATTGAACAAGTTAAACTTTTGTACTGTAAAACGCTCAGTTCTGTGATTTTAATGCTTAGTAAGTTTTTGGGACGTTACAACACCAAATTTTGTCTTGGACAACAAAGGCTAATTGCCTATGTTGCTTAAGATAAGCTTAGGCAACAAAGACGAATATATGTTGCCTAAGTTTTCTCTTAGGCAAAGTTTGGTTCTATGTTGCCTAAGTGTCACCATAGGCAACATATAAATGATTATATGTTGGTAAATAATTACATTATTTTTTTTTTAAAAATATTAAGAAAACCGTCGGTAATCCGTCGCTAATTACCGACGGATCACCGACGGCCACTTTAATATTTTAATTTTTATTTATTTTTATTAAATATTCCGTCGGTAATTCGTCGGTAAATAATTACATTATTTTTCAAAAAAGATATTAAGAAAATCGTCGGTAATCCGTCGATGATTACCGATAGATTACCGACGGACACTTTAATATTTTAGTTTTTATTTATTTTTATTAAATATTCCGTCGGTAATCCGTCGGTAAAAAATTACGTTATTTTTTTAAAAAAATATTAAGAAAACCGTCGGTAATCCGTTGCTAATTACCGACGGATTACCGACGGCCACTTTAATATTTTAATATTTATTTATTTTTATGAAATATTCCGTCGGTAATCCGTCAGTAAATAATAACATTATTTTAAAAAAAAATATTAAATAAACCGTCGGTGTATATATGTATGAATGTTTGTATGTATATACATGTATGTGTGTATGTCTATGTTGATGATAGTATATGTGTGTATGTATATGTATATGATAGTATATGTACACGTATGTATATACACTACACCAAATGTTGTCTTAGACAACAAAGGCTAATTGCCTATGTTGCTTAAGATAAGGTTGGGCAACAAAGACTAATATATGTTGCCTAAGTTTTCTCTTAGGCAAAGTGTGGTTCTATGTTGCCTAAGTGTCACCTTAGGCAACATATAAATGATTATATGTTGGTAAATAATTACATTTTTTTTTAAAATATTAAGAAAACCGTCGCTAAATACCGACGGATTACCGACGGCCACTTTAATATTTTAATATTTATTTATTTTTATTAAATATTACGTCGGTAAATAATTACATTATTTTTCAAAAAAGATATTAAGAAAACCGTCGGTAGTCCGTCGATAATTACCGACGGATTACCGACGGCCACTTTATTATTTTAGTTTTTATTTATTTTTATTAAATATTCCGTCGGTAAAAAATTACGTTATTTTTTAAAAAAATATTAAGAAAGCCATCGGTAATCCGTCGCTAGTTACCGACAGATTACCGACGACCACTTTAATATTTTAATATTTATTTATTTTTATTAAATATTCCGTCGGTAATCCGTCAGTAAATAATAACATTATTTTTTTAAAAAAATATATTAAATAAATCGTCAGTGTATATATGTAAGAATGTTTGTATGTATATACATGTATATGTGTATGTCTATGTTGATGATAGTATATGTGTGTATGTATATGTATATGATAGTATATGTACACGTATGTATATACACTACACCAAATGTTGTCTTGGACAACAAAGGCTAATTGCCTATGTTGCTTAAGATAAGCTTAGGCAACAAAGACGAATATATGTTGCCTAAGTTTTCTCTTAGGCAAAGTGTGGTTCTATGTTGCCTAAGTGTCACCTTAGGCAACATATAAATGATTATATGTTGGTAAATAATTACATTATTTTTTTAAAAAAAATATTAAGAAAACCGTCGGTAATCCGTCGCTAATTACCGACGGATTACCGACGGCCACTTTAATATTTTAATTTTTATTTATTTTTATTAAATATTCCGTCGGTAATCCGTCGGTAAATAATTACATTATTTTTCAAAAAAGATATTAAGAAAACCGTCGGAAATCCGTCGATAATTACCGACGGATTACCGACGGCCACTTTAATATTTTAGTTTTTATTTATTTTTATTAAATATTCCGTCGGTAAAAACTTACGTTATTTTTTAATTTTTTTTTAAGAAAAACGTCGGTAATCCGTCGCTAATTACCGACGGATTACCGATGGCCACTTTAATATTTTAATTTTTATTTATTTTTATTAAATATTCCGTCGGTAATCCGTCAGTAAATAATAACATTATTTTTAAAAAATATATATTAAATAAACCGTCGTTGTATATATGTATGAATGTTTGTATGTATATACATGTATGTGTGTATGTCTATGTTGATGATTGTATATGTGTGTATGTATATGTATATGATAGTATATGTACACGTGTGTATATACACTACACCAAATGTTGTCTTAGACAACAAAGACTAATTGCCTATGTTGCTTAAGATAAGCTTAGGCAACAAAGACGAATATATGTTGCCTAAGTTTTCTCTTAGGCAAAGTGTGGTTCTATGTTGCCTAAGTGTCACCTTAGGCAACATATAAATGATTATATGTTGGTAAATAATTACATTATTTTTTTTTTAAAATATTAAGAAAACCGTCGCTAAATACCGACGGATTACCGACGGCCACTTTAATATTTTAATATTTATTTATTTTTATTAAATATTACGTCGGTAAATAATTACATTATTTTTCAAAAAAGATATTAAGAAAACCGTCGGTAGTCCGTCGATAATTACCGACGGATTACCGACGGCCACTTTATTATTTTAGTTTTTATTTATTTTTATTAAATATTCCGTCGGTAAAAAATTACGTTATTTTTTAAAAAAATATTAAGAAAGCCATCGGTAATCCGTCGCTAGTTACCGACAGATTACCGACGACCACTTTAATATTTTAATATTTATTTATTTTTATTAAATATTTCGTCGGTAATCCGTCAGTAAATAATAACATTATTTTTTTAAAAAAATATATTAAATAAATCGCCAGTGTATATATGTATGAATGTTTGTATGTATATACATGTATATGTGTATGTCTATGTTGATGATAGTATATGTGTGTATGTATATGTATATGATAGTATATGTACACGTATGTATATACACTACACCAAATGTTGTCTTGGACAACAAAGGCTAATTGCCTATGTTGCTTAAGATAAGCTTAGGCAACAAAGACGAATATATGTTGCCTAAGTTTTCTCTTAGGCAAAGTGTGGTTCTATGTTGCCTAAGTGTCACCTTAGGCAACATATAAATGATTATATGTTGGTAAATAATTACATTATTTTTTTAAAAAAAATATTAAGAAAACCGTCGGTAATCCGTCGCTAATTACCGACGGATTACCGACGGCCACTTTAATATTTTAATTTTTATTTATTTTTATTAAATATTCCGTCGGTAATCCGTCGGTAAATAATTACATTATTTTTCAAAAAAGATATTAAGAAAACCGTCGGAAATCCGTCGATAATTACCGACGGATTACCGACGGCCACTTTAATATTTTAGTTTTTATTTATTTTTATTAAATATTCCGTCGGTAAAAACTTACGTTATTTTTTAATTTTTTTTAAGAAAAACGTCGGTAATCCGTCGCTAATTACCGACGGATTACCGATGGCCACTTTAATATTTTAATTTTTATTTATTTTTATTAAATATTCCGTCGGTAATCCGTCAGTAAATAATAACATTATTTTTAAAAAATATATATTAAATAAACCGTCGTTGTATATATGTATGAATGTTTGTATGTATATACATGTATGTGTGTATGTCTATGTTGATGATTGTATATGTGTGTATGTATATGTATATGATAGTATATGTACACGTGTGTATATACACTACACCAAATGTTGTCTTAGACAACAAAGACTAATTGCCTATGTTGCTTAAGATACGCTTAGGCAACAAAGACGAATATATGTTGCCTAAGTTTTCTCTTAGGCAAAGTGTGGTTCTATGTTGCCTAAGTGTCACCTTAGGCAACATATAAATGATTATATGTTGGTAAATAATTACATTATTTTTTTTTTAAAATATTAAGAAAACCGTCGCTAAATACCGACGGATTACCGACGGCCACTTTAATATTTTAATATTTATTTATTTTTATTAAATATTACGTCGGTAAATAATTACATTATTTTTCAAAAAAGATATTAAGAAAACCGTCGGTAGTCCGTCGATAATTACCGACGGATTACCGACGGCCACTTTATTATTTTAGTTTTTATTTATTTTTATTAAATATTCCGTCGGTAAAAAATTACGTTATTTTTTAAAAAAATATTAAGAAAGCCATCGGTAATCCGTCGCTAGTTACCGACAGATTACCGACGACCACTTTAATATTTTAATATTTATTTATTTTTATTAAATATTCCGTCGGTAATCCGTCAGTAAATAATAACATTATTTTTTTAAAAAAATATATTAAATAAATCGTCAGTGTATATATGTATGAATGTTTGTATGTATATACATGTATATGTGTATGTCTATGTTGATGATAGTATATGTGTGTATGTATATGTATATGATAGTATATGTACACGTATGTATATACACTACACCAAATGTTGTCTTGGACAACAAAGGCTAATTGCCTATGTTGCTTAAGATAAGCTTAGGCAACAAAGACGAATATATGTTGCCTAAGTTTTCTCTTAGGCAAAGTGTGGTTCTATGTTGCCTAAGTGTCACCTTAGGCAACATATAAATGATTATATGTTGGTAAATAATTACATTATTTTTTTAAAAAAAATATTAAGAAAACCGTCGGTAATCCGTCGCTAATTACCGACGGATTACCGACGGCCACTTTAATATTTTAATTTTTATTTATTTTTATTAAATATTCCGTCGGTAATCCGTCGGTAAATAATTACATTATTTTTCAAAAAAGATATTAAGAAAACCGTCGGAAATCCGTCGATAATTACCGACGGATTACCGACGGCCACTTTAATATTTTAGTTTTTATTTATTTTTATTAAATATTCCGTCGGTAAAAACTTACGTTATTTTTTAATTTTTTTTAAGAAAAACGTCGGTAATCCGTCGCTAATTACCGACGGATTACCGATGGCCACTTTAATATTTTAATTTTTATTTATTTTTATTAAATATTCCGTCGGTAATCCGTCAGTAAATAATAACATTATTTTTAAAAAATATATATTAAATAAACCGTCGTTGTATATATGTATGAATGTTTGTATGTATATACATGTATGTGTGTATGTCTATGTTGATGATTGTATATGTGTGTATGTATATGTATATGATAGTATATGTACACGTGTGTATATACACTACACCAAATGTTGTCTTAGACAACAAAGACTAATTGCCTATGTTGCTTAAGATAAGCTTAGGCAACAAAGACGAATATATGTTGCCTAAGTTTTCTCTTAGGCAAAGTGTGGTTCTATGTTGCCTAAGTGTCACCTTAGGCAACATATAAATGATTATATGTTGGTAAATAATTACATTTTTTTAAAAAATATTAAGAAAACCGTCGCTAAATACCGACGGATTACCGACGACCACTTTAATATTTTAATTTTTATTAAATATTCCGTCGGTAATCCGTCGGTAAATAATTACATTATTTTTCAAAAAAAAAATTAAGAAAACCGTCGGTAATCCGTCGCTAATTACCGACGGATTACCGATGGCCACTTTAATATTTTAATATTTATTTATTTTTATTAAATATTCCGTCGGTAATCCGTCTGTAAATAATAACATTTTTTTAAAAATATATTAAATAAACCGTCGGTGTATATATGTATGAATGTTTGTATGTATATACATGTATGTGTGTATGTCTATGTTGATAATAGTATATGTGTGTATGTATATGTATATGTACACGTATGTATATACACTACACCAAATGTTGTCTTGGACAACAAAGGCTAATTGCATATGTTGCTTAAGATAAGCTTAGGCAACAAAGAGGAATATATGTTGCCTAAGTTTTCTCTTAGGCAAAGTGTGGTTCTATGTTGCCTAAGTGTCACCTTAGGCAACATATAAATGATTATATGTTGGTAAATAATTACATTATTTTTTTTAAAATATATTAAGAAAACCGTCGGTAATCCGTCGCTAATTACCGACGGATTACCAACGACAACTTTAATATTTTAATTTATTTTTATTTTTATTAAATATTCCGTCGGTAATCCGTTGGTAAATATTTACATTATTTTTTAAAAAAAAATATTAAGAAAACTGTCGGTAATCCGTCCCTAATTACCGAAGGATTACCGATGGCCACTTTAATATTTTAATATTTATATATTTTTATTAAATATTACGTCGGTAATCCGTCAGTAAATAATTACATTATTTTTTTTTAAAAATATATTAAATAAACCGTCGGTGTATATATGTATGAATGTTTGTATGTATATACATGTATGTGTGTATGTCTATGTTGATGATAGTATATGTGTGTATGTATATGTATATGATAGTATATGTACACGTATGTATATACACTACACCAAATGTTGTCTTGGACAACAAAGGCTAATTGCGTATGTTGCTTAAGATAAGCTTAGGCAACAAAGACGAATATATGTTGCCTAAGTTTTCTCTTAGCCAAAGTGTGGTTCTATGTTGCCTAAGTGTCAACTTAGGCAACATATAAATGATTATATGTTGGTAAATAATTACATTATTTTTTTAAAAAAAAATATTAAGAAACCCGTCGGTAATCCGTCGGTAATTACCGACGGATTACCGACGGCCACTTTAATATTTTAATTTTTATTTATTTTTATTAAATATTCCGTCGGTAATCCGTCGGTAAATAATTACATTATTTTTCAAAAAAGATATTAAGAAAACCGTCGGTAATCCGTCGATAATTACCGACGGATTACCGACGGCCACTTTAATATTTTAGTTTTTATTTATTTTTATTAAATATTCCGTCGGTAATCCGTCGGTAAAAAATTACGTTATTTTTAAAAAAAATATTAAGAAAACCGTCGGTAATCCGTCTCTAATTACCGACGGAATACCGACGGCCACTTTAATATTTTAATTTTTATTTATTTTTATTAAATATTCCGTCGGTAATCCGTCAGTAAATAATAACATTATTTAAAAATATATATATATATATATTAAATAAACCGTCGGTGTATATATGTATGAATGTTTGTATGTATATACATGTATGTGTGTATGTCTATGTTGATGATAGTATATGTGTGTATGTATATGTATATGATAGTATATGTACACGTATGTATATACACAACACCAAATGTTGTCTTAGACAACAAAGGCTAGTTGCCTATGTTGCTTAAGATAAGGTTGGGCAACAAAGACTAATATATGTTGCCTAAGTTTTTTCTTAGGCAAAGTGTGGTTCTATGTTGCCTAAGTGTCACCTTAGGCAACATATAAATGATTATATGTTGGTAAATAATTACATTATTTTTTTTAAAAAAATATTAAGAAAACCGTCGGTAATCCGTCGCTAATTACCGACGGATTACTGACGGCCACTTTAATATTTTAATTTTTATTTATTTTTATTAAATACTTCGTCGGTAATCCGTCGTTAAATAATTACATTATTTTTCAAAAAAAATATTAAGAAAACCGTCGGTAATCCGTCGCTAATTAGCGACGGATTACCATTACCGACGGATTACCGACGGCCACTTTAATATTTTAATTTTTATTAAATATTCCGTCGGTAATCCGTCTGTAAATAATAACATTTTTTTTTAAAATATATTAAATAAACCGTCGGTGTATATATGTATGAATGTTTGTATGTATATACATGTATGTGTGTATGTCTATGTTGATAATAGTATATGTGTGTATGTATATGTATATGTACACGTATGTATATACACTACACCAAATGTTGTCTTGGACAACAAAGGCTAATTGCATATGTTGCTTAAGATAAGCTTAGGCAACAAAGACGAATATATGTTGCCTAAGTTTTCTCTTAGGCAAAGTGTGGTTCTATGTTGCCTAAGTGTCACCTTAGGCAACATATAAATGATTATATGTTGGTAAATAATTACATTATTTTTTTAAAATATATTAAGAAAACCGTCGGTAATCCGTCGCTAATTACCGACGGATTACCAACGACAACTTTAATATTTTAATTTATTTTTATTTTTATTAAATATTCCGTTGGTAAATATTTACATTATTTTTTTAAAAAAAATATTAAGAAAACTGTCGGTAATCCGTCCCTAATTACCGAAGGATTACCGATGGCCACTTTAATATTTTAATATTTATATATTTTTATTAAATATTACGTCGGTAATCCGTCAGTAAATAATTACATTTTTTTTTAAATATATTAAATAAACCGTCGGTGTATATATGTATGAATGTTTGTATGTATATACATGTATGTGTGTATGTTTATGTTGATGATAGTATATGTGTGTATGTATATGTATATGATAGTATATGTACACGTATGTATATACACTACACCAAATGTTGTCTTGGACAACAAAGGCTAATTGCGTATGTTGCTTAAGATAAGCTTAGGCAACAAACACGAATATATGTTGCCTAAGTTTTCTCTTAGCCAAAGTGTGGTTCTATGTTGCCTAAGTGTCAACTTAGGCAACATATAAATGATTATATGTTGGTAAATAATTACATTATTTTTTAAAAAAAAATATTAAGAAACCCGTCGGTAATCCGTCGCTAATTACCGACGGATTACCGACGGCCACTTTAATATTTTAATTTTTATTTATTTTTATTAAATATTCCGTCGGTAATCCGTCGGTAAATAATTACATTATTTTTCAAAAAAGATATTAAGAAAACCGTCGGTAATCCGTCGATAATTACCGACGGATTACCGACGGCCACTTTAATATTTTAGTTTTTATTTATTTTTATTAAATATTCCGTCGGTAATCCGTCGGTAAAAAATTACGTTATTTTTAAAAAAAATATTAAGAAAACCGTCGGTAATCCGTCTCTAATTACCGACGGAATACCGACGGCCACTTTAATATTTTAATTTTTATTTATTTTTATTAAATATTCCGTCGGTAATCCGTCAGTAAATAATAACATTATTTAAAAAAATATATATATATATATTAAATAAACCGTCGGTGTATATATGTATGAATGTTTGTATGTATATACATGTATGTGTGTATGTCTATGTTGATGATAGTATATGTGTGTATGTATATGTATATGATAGTATATGTACAGGTATGTATATACACAACACCAAATGTTGTCTTAGACAACAAAGGCTAGTTGCCTATGTTGCTTAAGATAAGGTTGGGCAACAAAGACTAATATATGTTGCCTAAGTTTTCTCTTAGGCAAAGTGTGGTTCTATGTTGCCTAAGTGTCACCTTAGGCAACATATAAATGATTATATGTTGGTAAATAATTACATTATTTTTTTTAAAAAAATATTAAGAAAACCGTCGGTAATCCGTCGCTAATTACCGACGGATTACTGACGGCCACTTTAATATTTTAATTTTTATTTATTTTTATTAAATACTTCGTCGGTAATCCGTCGTTAAATAATTACATTATTTTTCAAAAAAAATATTAAGAAAACCGTCGGTAATCCGTCGCTAATTAGCGACGGATTACCATTACCGACGGATTACCGACGGCCACTTTAATATTTTAATTTTTATTAAATATTCCGTCGGTAATCCGTCTGTAAATAATAACATTTTTTTTTAAAATATATTAAATAAACCGTCGGTGTATATATGTATGAATGTTTGTATGTATATACATGTATGTGTGTATGTCTATGTTGATAATAGTATATGTGTGTATGTATATGTATATGTACACGTATGTATATACACTACACCAAATGTTGTCTTGGACAACAAAGGCTAATTGCATATGTTGCTTAAGATAAGCTTAGGCAACAAAGACGAATATATGTTGCCTAAGTTTTCTCTTAGGCAAAGTGTGGTTCTATGTTGCCTAAGTGTCACCTTAGGCAACATATAAATGATTATATGTTGGTAAATAATTACATTATTTTTTTAAAATATATTAAGAAAACCGTCGGTAATCCGTCGCTAATTACCGACGGATTACCAACGACAACTTTAATATTTTAATTTATTTTTATTTTTATTAAATATTCCGTTGGTAAATATTTACATTATTTTTTTAAAAAAAATATTAAGAAAACTGTCGGTAATCCGTCCCTAATTACCGAAGGATTACCGATGGCCACTTTAATATTTTAATATTTATATATTTTTATTAAATATTACGTCGGTAATCCGTCAGTAAATAATTACATTTTTTTTTAAATATATTAAATAAACCGTCGGTGTATATATGTATGAATGTTTGTATGTATATACATGTATGTGTGTATGTTTATGTTGATGATAGTATATGTGTGTATGTATATGTATATGATAGTATATGTACACGTATGTATATACACTACACCAAATGTTGTCTTGGACAACAAAGGCTAATTGCGTATGTTGCTTAAGATAAGCTTAGGCAACAAAGACGAATATATGTTGCCTAAGTTTTCTCTTAGCCAAAGTGTGGTTCTATGTTGCCTAAGTGTCAACTTAGGCAACATATAAATGATTATATGTTGGTAAATAATTACATTATTTTTTAAAAAAAAATATTAAGAAACCCGTCGGTAATCCGTCGCTAATTACCGACGGATTACCGACGGCCACTTTAATATTTTAATTTTTATTTATTTTTATTAAATATTCCGTCGGTAATCCGTCGGTAAATAATTACATTATTTTTCAAAAAAGATATTAAGAAAACCGTCGGTAATCCGTCGATAATTACCGACGGATTACCGACGGCCACTTTAATATTTTAGTTTTTATTTATTTTTATTAAATATTCCGTCGGTAATCCGTCGGTAAAAAATTACGTTATTTTTAAAAAAAATATTAAGAAAACCGTCGGTAATCCGTCTCTAATTACCGACGGAATACCGACGGCCACTTTAATATTTTAATTTTTATTTATTTTTATTAAATATTCCGTCGGTAATCCGTCAGTAAATAATAACATTATTTAAAAATATATATATATATATATTAAATAAACCGTCGGTGTATATATGTATGAATGTTTGTATGTATATACATGTATGTGTGTATGTCTATGTTGATGATAGTATATGTGTGTATGTATATGTATATGATAGTATATGTACAGGTATGTATATACACAACACCAAATGTTGTCTTAGACAACAAAGGCTAGTTGCCTATGTTGCTTAAGATAAGGTTGGGCAACAAAGACTAATATATGTTGCCTAAGTTTTCTCTTAGGCAAAGTGTGGTTCTATGTTGCCTAAGTGTCACCTTAGGCAACATATAAATGATTATATGTTGGTAAATAATTACATTATTTTTTTAAAAAAAATATTAAGAAAACCGTCGGTAATCCGTCGCTAATTACCGACGGATTACTGACGGCCACTTTAATATTTTAATTTTTATTTATTTTTATTAAATATTTCGTCGGTAATCCGTCGTTAAATAATTACATTATTTTTCAAAAAAAATATTAAGAAAACCGTCGGTAATCCGTCGCTAATTACCGACGGATTATCGACGGCCACTTTAATATTTTGATTTTTATTTATTTTTATTAAATATTCCGTCGGTAATCCGTCAGTAAATAATAACATTATTTTTTTTTAAAAATATATTAAATAAACCGTCGGTGTATATATGTATGAATGTTTGTATGTATATACATGTATGTGTGTATGTCTATGTTGATGATAGTATGTAACAACCGGGTTTTATTTGAGAAGAATGGGAGTTTAGTGTTTGCCATGCTTAAATTGCAAAGCTAAGTTAAAGGACCATCTTGGTTGCTATTGAAAGTTTAGTGCTAAATGTCTAGTAAATGGAAGTTTACTTGGAGGGGCCAAATGGAAATTTTGTGAGAAGGTATATAAAGGCACATTCTCCTAGGGTTGAATGAAAAATCAGTAGTTGGGTTTGGCATTTGGCGGCTAAGAGATTAGAAGAAGGGAAGAAGGGTTTGGGAAAGAATCAAGAGAAAAGGGAGAATCAAAGAAGAAATCGCAAGGTACTGCATCCTAAATTCGTCCTCCTACTTATTGTAGTACTTCTCTTCTTGTTGTTAGGGATTCTTAAGAGCTGATCCTTGTTGATTCCTTAAGTTTTCACCATTTTCCTTTATAATGAGTTTTCATGGGTTTTGGCTTATTCAATCGATTTAAGGGATTAAAAATGGATTAAGTGGGTGTTTGGGGTTGGTGGATGAACCCTTATAGTTGTCTAATCAAACTAATGGCTTAAATCGGAGTATTAATCGGTTTTAGAAATTCTAAGTTCGAACAGCAGCGTTTTCCGGACACTAGTGTTTGAAGTTGTCCGGATATGTTGAAGATGTCCGGATAAGTCTGGCGTCCGGATAAGTCTGGCGTCCGGATAAGTCTGGCGTCCGGATAAGTCTGGCGTCCGGATAAGTCTGGCGTCCGGATTAGTATGGCGTCCGGATAAGCTTGACGTCCGGATAAGTGTAGTGTCCGGATAAGTGCTGTGTCCGGGAAGGGATATCCGGACAGTAGAATTGGGTTATTTTCTGATGTGAATCTTTTGCCTTAGGGGATTCTGTGGGTGTAGCTTGAAGGTGTTTAGGGAGTACATTGTACGACAATCAAGGTGAGTTCCCTAAACCTCTTTTACGACGTAAATGTTAAATGATTCTTTTACTGATTATGGTTTTAACAAGCATGAAATATTTATGAATTGATATGCATGAAAGAAATGTTTGATATGCTGAAATGATGCGCCTGATTTATAAAAAGGTCAAATGCTTTTATGAAACGTATATGCATGCTATGTGATGTCGGTCTGTACTGTGAGATCAATGAGCCTCAGGATCTGATGATCCCTTGGATATGTTTGACGAGACGGTAGGATGGAATTAGTTTCCTCCTAGGCGGGTATCTGGGAGTCTGCTTGGGCCCCGATACGAGAAGGGCGAAAGGGGAGTCTGCTTGGGCCCCGATCGCGTATGGTTAAGGGATCCATTACACAGTACAGTACCATATGTGATGATTTATGATGCATTTTCACGAAAGGATTTTATATTGTTTATGCATGTTCTTTTACGGAGGGAATTCACTAGACCTTTTGGTCTAACCCTCGCTTTTCGAAACTAAACCATTTTCAGGTAAGCGTTCCGCAAGTTCCTCGGGGAGGAAATAGGAGGGACATAGCTCATTTGGAGATTAGAGCGACTCCAAGATTTAGACGACGGACATAGATAGAGCTCGGTTGTGGATTTTTGTAGACTTCCGCTGTCACTTTATTATTAAGCTCGTTATTGATGTAGTGAACAAGTTAAACTTTTGTAATGTAAAACGCTCAGTTTCTATGATTTGATGCTTGCCAAGTTTTGGGACGTTACAAATGGTATCAGAGCCATAGTTTAAGGGATTTAGGTTACCTTTAGGGCCTAAACTTAAACTGTAAGACGAAGATCACAGCCGAGACATAGGATTGCCTCTAGGAACGATCACTATAATGCGCTTAGGAATAAGGTGCCAAGGACAAACGTGTAAGGTAAGTTTAGGATTACACCTGGCCAGTGTAGTTACGAACTTACAGGTACATGTGCGTGCTTACAATACCTTATATAGCATTCTATGATGTCATGTCTAGCAATGGTTAATTATTGCTTTCTTTCAGTATTCGCGATTGGCTGGGAGGAATTTGAGGAGTAAGTCGGTACCTGTTGTACCAAGGAATCAGGAGGAAGAAGTCCTAGAGAACGGACCGGTTAACCGCGGAAGGGGTCGCGGGAGAGGTCGTGGAAGAGGCCGTGGAAGAGGTCGTGGAAGGACAAGGAGTGTGGAAATTCCTGTCAATCAGGAAGACTCTGTTCAGGAAAGTTCTGCTACTGTAAGAAGAGGGAACCCAACGAGGGGACGTGGTCGAGGCCGGGGTTCCACATTTGTCACTCGAGAAAATTTGGCTGCTGAGCTGGGTAAGATTCAAGAAACTTTGCAGACTCTCCTTACTAAACAGAATGAGTCAGCTTCGGTAAGCAAAGAGCCGACTCAGAACAAGGAGAGTGCAGAATTGTCAAGCCTGGTAGGGACTAGTACTGGGGGACACTCGAAAGCTTTATCCTTGGTAATGAATGAGTCAGCAGCTAAGGGTTGTAACTTCAAGGTCTTTGCTTCATGCAAGCCCCCTACGTTCGAGGGCGAATGTGATCCGGTTCTGGCAATGAAGTGGGTGAAGGAAATGGAGCTGGTTTTCGATACTTGTAAATGTGCTGATGGGGACAGGGTGATGTTTGCCTTGTCCACGTTGAAGTCTGATGCAGTGTATTGGTGGGAAGCCGAAACTGGGGGAAAGGGTTCAGCGATGGCCAAGGGGATGTTGTGGGAATCGTTTGTTGACATGTTTAAAGAGCAGTTCTGCCCACTCGCGGCAGTGAAAAGGCTGGAAGAAGAGTTTCTGGGTTTAGAACAAGGAGGAATGACGGTACGGGAGTACACTTCTAAGTTTATTGAGAAGTCCCGTTTTGCTGACTTGTATGTACCAACGGAAGGTCGAAAGGTGAACCACTTTATCCATGGTCTGAGAAGTAACATTCGGGAGCTGGTCCTGACGAGAAACCCCACTACCTTTCAAGCGGCCATCAATACGGCCGAGCTGATTGAGATGGAAAAGAACCGTTAGACTTCTGAAAAGGGGGACGACAAGCGTAAATGGGATGGGTCGGGCAGTGACTACAGGAAGGGGAAGGTGTTCCGACCAGATAACCGTGCAAGTAGAGATACCGTGGGAAAACCGTGTACGAAATGCAACAAGGTGCACCAGGGTGATTGCATGGCAGGTTCAAACTCATGCTACCGGTGCGGCTTGCCTGGTCACGTGTCAAGGGACTGCCCCAAAGGGAAATCATGTTTTTAATGTGGAGCTACTGGTCACACCAAGTATGATTGCCCGCAGTTAAAGAAGGGAGGATCGACTCAGTATGGGGAACGTCATGGAGGAAAGAGCAGTGATAAAGGAGCAGAGCCGACGCGTCCGAAGGGACGTGCTTTCCGCATGACTGCGGATGAGGCGGAGGAAACTCCAGATGTCGTGGCAGGTACGTTTCTAGTGAACTCTCTATGTGCCAAGGTGTTATTTGATTCAGGAGCAAATCGTTCTTTTGTATCGTATGAATTTATGAAATGTTTGGGGGTGAGGCCTAGGCGTTTAGAGAGAGCTCTAAAGGTGGAAACTACCAACGATGGTTTGGTGTATGTTAAGGAGGTGATAGAGGATTGCGTCATAGACATAGAAGGAAGATTGATACCTATGAAATTATATCCCATGGCAATGGGAGAATTCGATGTGGTGTTAGGTATGGACTGGTTAGCCGCGAATGATGCGAACATCGTTTGCAACAAAAAGCTGATCAGGATTCAATCGCCGAATGGGGATCCCATAGTAATTTATGGGGACCGCCGTAATAGAATGAATAGCCTGATCTCTATGATTAAGGCTACTAAGTGCTTGAAGAAGGGGTGTAGGGGATTCTTGGCGTATGTGTTGGATGCCAAGAAAGAGAAGCGTGGGGTGGGAGATGTACGGGTAGTAAACGAGTACCCAGAAGTATTTCCGGACGACTTGACCAGTCTACCCACGGATCGTCAGATCGAGTTCCGAATTGATTTGATGCCCGGAGCTGCACCGATTGCCCGCGCACCTTATATATTGGCACCATCCGAAATGAAAGAAATGATGACTCAGTTGCAAGAACTGTTAGACAAGGGATTCGTCCGACCAAGTACATCACCATGGGGAGCACCTGTGCTCTTCGTGAAGAAAAAGGACGGTACTATGCGGATGTGTATTGATTACCGAGAACTCAACAAGGTCACGATCAAGAACAAGTACCCGATACCTAGGATTCACGACCTGTTCGATCAGTTACAAGGAGCCAATTACTTTTCCAAGATAGACTTGAGGTCAGGTTATCATCAACTCAAGGTACGGGAGGAGGATGTGCCGAAGACTGCCTTCAGAACCAGATATGGACACTACGAATTTCTGGTGATGCCGTTTGGATTAACCAACGCCCCGGCAGCATTCATGGACTTAATGAATAGGGTATGCCAACCCTATTTGGATCAGTTCGTGATAGTGTTCATAGATGACATCCTGATAAAGATCGGAAAGGGAGCACGAAAGCCACCTTCGTACAATTCTCGAACTATTGAAGCAAGAGAAGTTGTATGCGAAGTTTTCCAAGTGCGAGTTTTGGCTGAGGGAAGTACAGTTCCTCGGGCACGTGGTGTCTGAGAAGGGGATCATGGTCGATCCGGCCAAGATTGAAGCCATTCGAGACTGGGAGCAACCCAAGAATCCGTCAGAAGTTCGAAGTTTCCTCGGACTGGCAGGTTACTATCGGAAGTTCATCAAGGACTTTTCGCGTATCGCCACGCCACTGACCTCTCTAACCAAGAAGAATGCCAAGTTCACTTGGTTGGAGAAGCAGGAGGAATCCTTTCAAAAGCTAAAGGAGATGTTGAGCAGTGCTCCGGTGTTGTCATTACCTGACGGTACGGGTGATTTCGTAGTTTTCAGTGACGCATCGAAGCTCGGTTTGGGTTGCGTACTCATGCAGCGGGGAAAAGTGATCGCATATGCCTCGCGGCAATTAAAGGATCACGAAGTTCGGTACCCCACTCACGATCTGGAGCTGGCGACAATGGTCTTCGCTTTAAAGATTTGCGGCATTACCTGTATGGGACGAAGTGCCAGATCTTCACGGACCACAAAAGATTATGTCATCTCTTCGACCAAAAAGAACTGAATATGCGCCAAAGAAGGTGGATGGAATTGTTGACTGACTACGACTGTAAGATCGAATATCATCCGGGGAAGGCAAACGTGGTGGCGGACGCTTTGAGCCGTAAGGAACGAAGTGAAACCCCCAGGATTGTGGCCATGAGGGCCGAGATCACATTCAACCTGCTAGCTGAAATAAAGGAGTGTCAGGCTGAGGTGCTCGAAGCTGAAAATCTTAAGAAGGAGAGAATGGTGGGGCAAACGTCTATGTTAGTGGAAGATAGTCGAGGGGTGAGGTGTCTGAATGGGAGAATCTGGGTTCCGAAACTCGGAGGGCTCCGAAAGCTGATTCTCGAAGAAGCTCACAAATCGAAGTACACGATTCACCCCGGGACTAACAAGATGTACGGAGACCTGCGACGAGACTATTGGTGGCCGGGAATGAAAAAGGATGTGGCTCATTTAGTGGAGACCTGTATGACATGTTCCCGAGTAAAGATCGAGCATCAAAGACCGTACGGGAAACTCCAGTCGTTAGAGATACCGACATGGAAGTGGGATCAGATCACGATGGATTTCGTGACCCATTTGCCTAGAACTCCGAAGGGTTATGACGCTATTTGGGTGATTGTGGATCGACTCACGAAATCAGCCCACTTTTTGCCTATACGAGAGTCTTATTCGTTAGAGCAGCTAGCCAAGTTGTACGTTGATGAGATCGTAACCCTCCATGGCGTGCCTTGGTCGATAATTTCCGACCGAGATAGCAGGTTTACATCCAACTTTTGGAGAAGCTTCCAAAGAGAAATGGGTTCGCAGATCAAGATGAGTACCGCTTATCACCCTCAGACCGACGGTCAGAGTGAGCGTACGATCCAAACATTGGAAGACATGTTGAGGGCATGTGCTTTAGATTTCCAAGGCTCTTGGGAAAATCACCTACCATTGATCGAATTCGCTTATAATAACAGCTACCATTCGAGCATCAAGGCCGCGCCGTTTGAGGCACTCTATGGTAGAAAATGTCGGACACCTTTGTGTTGGAACGAAGTAGGTGAAAGACAGTTAGCCGGACCAGAATTGGTACAGCTGACTTCGGACAAGATAGTCCAAGTGCGCGAAAAGCTGAAGGTCGCTCGCGACCGCCAAAAGAGTTATGCGGATAAAAGACGAAAGGACATAGAATTCCAGGTCGGGGATTTTGTTTTGTTAAAGGTGTCCCCGTGGAAGGGAGTGGTACGATTTGGGAAACGGGGGAAGCTAAGCCCACGTTACATCGGACCATTCGAGATCACATAGCGGATTGGGGAGGTGGCGTATAGGTTGGATCTGCCGGAAGAACTGCGCAACATCCATAATGCGTTTCACGTGTCTAATCTAAAAAAATGTCTAGCCGACGTGACTAAAACGGTTTCGTTAAATGACATTAAGGTGGACGAGAGGTTGAATTTTGTAGAAGAACCCGAAGCTATCACGGATGTTAAGGTAAGGAAGTCACGGAGCAAGGAGACTAAGCTGGTTAGGGTGCAATGGCGACACCACAAGGGCCCGGAGGCTACGTGGGAGCTGGAATCGGAAATGAAGTCGAGGTACCCACATCTCTTCCAATAAGGAATTCCGGGGACGGAATTCTTTTAAGGGGGGAGTGTTGTAACAACCAGGTTTTATTTGAGAAGAATGGGAGTTTAGTGTTTGCCATGCTTAAATTGCAAAGCTAAGTTAAAGAACCATCTTGGTTGCTATTGAAAGTTTAGTGCTAAATGTCTAGTAAATGGAAGTTTACTTGGAGGGGCCAAATGGAAATTTTGTGAGAAGGTATATAAAGGCACATTCTCCTAGGGTTGAATGAAAAATCAGTATTTGGGTTTGGCATTTGGCGGCTAAGAGATTAGAAGAAGGGAAGAAGGGTTTGGGAAAGAATCAAGAGAAAAGGGAGAATCAAAGAAGAAATCGCAAGGTACTGCATCCTAAATTCGTCCTCCTACTTATTGTAGTACTTCTCTTCTTGTTGTTAGGGATTCTTAAGAGCTGATCCTTGTTGATTGCTTAAGTTTTCACCATTTTCCTTTATAATGAGTTTTCATGGGTTTTGGCTTATTCAATCGATTTAAGGGATTAAAAATGGATTAAGTGGGTGTTTGGGGTTGGTGGATGAACCCTTATAGTTGTCTAATCAAACCAATGGCTTAAATCGGAGTATTAATCGGTTTTAGAAATTCTAAGTTCGAACAACAGCGTTTTCCGGACACCAGTGTTTGAAGGTGTCCGGATATGTTGAAGATGTCCGGATAAGTCTGGCGTCCGGATAAGTCTGGCGTCCGGATAAGTCTGGCGTCCGGATTAGTATGGCGTCCGGATAAGCTTGACGTCCGGATAAGTGTAGTGTCCGGATAAGTGTTGTGTCCGGGAAGGGAGATCCGGACAGTAGAACTGGGTTATTTTCTGATGTGAATCTTTTGCCTTAGGGGATTCTGTGGGTGTAGCTTGAAGGTGTTTAGGGAGTACATTGTACGACAATCAAGGTGAGTTCCCTAAACCTCTTTTACGACGTAAATGTTAAATGATTCTTTTACTGATTATGGTTTTAACAAGCAGGAAATATTTATGAATTGATATGCCTGAAAGAAATGTTTGATATGCTGAAATGATGCGCCTGATTTATAAAAAGGTCAAATGCTTTTATGAAACGTATATGCATGCTATGTGATGTCGGTCTGTACTGTGGGATCAATGAGCCTCGGGATCTGATGATCCCTTGGATATGTTTGACGAGACGGTAGGTTGGAATTCGTTTCCTCCTAGGCGGGTATCGGGGAGTCTGCTTGGGCCCCGATACGAGAAGGGCGAAAGGGGAGTCTGCTTGGGCCCCGATCGCGTATGGTTAAGGGATCCATTACACAGTACAGTACCACATGTGATGATTTATGATGCATTTTCACGAAAGGATTTTATATTGTTTATGCATGTTCTTTTACGGAGGGAATTCACTAGACCTTTTGGTCTAACCCTCGCTTTTCGAAACTAAACCATTTTCAGGTAAGCGTTCCGCAAGTTCCACGGGGAGGAAATAGGAGGGACATAGCTCATTCGGAGATTAGAGCGACTCCAAGATTTAGACGTCGGACATAGATAGAGCTTGGTTGTGAATTTTTGTAGACTTCCGCTGTCACTTTATTATTAAGCTCGTTATTGATGTAGTGAACAAGTTAAACTTTTGTAATGTAAAACGCTCAGTTTCTATGATTTGATGCTTGCCAAGTTTTGGGACGTTACAAATGGTATCAGAGCCATAGTTTAAGGGATTTAGGTTACCTTTAGGGCCTAAACTTAAACTGTAAGACGAAGATCACAGCCGAGACATAGGATTGCCTCTAGGAACGATCACTATAATGATAGTATATGTGTGTATGTATATGTATATGATAGTATATGTACACGTATGTATATACACTACACCAAATGTTGTATTGGACAACAAAGGCTAATTGCCTATGTTGCTAAAGATAAGCTTAGGCAACAAAGACGAATATATGTTGCCTAAGTTTTCTCTTAGGCAAAGTGTGGTTCTATGTTGCGTAAGTGTCACCTTACGCAACATATAAATGATTATATGTTGGTAAATAATTATATTATTTTTTAAAAAAAATTGTAAGAAAACCGTCGGTAATCCGTCGCTAATTACCGACGGATTACAGACGGCCACTTTAATATTTTAATATTTATTTATTTTTATTAAATATTCCGTCGGTAATCCGTCGTTAAATAATTACATTATTTTTCAAAAAAATATATTAAGAAAACCGTCGGTAATCCGTCGCTAATTACCGACGGATTACCGACGGCCACTTTAATATTTTAGTTTTTATTTATTTTTATTAAATTTTCCGTCGGTAAAAAATTACGTTATTTTTTAAAAAAAATATTATGAAAACCGTCGGTAATCCGTCGCTAATTACCGACGGATTACCGACGGCCACTTTAATATTTTAATTTTTATTTATTTTTATTAAATATTCCGTCGGTAATCCGTCAGTAAATAATAACATTTTTTTTAAAATATATTAAATAAACCGTCGGTGTATATATGTATGAATGTTTGTATGTATATACATGTATGTGTGTATGTCTATGTTGATGATAGTATATGTGTGTATGTATATGTATATGTACACGTATGTATATACACTACACCAAATGTTGTCTTGGACAACAAAGGCTAATTGCCTATGTTACTTAAGATAAGCTTAGGCAACAAAGACGAATATATGTTGCCTAAGTTTTCTCTTAGGCAAAGTGTGGTTCTATGTTGCCTAAGTGTCACCTTAGGCAACATATAAATGATTATATGTTGGTAAATAATTACATTATTTTTTTTAAAATAAATTAAGAAAACCGTCGGTAATCCGTCGGTAATCCGTCGCTAATTACCGACGGATTACCAACGACAACTTTAATATTTTAATTTATTTTTATTTTTATTAAATATTCCGTCGGTAAATATTTACATTATATTTTAAAAAAAATATTAAGAAAACTGTCGGTAATCCGTCCCTAATTACCGACGGATTACCGACGGCCACTTTAATATTTTAATATTTATATATTTTTATTAAATATTCCGTCGCTAATCCGTCAGTAAATAATTACATTATTTTTTTTTAAAAATATATTAAATAAACCGTCGATGTATATATGTATGAATGTTTGTATGTATATACATGTATGTGTGTATGTCTATGTTGATGATAGTATATGTGTGTATGTATATGTATATGATAGTATATGTACACGTATGTATATACACTACACCAAATGTTGTCTTGGACAACAAAGGCTAATTGCCTATGTTGCTTAAGATAAGCTTAGGCAACAAAGACGAATATATGTTGCCTAAGTTTTCTCTTATGCAAAGTGTGGTTCTATGTTGCCTAAGTGTCACCTTAGGCAACATATAAATGATTTTATGTTGGTAAATAATTACATTATTTTTTTTAAAATATTAAGAAAACCGTCGCTAAATACCGACGGATTACCGACGACCACTTTAATATTTTAATATTTATTTATTTTTATTAAATATTCCGTCGGTAAATAATTACATTATTTTTCAAAAAAATATTAAGAAAACCGTTGGTAATCCGTCGCTAATTACCGACGGATTACCGACGGTCACTTTAATATTTTAGTTTTTATTTATTTTTATTAAATATTCCGTCGGTAATCCGTCGGTAAAAAACTACGTTATTTTTAAAAAAATATTAAGAAAACCGTCGGAAATCCGTCTCTAATTACCGACGGATTACCGACGGCCACTTTAATATTTTAATTTTTATTTATTTTTATTAAATATTCCGACGGTAATCCGTCAGTAAATAATAACATTATTTTAAAAAAAAATATTAAATAAACCGTCGGTGTATATATGTATGAATGTTTGTATGTATATACATGTATGTGTGTATGTCTATGTTGATGATAGTATATGTGTGAATGTATATGTATATGATAGTATATGTACACGTATGTATATACACTACACCAAATGTTGTTTTGGACAACAAAGGCTAATTGCCAATGTTGCTTAAGATAAGCTTAGGCAACAAAGACGAATATATGTTGCCTAAGTTTTCTCTTAGGCAAAGTGTGGTTCTATGTTGCGTAAGTGTCACCTTAGGCAACATATAAATGAGTATATGTTGGTAAATGATTATATTATTTTTTTTAAAAAAATATTAAGAAAATCGTCGGTAATCCGTCACTAATTACCGACGGATTACAGACGGCCAATTTAATATTTTAATTTTTATTTATTTTTATTAAATAATCCGTCGGTAATCCGTCAGTAAATAATAACATTTTTTTTAAAATATATTAAATAAACCGTCGGTGTATATATGTATGAATGTTTGTATGTATATACATGTATGTGTGTATGTCTATGTTGATGATAGTATATGTGTGTATGTATATGTATATGTACACGTATGTATATACACTACACCAAATGTTGTCTTGGACAACAAAGGCTAATTGCCTATGTTACTTAAGATAAGCTTAGGCAACAAAGACGAATATATGTTGCCTAAGTTTTCTCTTAGGCAAAGTGTGGTTCTATGTTGCCTAAGTGTCACCTTAGGCAACATATAAATGATTATATGTTGGTAAATAATTACATTATTTTTTTTAAAATAAATTAAGAAAACCGTCGTTAATCCGTCGCTAATTACCGACGGATTACCAACGACAACTTTAATATTTTAATTTATTTTTATTTTTATTAAATATTCCGTCGGTAAATATTTACATTATATTTTAAAAAAAATATTAAGAAAACTGTCGGTAATCCGTCCCTAATTACCGACGGCTTACCGACGGCCACTTTAATATTTTAATATTTATATATTTTTATTAAATATTCCGTCGCTAATCCGTCAGTAAATAATTACATTATTTTTTTTTAAAAATATATTAAATAAACCGTCGGTGTATATATGTATGAATGTTTGTATGTATATACATGTATGTGTGTATGTCTATGTTGATGATAGTATATGTGCGTATGTATATGTATATGATAGTATATGTACACGTATGTATATACACTACACCACATGTTGTCTTGGACAACAAAGGCTAATTGCCTATTTTGCTTAAGATAAGCTTAGGCAACAAAGCCGAATATATGTTGCCTAAGTTTTCTCTTAGGCAAAGTGTGGTTCTATGTTGCCTAAGTGTCACCTTAGGCAACATATACATGATTATATGTTGGTAAATAATTACATTATTTTTCAAAAAAAATATTAAGAAAACCGTCGGTAATCCGTCGCTAATTACCGACGGCCACTTTAATATTTTAATTTTAATTTATTTTTATTAAATATTTCGTCGGTAATCCGTCGGAAAATAATTACATTATTTATTTGAAAAATATATTAAATAAACCGTCGGTGTATATATGTATGAATGTTTGTATGTATATACATGTATGTGTGTATGTCTATGTTGATGATAGTATATGTGTGTATGTATATGTATAGGATAGTATATGTACACGTATGTATATACACTACACCAAATGTTGTCTTGGACAACAAAGGCTAATTGCCTATGTTGCTTAAGATAAGCTTAGGCAACAAAGACGAATATATGTTGCCTAAGTTTTCTCTTAGGCAAAGTGTGGTTCTATGTTGCGTAAGTGTCACCTTAGGCAACATATAAATGATTATATGTTGGTAAATGATTATAGTATTTTTTTTAAAAAAATATTAAGAAAACCGTCGGTAATCCGTCGCTAATTACCGACAGATTACAGACGGCCACTTTAATATTTTAATTTTTATTTATTTTTATTAAATATTCCGTCGGTAAATAATTACATTATTTTCCAAAAAAAATATTAAGAAAACCGTCGGTAATCCGTCGCTAATTACCGACGGATTACCGACGGCCACTTTAATATTTTAGTTTTTATTTATTTTTATTAAATATTCCGTCGGTAATCCGTCGGTAAAAAATTACGTTATTTTTTAAAAAAAATATTAAGAAAACCGTCGGTAATCCGTCGCTAATTACCGACGGATTACCGACGGCCCCTTTAATATTTTAATATTTATTTATTTTTATTAAATATTCCGTCGGTAATCCGTCAGTAAATAATAACATTATTTTCTTAAAAAAATATATTAAATAAACCGTCGGTGTATATATGTATGAATGTGTGTATGTATATACATGTATGTGTGTATGTCTATGTTGATGATAGTATATGTGTGTATGTATATGTATATGTACACGTATGTATATACACTACACCAAATGTTGTCTTGGATAACAAAGGCTAATTGCCTATGTTGCTTAAGATAAGCTTAGGCAACAAAGACGAATATATGTTGCCTAAGTTTTCTCTTAGGCAAAGTGTGGTTCTAGGTTGCCTAAGTGTCACCTTAGGCAACATATAAATGATTATATGTTGGTAAATAATTATATTATTTTTTTAAAAAAATTGTAAGAAAACCGTCGGTAATCCGTCGCTAGTTACCGACGGATTACAGACGGCCATTTTAATATTTTAATATTTATTTATTTTTATTAAATATTTCGTCGGTAATCCGTCGGTAAATAATTACATTATTTTTCAAAAAAAAATATTAAGAAAACCGTCGGTAATCCGTCGCTAATTACCGACGGATTACCGACGGCCACTTTAATATTTTAGTTTTTATTTATTTTTATTAAATATTCTGTCGGTAATCCGTCGGTAAAAAATTACGTTATTTTTTAAAAAAATATTAAGAAAACCGTCGGTAATCCGTCGCTAATTACCGACGGACACTTTAATATTTTAATTTTAATTTATTTTTATTAAATATTTCGTCGGTAATCCGTCAGTAAATAATAACATTTTTTTTAAAATATATTAAATAAACCGTCGGTGTATATATGTATGAATGTTTGTATGTATATACATGTATGTGTGTATGTCTATGTCTATGTTGATGATAGTATATGTGTGTATGTATATGTATATGTACACGTATGTATATACACTACACCAAATGTTGTCTTGGACAACAAAGGCTAATTGCCTATGTTGCTTAATATAAACTTAGGCAACAAAGACGAATATATGTTGCCTAAGTTTTCTCTTAGGCAAAGTGTGGTTCTATGTTGCCTAAGTGTCACCTTAGGCAACATATAAATGATTATATGTTGGTAAATAATTACATTATTTTTTTAAATATATTAAGAAAACCGTCGGTAATGTAACAACCCAGTCTAAAATAAGTATGCAAATCATATAAATTAGAACATCCCAAAAATGGGTCCCAAAATTTCTTACATAAGTCTCAAAATAGGTTGGCGGAAACAACCTATACACAACTGAGAATGAGCTAGCTACTAAAAGTATAAGAGGCACTGTCTCTATCTGCATCTGTCCTTTATCATGCTCTTGATCACTTACCTGAGCCTCCTACTATCTGCTTACCTGAAAAGGTTTAGTTTGGAAAAGCGAGGGTTAGACCATGAGGTCTAGTGAGTCCCTCCTGACAGTTCTCAAAATCATTTTAAAAACTTTGCATAACTTTCATATATAAAACTTTCAATAATAAACTTTCACATAACTGGACATTAAAAACTTCCACGGATAAATCCGCTCCCGTAAATGGCACCCTGAAGTCACCCGAGAGTGACAACGAGTCAGTATCACGCTGCCATACTGGGTATCACTTCCCATGGCATCAACGGAACCTCCCCCCGACATGAGTACTGGCGGAACCCCCCCCCGACTTAGCCAATTTACGTCTACACAATGTATGCATACATCTCACATAAAACTTTAAACAACTTTCATGCAATAAAAGCATAAGAACAAAACATGGCATTTCTCATCATGTATTCACTTTAGAAAAACACGTTAAAAGGCACGTATTTTAGTTAGAAAACTCACCTGAGGCTCTTACTTCTCGTTCCTAAACAGTTCCAAACTTCCAAATCGACTTGCCTGAATAAACGGGCATAAAACAACAACTCAGCAAAAGTATCCGGACAACTCAGTTTTCCGGACAACCCTACTTTTCCGGACGCTAAAGAGTCCGGACACCCAACTAACCGGACAACAACCTAGTCCGGACAACACCCTTATCCGGGTAACTACTATTCTCCGGACGATACCCCTTTCCGGGTACCGAACTTATCGGACACATTACTTTACCGGACATAACTATTACCCGGAAAATCCATCCTATCCGGACAACTCCCTCGTCCGGGGACCTTCTCCCAAACAAGGAGTCCGGACGCCCAAGAAGGTTTTCGGACGTCCAGGAAGGTTTCCGAACGACGACCTGGGCCCGTTTTGGGATCGAACTCCACAGACTAGTTCGGTTTTCTCGAAGAAAAGATTAGCAATAGCAACAAGATCAATAAACCTAACAATTTCTGAGTTCTTAGCAACTGAAACACACTACAAGACCCGATTTCTCTCATTTAAGTTTCAAACTCCACTTTTAAAACAAAACCCAAACATAACTAATCTGCCCACAATCAAGGATTGAACGATTATACGAGAGTGTTACCTGATTGATTGCTTGCGAGAACGAATTCCAACTGCAGATCCTTCCTCCAAAATCCAAGGTTGATGACTTTCTTCTCCAAAAGCTCAAAACCTTCAAAACCCCTTTTCTCTTCTTTCTTTCTCAACTTCAGCCGACACCCACCCCAAAACAGTAATAAGAACATTCTCCTAGGGTTTTTGGGCCCTTATATACTTCTTTACATAATTGCAAATTGACCCCTCAACTTCCATAAGTTAAGCACCAACACAAAAAGGCTTACAATCCTACTATTTTGGTCCGGGTTGTTACAACACTTCCCCCTCAAAAGAATTCTGTCCCCTGAATTCCGTTTTCGAAAAGGTGTGGTATCTGGACAACATATCTGATTCTACTTCCCACGTTGTCTCTCGCTCCCTATGATAACTCCACTGAACTTTTACTAGTCATACTTCTATGTTCTTCGTTTAGCAAACCTTACAGCTCACGATTTCTATCGGTTCTTCTACGTAAGTCAACCTCTTATCTATACCGATGTCCCCTCAAAGGAACAGCCACAACGACCTCTGACAAACACTTCTTAAAATCTGAGACATGACATGTCGGATGAACACGCTTTAATTCTTCTGACCAGTCTAACTTGTATGTTGCTGCTCTAACTTGCTTACTAATGACAAGGTCAACTTCTTATCGCTTGCATCTCTTGCAAGGTCGCCATCATCTCACTTCTCACATCGGCTCTCCACAAAAGAGACGTGCATCACACTATGAATTTCTTCTCAAATTCACATCAAGTACCTCAAGATCGCGTACTATCTTTTCAACTTTCATGCTTCGACGAAATCCGCAGACTTAGTCTACCTTACCTCTCTCTCAAACTTCAAAGCTCAAAGCCTTATGTTTTTCATTTGTAACCACTCAGTTCTACTCGGTTGCCTCAGACCGTTCAGATGGGAAACATAACCATACCCATACTTTGAAGCCGCCCTCGGCGAGACACCATTGCTAAATCGTGCCATCTTGCACTACCTACTTGTACCCTCTTCGATCACTATACTCGCTTAAAACTACCTGATAAAACCAAGGCCAACCGCGCCTCCATTTGCTCGCCTCCGTCCACACATCGGGACTCACAGTTTTAATCACGTCTAAATAAGGTCTCTCATACATTTATACTTCCTTAAGGGAAAGAACTTGGCGGGAATTCCCGCCACAACAACGAGAATCTTCCACCAGGAAAAACTCCCCCACTGACAACTTGGCATAATGCCAACCTTGTTTATCCTGACAAGCTCACCCCCAGGAGTCCCCTCCTCGGTATACCTAAAATTTCTAGGTTACTTCTTCCAACCGACATTCGTCCATATAGATCATACTCCCTTACCGATTCACATCGGCTACAACTCGACAACTAATTCGTACATTCTCACCACTTCATCATTTCATACTTAACGTGTCTAATAGTAGGAAACCTCTTTAATTCCTTATTAGAGTGCTCACCTATCCGAATTGCACTTATCCTGAAGGCTCATAAATTTCTCGCTGCTTGCCACAAGCGTTCAGTCATATAACATAACTTCGGTTACTATCACTCAACTAGGAGGGGTAACCACGATCACGCCCTACTATTCTCAATAGCTTACACTGAACGATCAGTTCGTTTGAACGTTTCTCACAAAGTCACTAACTTAACTCGTTCAGTTGTCTTATCCACTTCTTTCCTGCACAAAATCATACACAATTTCCTTCCTCAATACTCTTTCCAAAAGTTCGCACACTTATCAAGGACAAACTACACAACACTGCGCCTATCGGCATTACTGTCAAGTTTACTACTTCCGATTTACTTACTTATTCCAGCATACTGTCTTCACCTCTCCACGTTAGCGTGGAGCACTGCCCACCAACATTACTCGCCCCTCTCTTCCGACAATTCTCAAGCTGCAAATGCTGTCTTATTACTATACATAACCAAACGGTTGCACTAAAATTCTAACTTATGGCTTTCGACTAAATCGCCTCGAACTGACACCAGAGTTCGACGTCACTATACATTCTTTAAACTCCAACTTTTACTTTCTCAGACAATTCGTTCACACATAAGCAACATCTCACATTCTTTAAGGATTTCACATCTATTCCACCACATTTTGACTAATACATCCATCATCTTCTTTAAACTTCCAATGATTCCAAAATATACTTACTTAGCGACTCTTACAACTAAAAACACTTGGTTTCTCCTTTGGGTAACTACCCACCACCACTCCGTGATGCTATCCCGAACATAATCATATCACCACGTCAACTTACATCCTACGTGTTACAGCAACCTGGTTAACACTCGAACACCTCATCTGAAACCCCCAAAAGGCTTCTATCTGATGCTTCCTCTTTCTCTAACATCACATCACTACGACGCTAGCTGACACATTTAACATGGCAATTATTTCCACTACATAACTGTACATTCCTCACTCATAACATCACACTGCAGACCAAAGCTCTCATGGCCATTCATACATAACTCAAACTTATCTTCAAGACCTCACGCATAAATAACCGAGTCTATCTCACTATATTGTCTCTCCCCAGCTCTAGTTGAACCACAACACCCGAGTTTCTGATTAATTCGAACATACTCGCTTCTTGCTAGCTCTTTGCAATACCAAACCATTCTCACCGATCGACATAATCTATACCCTCACTTCGTTTGTGCTAAATACTTCATTCTTTACGAACCATCCATCTCGTAGGTAAAACGCTTATCTAAAACAGCAGTCTTTCACTATCTTAACACCCCTACAAGTGGTCCTTCAACTTTCAACCTTCTGATTCAAGTCTTCGGTCTCATACACCTTACACAACTGCCGACTTTTAACGTCACTAGTTGACCTGTTGATACTTCCTTAACCTATTCTTCAACAAGGGTCCCTTACTGAACCTAATCCTTCTAACATATCATAATCAAATTCATACCCCATCGTCCTCATTTCAAACTCACTCGTGAAACGTCAATATTACAAGATCACTATAAAACTCTTATTCGGCGTCGAGGATGTTTCATTCCTACTTTACCACACTACTCATAACGAGTTGCTAATACCAACACCTTGATGACTTCTAGTCCTTCCTCTGAACACAACCATCCCTCGGCAACTGTATTTCCAGTCACCGCACGAGGGTACAAACCCTCATACAACCGACATTAAAGTCCACTTCCGACTCTTCCACTGCTCACCTCTCCTCTAGAACGCAATTTCCAAAGAAACAAACATTCTCCCCTGATTTGTTCAACACCTCTCCACTCTAGGAGTTCTTCCTTAGCCTAAAATGTAATACTCCACCACCTATTGAGTTCATAGCCTTCATGCCTGACAACGCGATAAATGAATCATTTCACACTTTTGATCATTTTAAAGAAACAACACTTGAAAACAACTTGGGTACACCCGACCCCAACATTCTCATAACTCTAATGCCCTGCACAACGATCTTGAGGATCGTTTGCATGCAATCTTTCTGCAAAACTTAATCTTACTCAACCAAAAATGTGTTGTTACGACAGAAATAAATATTGGATGAAAATCTTCCCATACGACAAAATTTTGAAAGAAATTTACCGACACGAAGTAGGCCAGTCGGTCCTCACACTCATTTATATAACTTCGACATGTCAATACTCATTTTGGTTATAAAAGTTGTGCATTCAAACGTTTTCTTGGCTCATCGTGAAAAGCGTGGAATATTTTGCAAATCGTAAACCTCAAGACTTCATTGTACGATGTAAATGGATTTGTATTTTTCTTTAAACATACACTTGCACCCGCCGACTCATATCCGATCAAATTTGATATTTACACGTTTATACTTTTCTTATGAAAATCTCATGTACACATATACTAACTCAATGCATGAAACTCTACTTGCAATTGAAGGCTACTCACTCAAACAAGGTCAATCGCTTTACTCACGCAACTTATCATTGACACTCTACTTCGACCAGTGGTCGCCCACTCGGCCTTGTAACGATATGCTAAACATACATCCACAGTCTACTTACTCAACCTTTTCATACTATTTCGTTTTGATCAACTATCTCACTTTCCACTTCTACATGGTTTCATTTCACTATAGGTATCTTATTTCATTTATCCTGCTAATGGAAAGCTCGACCAAGAACCCAGGGCTCCATTGATACCTTCAAGGTTTTGACACTGACTTTCCTTACCATCCTAACTAATCTATCCCATGATTTCTAGAATTGGGACTCTCCCGAAACAGGAGTCTTACTCAAACTAAAGCATTCTTCCTCTCCGAATCCACGAAAAGCTACCTTTAGACGACTCGTAATACTCTATACAACATTTCTTCTCTACGATGTATACGTACATCACATCACCATGACTTCTCATGAAACTTCCCCAATAAGGGGTCTCAGTCTACCCTTCAGGGATCTTGCTGACATTCTAAAGTACTGGAACACGACATAAACACTAGCTTTTGACTACCACTTCGGAATAATAAGGCAGGTTAAGCACATACATGTACCTGTAAGTCCGCAATTACACTGGCCAGGTGGAATCTCAAACTTACCTTACATGATAGTCCTCAGTGCCCTATTAGTCCTATCTCTATAATAGTGTCCTCCTAACGCATTTCCTGTATCTACAATAGTGCCCTCCAAACGCATTTCCTGATTCTCAGTTGTGATTTCTACTCCCAAGTTTAAGTTTAGGCCCGTCCAGTCACCTAAATCCCTTAAACTATGGATCTGATATCAATTGTAACAACCCAGTCTAAAATAAGCATGCAAATCATATAAATTAGAACATCCCAAAAATGGGTCCCAAAATTTCTTACATAAGTCTCAAAATAGGTTGGCGGAAACAACCTATACACAACTGAGAATGAGCTAGCTACTAAAAGTATAAGAGGCACTGTCTCTATCTGCATATGTCCTTTATCATGCTCTTGCTCACTTACCTGAGCCTCCTACTATCTGCTTACCTGAAAAGGTTTAGTTTGGAAAAGCGAGGGTTAGACCATGAGGTCTAGTGAGTCCCTCCTGACAGTTCTCAAAATCATTTTAAAAACTTTGCATAACTTTCATATATAAAACTTTCAATAATAAACTTTCACATAACTGGACATTAAAAACTTCCACGGATAAATCCGCTCCCGTAAATGGCACCCTGAAATCACCCGAAAGTGACAACGAGTCAGTATCACGCTGCCTTACTGGGTATCACTTCCCATGGCATCAACGGAACCTCCCCCCGACGTGAGTACTGGCGGAACCTCCCCCCGACTTAGCCAATTTACGTCTACACAATGTATGCATACATCTCACATAAAACTTTAAACAACTTTCATGCAATAAAAGCATAAGAACAAAACATGGCATTTCTCATCATGTATTCACTTTAGAAAAACACGTTAAAAGGCACGTATTTTAGTTAGAAAACTCACCTGAGGCTCTTACTTCTCGTTCCTAAACAGTTCCAAACTTCCAAATCGACTTCCCTGAATAAACGGGCATAAAACAACAACTCAGCAAAAGTATCCGGACAACTCAGTTTTCCGGACAACCCTACTTTTCCGGACGCTAAAGAGTCCGGACACCCAACTAACCCGACAACAACCTAGTCCGGACAACACCCTTATCCGGGTAACTACTATTCTCCGGACGATACCCCTTTCCGGGTACCGAACTTACCGGACATATTACTTTACCGGACATAACTATTACCCGGAAAATCCATCCTATGCGGACAACTCCCTCGTCCGGGGACCTTCTCCCAAACAAGGAGTCCGGACGCCCAAGAAGGTTTCCGGACGTCCAGGAAGGTTTCCGGACGTCCAGGAAGGTTTCCGAACGACGACCTGGGCCCGTTTTGGGATCGAACTCCACAGACTAGTTCGGTTTTCTCGAAGAAAAGATTAGCAATAGCAACAAGATCAATAAACCTAACAATTTCTGAGTTCTTAGCAACTGAAACACACTACAAGACCCGATTTCTCTCATTTAAGTTTCAAACTCCACTTTTAAAACAAAACCCAAACATAACTAATCTGCCCACAATCAAGGATTGAACGATGATACGAGAGTGTTACCTGATTGATTGCTTGCGAAAACGAATTCCAACTGCTGATCCTTCCTCCAAAATCCAAGGTTGATGACTTTCTTCTCCAAAAGCTCAAAACCTTCAAAACCCCTTTTCTCTTCTTTCTTTCTCAACTTCAGCCGACACCCACCCCAAAACAGTAATAAGAACATTTTCCTAGGGTTTTTGGGCCCTTATATACTTTTTTACATAATTGCAAATTGACCCCTAAACTTCCATAAGTTAAGCACCAACACAAAAAGGCTTACAATCCTACTATTTTGGTCCGGGTTGTTACAACACTTCCCCCTCAAAAGAATTCCGTCCCCGGAATTCCGTTTTCGAAAAGGTGTGGTATCTGGACAACATATATGATTCTACTTCCCACGTTGTCTCTCGCTCCCTATGATAACTCCACTGAACTTTTACTAGTCATACTTCTATGTTCTTCGTTTAGCAAACCTTACCGCTCACGATATCTATCGGTTCTTCTACGTAAGTCAACCTCTCATCTATACTGATGTCCCCTCAAAGGAACAGCCACAACGACCTCTGACAAACACTTCTTAAAATCTGAGACATGACATGTCGGATGAACACTCTTTAATTCTTCTGACCAGTCTAACTTGTATGTTGCTGCTCTAACTTGCTTACTAATGACAATGTCAACTTCTTATCGCCTGCATCTCTTGCAAGGTCGCCATCATCTCACTTCTCACATCGGCTCTCCACAAAAGAGACGTGCATCACACTATGAATTTCTTCTCAAATTCACATCGAGTACCTCAAGATCGCGCACTATCTTTTCAACTTTCATGCTTCGACGAAATCCGCAGACTTAGTCTACCTTACCTCTCTCTCAAACTTCAAAGCTCAAAGCCTTATGTTTTTCATTTGTAACCACTCAGTTCTACTCGGTTGCCTCAGACCGTTCAGATGGGAAACATAACCATACCCCATACTTTGAAGCCGCCCTCGGCGAGACACCACTTGCTAAATCGTGCCATCTTGCACTACCTACTTGTACCCTCTTCGATCACTATACTCGCTTAAAACTACCTGATAAAACCAAGACCAACCGCGCCTCCATTTGCTCGCCTCCGTCCACATATCGGGACTCACGGTTTTAATCACGTCTAAATAAGGTCTCTCATACATTTATACTTCCTTAAAAGAAAGAACTTGGCGGGAATTCCCGCCACAACAACGAGAATCTTCCACCAGGAAAACCTCCCCCACTGACAACTTGGCATAAGGCCAACCTTGTTTATCCTGACAAGCTCACCCCCAGGAGTCCCCTCCTCGGTATACCTAAAATTTCTAGGTTACTTCTTCCAACCGACATTCGTCCATATAGATCATACTCCCTTCCCGATTCACATCAGCTACAACTCGACAACTAATTCGTACATTCTCACCACTTCATCATTTCATACTTAACGTGTCTAATAGTAGGAAACCTCTTTAATTCCTTATTAGAGTGCTCACCTATCCGAATTGCACTTATCCTGAAGGCTCATAAATTTCTCGCTGCTTGCCACAAGCGTTCAGTCATATAACATAACTTCGGTTACTATCACTCAACTAGGAGGGGTAACCACGATCACGCCCTACTATTCTCAATAGCTTACACTGAACGATCAGTTCGTTTGAACGTTTCTCACAAAGTCACTAACTTAACTCGTTCAGTTGTCTTATCCACTTCTTTCCTGCACAAAATCATCCACAATTTCCTTCCTCAATACTCTTTCCAAAAGTTCGCACACTTATCAAGGACAAACTACACAACACTGCGCCTATCGGCATTACTGTCAAGTTTACTACTTCCGATTTACTTACTTATTCCAGCATACTGTCTTCACCTCTCCACGTTAGCGTGGAGCACTGCCCACCAACATTAATCGCCCTTTCTTCCGACAATTCTCAAGCTTCAAATGCTGTCTTATTACTATACATAACCAAACGGTTGCACTAAAATTCTAACTTAAGGCCTTCGACTAAATCGCCTCGAACTAACACCAGAGTTCGACGTCACTATACATTCTTTAAACTCCAACTTTTACTTTCTCAGACAATTCGTTCACACATAAGCAACAGCTCACATTCTTTAAGGATTTCACATCTATTCCACCACATTTTGACTAATACATCCATCATCTTCTTTAAACTTCCAATGATTCCAAAATATACTTACTTAGCGACTCTTACAACTAAAAACACTTGGTTTCTCCTTTGGGTAACTACCCACCACCACTCCGTGATGCTATCCCGAACATAATCATATCACCACGTCAACTTACACCCTATGTGCTACAGCAACCTGGTTAACACTCGAACACCTCATCCGAAACCCCCAAAAGGCTTCTATCTGATGCTTCCTCTTTCTCTAACATCACATCACTACGACGCTAGCTGACACATTTAACATGGCAATTATTTCCACTACATTACTGTACATTCCTCACTCATAACATCACACTGCAGACCAAAGCTCTCATGGCCATTCATACACAACTCAAACTTATCTTCAAGACCTTACGCATAAATAACCGAGTCTATCTCACTACATTGTCTCTCCCCAGCTCTAGTTGAACCACAACACCCGAGTTTCTGATTAATTCGAACATACTCGCTTCTTGCTAGCTCTTTGCAATACCAAACCATTCTCACCGATCGACATAATCTATACCCTCACTTCGTTTGTGCTAAATACTTCATTCTTTACGAACCATCCATCTCGTAGGTAAAACGCTTATCTAAAACAGTAGTCTTTCACTATCTTAACACCCCTACAAGTGGTCCTTCAACTTTCAACCTTCTGATTCAAGTCTTCGGTCTCATACACCTTACACAACTGCCGACTTTTAACGTCACTAGTTGACTTGTTGATACTTCCTTAACCTATTCTTCAACAAGGGTCCCTTACTGAACCTAATCCTTCTAACATATCATAATCAAATTCATACCCCGTCGTCCTCATTTCAAACTCACTCGTGAAACGTCAATATTACAAGATCACTATAAAACTCTTATTCGGCGTCGAGGATGTTTCATTCCTACTTCCCCACACTACTCATAACGAGTTGCTAATACCAACACCTTGATGACTTCTAGTCCTTCCTCTGAACACAACCGTCCCTCGGCAACTGTATTTCCAGTCACCGCACGAGGGTACAAACCCTCATACAACTGACATTAAAGTCCACTTCCGACTCTTCCACTGCTCACCTCTCCTCTAGAACGCAATTTCCAAAGAAACAAACATTCTCCCCTGATTTGTTCAACACCTCTCCACTCTAGGAGTTCTTCCTTAGCCTAAAATGTAATACTCCACCACCTATTGAGTTCATAGCCTTCATGCCTGACAACGCGATAAATGAATCATTTCACACTTTTGATCATTTTAAAGAAACAACACTTGAAAACAACTTGGGTACACCCGACCCCAACATTCTCATAACTCTAATGCCCTGCACAACGATCTTGAGGATCGTTTGCATGCAATCTTTCTGTAAAACTTAATCTTACTCAACCAAAAATGTGTTGTTACGACAGAAATAAATATTGGATGAAAATCTTCCCATACGACAAAATTTTGAAAGAAATTTACCGACATGAAGTAGGCCAGTCGGTCCTCACACTCATTTATATAACTTCGACATGTCAATACTCATTTTGGTTATAAAAGTTGTGCATTCAAACGTTTTCTTGGCTCATCGTGAAAAGCGTGGAATATTTTGCAAAACGTAAACCTCAAGACTTCATTGTACGATGTAAATGGATTTGTATTTTTCTTTAAACATACACTTGCACCTGCCGACTCATATCCGATCAAATTTGATATTTACACGTTTATACTTTTCTTATGAAAATCTCATGTACACATATACTAACTCAATGCATGAAACTCTACTTGCAATTGAAGGCTACTCACTCAAACAAGGTCAATCGCTTTACTCACGTAACTTATCATTGACACTCTACTTCGACCAGTGGTCGCCCACTCGGCCTTGCAACGATTTGCTAAACATACATTCCACAGTCTACTTACTCAACCATTTCATACTATTTCGTTTTGATCAACTATCTCACTTTCCACTTCTACATGGTTTCATTTCACTATAGGTATCTTATTTCATTTATCCTACTAATGGAAAGCTCGACCAAGAACCCAGGGCTCCATTGATACCTTCAAGGTTTTAACACTGACTTTCCTTACCATCCTAACTGATCTATCCCATGATTTCTAGAATTGGGACTCTCCCAAAACAGGAGTCTTACTCAAACTAAAGCATTCTTCCTCTCCGAATCCACGAAAAGCTACCTTTAGACGACTCGTAATACTCTATACAACATTTCTTCTCTACGATGTATACGTACATCACATCACCATAACTTCTCATGAAACTTCCCCAATAAGGGGTCTCAGTCTACCCCTCAGGGATCTTGCTGACATTCTAAAGTACTGGAACACGACATAAACACTAGCTTTTGACTACCACTTCGGAATAATAAGGCAGGTTTAGCACATACATGTACCTGTAAGTCCGCAATTACACTGGCCAGGTGGAATCTCAAACTTACCTTACATGATAGTCCTCAGTGCCCTATTAGTCCTATCTCTGTAATAGTGTCCTCCTAACGCTTTTCCTGTATCTACAATAGTGCCCTCCTAACGCATTTCCTGATTCTCAGTTGTGATTTCTACTCCCAAGTTTAAGTTTAGGCCCGTCTAGTCACCTAAATCCCTTAAACTATGGCTCTGATACCAATTGTAACAACCCAGTCTAAAATAAGCATGCAAATCATATAAATTAGAACATCCCAAAAATGGGTCCCAAAATTTCTTACATAAGTCTCAAAATAGGTTGGCGGAAACAACCTATACACAACTAAGAATGAGCTAGCTACTAAACGTATAAGAGGCACTGTCTCTATCTGCATCTGTCCTTTATCATGCTCTTGCTCACTTACCTGAGCCTCCTACTATCTGCTTACCTGAAAAGGTTTAGTTTGGAAAAGCGAGGGTTAGACCATGAGGTCTAGTGAGTCCCTCCTGACAGTTCTCAAAATCATTTTAAAAACTTTGCATAACTTTCATATATAAAACTTTCAATAATAAACTTTCACATAACTGGACATTAAAAACTTCCACGGATAAATCCGCTCCTGTAAATGGCACCCTGAAGTCACCCGAAAGTGACAACGAGTCAGTATCACGCTGCCTTACTGGGTATCACTTCCCATGGCATCAACGGAACCTCCCCCCGACGTGAGTACTGGCGGAACCTCCCCCCGACTTAGCCAATTTACGTCTATACAATGTATGCATACATCTCACATAAAACTTTAAACAACTTTCATGCAATAAAAGCATAAGAACAAAACATGGCATTTCTCATCATGTATTCACTTTAGAAAAACACGTTAAAAGGCACGTATTTTAGTTAGAAAACTCACCTGAGGCTCTTACTTCTCGTTCCTAAACAGTTCCAAACTTCCAAATCGACTTCCCTGAATAAACGGGCATAAAACAACAACTCAGCAAAAGTATCCGGACAACTCAGTTTTCCGGACAACCCTACTTTTCCGGACGCTAAAGAGTCCGGACACCCAACTAACCGGACAACAACCTAGTCAGGACAACACCCTTATCCGGTTAACTACTATTCTCCGGACGATACCCCTTTCCGGGTACCGAACTTACCGGACACATTACTTTACCGGACATAACTATTACCCGGAAAATCTATCCTATCCGGACAACTCCCTCGTCCGGGGACCTTCTCCCAAACAAGGAGTCCGGACGCCCAAGAAGGTTTCCGGACGTCCAGGAAGGTTTCCGAACGACGACCTGGGCCCGTTTTGGGATCGAACTCCACAGACTAGTTCGGTTTTCTCGAAGAAAAGATTAGCAATAGCAACAAGATCAATAAACCTAACAATTTCTGAGTTCTTAGCAACTGAAACACACTACAAGACCCGATTTCTCTCATTTAAGTTTCAAACTCCACTTTTAAAACAAAACCCAAACATAACTAATTTGCCCACAATCAAGGATTGAACGATGATACGAGAGTGTTACCTGATTGATTGCTTGCGAGAACGAATTCTAACTGCTGATCCTTCCTCCAAAATCCAAGGTTGATGACTTTCTTCTCCAAAAGCTCAAAACCTTCAAAACCCCTTTTCTCTTCTTTCTTTCTCAACTTCAGCCGACACCCACCCCAAAACAGTAATAAGAACATTCTCCTAGGGTTTTTGGGCCCTTATATACTTCTTTACATAATTGCAAATTGACCCCTCAACTTCCATAAGTTAAGCACCAACACAAAAAGGCTTACAATCCTACTATTTTGGTCCGGGTTGTTACAACACTTCCCCCTCAAAAGAATTCCGTCCCCGGAATTCCGTTTTCGAAAAGGTGTGGTATCTGGACAACATATCTGATTCTACTTCCCACGTTGTCTCTCGCTCCCTATGATAACTCCACTGAACTTTTACTAGTCATACTTCTATGTTCTTCGTTTAGCAAACCTTACCGCTCACGATTTCTATCGGTTCTTCTACGTAAGTCAACCTCTCATCTATACTGATGTCCCCTCAAACGAATAGCCACAACGACCTCTGACAAACACTTCTTAAAATCTGAGACATGACATGTCGGATGAACACGCTTTAATTCTTCTGACCAGTCTAACTTGTATGTTGCTGCTCTAACTTGCTTACTAATGACAAGGTCAACTTCTTATCGCCTGCATCTCTTGCAAGGTCGCCATCATCTCACTTCTCACATCGGCTCTCCACAAAAGAGACGTGCATCACACTATGAATTTCTTCTCAAATTCACATCGAGTACCTCAAGATCGCGCACTATCTATTCAACTTTCATGCTTCGACGAAATCCGCAGACTTAGTCTACCTTACCTCTCTCTCAAACTTCAAAGCTCAAAGCCTTATGTTTTTCATTTGTAACCACTCAGTTCTACTCGGTTGCCTCAGACCGTTCAGATGGGAAACATAACCACACCCCATACTTTGAAGTCGCCCTCGGCGAGACACCACTTGCTAAATCGTGCCATCTTGAACTACCTACTTGTACCCTCTTCGATCACTATACTCGCTTAAAACTACCTGATAAAACCAAGGCCAACCGCGCCTCCATTTTCTCGCCTCCGTCCACACATCGGGACTCACGGTTTTAATCACGTCTAAATAAGGTCTCTCATACATTTATACTTCCTTAAGAGAAAGAACTTGGCGGGAATTCTCGCCACAACAACGGGAATCTTCCACCAGGAAAAACTCCCCCACTGACAACTTGGCATAAGGCCAACCTTGTTTATCCTGACAAGCTCACCCCCAGGAGTCCCCTCCTCGGTATACCTAAAATTTCTAGGTTACTTCTTCCAACCGACATTCGTCCATGTAGATCATACTCCCTTCCCGATTCACATCGGCTACAACTCGACAACTAATTCGTACATTCTCACCACTTCATCATTTCATACTTAACGTGTCTAATAGTAGGAAACCTCTTTAATTCCTTATTAGAGTGCTCACCTATCCGAATTGCACTTATCCTGAAGGCTCATAAATTTCTCGCTGCTTGCCACAAGCGTTCAGTCATATAACATAACTTCGGTTACTATCACTCAACTAGGAGGGGTAACCACGATCACGCCCTACTATTCTCAATAGCTTACACTGAACGATCAGTTCGTTTGAACGTTTCTCACAAAGTCACTAACTTAACTCGTTCAGTTGTCTTATCCACTTCTTTCCTGCACAAAATCATACACAATTTCCTTCCTCAATACTTTTTCCAAAAGTTCGCACACTTATCAAGGACAAACTACACAACACTGCGCCTATCGGCATTACTGTCAAGTTTACTACTTCTGATTTACTTACTTATTCCAGCATACTGTCTTCACCTCTCCACGTTAGCGTGGAGCACTGCCCACCAACATTACTCGCCCCTCTCTTCCGACAATTCTCAAGCTGCAAATGCTGTCTTATTACTATACATAACCAAACGGTTGCACTAAAATTCTAACTTAAGGTTTTCGACTAAATCGCCTCGAACTGACACCAGAGTTCGACGTCACTATACATTCTTTAAACTCCAACTTTTACTTTCTCAGACAATTCGTTCACACATAAGCAACAGCTCACATTCTTTAAGGATTTCACATCTATTCCACCACATTTTGACTAATACATCCATCATCTTCTTTAAACTTCCAATGATTCCAAAATATACTTACTTAGCGACTCTTACAACTAAAAACACTTGGTTTCTCCTTTGGGTAACTACCCACCACCACTCCGTGATGCTATCCCGAACATAATCATATCACCACGTGTAACATCCTAAATTTTCAATAATAGTATTTTAATGAGAATTGGGATCTTTGTGTATTTTGGTTTAAATCTCGAATTATATTGTACGTTTATAATTCTTTGGGGTTAAAATAAAATAGATGAAAGTTTGGTGGTACTCTTGGAAATAATGGAACTTGAGGGTATGTTTGGTTATTAAATAAAGTGTGTATGGATAAATTAGGTGAGATGAGAAAATATCTCATTTTGGTTTGGTGAAGCCGGCAAAAGAGCAGAGAGAAGGAAAAATAGAGAGAAAAGAGAGAAAGGAAGAAATAAAGCTATAATCAACAAATTGAATCAGTAACAACAGATTTAGAGCAGCAGGTTGTGCAGGAAGTGAGTTTTGCAAACATAAGGTGAGTTCATTTGTTGTTTGTACAAATCAGTGTTTACTTGTTAAATTAAACCATGAAATAGCTGTATAAATTGTTATTGAACTGTATGGGATGGTCTGGAATGAGCTGAATCAAACAGACATCGATTTTGGTCGAATTTCTAGTTGCAGGTCGAAGGTTTCCGGACGAAACATCGTATCCGGAAACCTCGATGATGAATGTTCCCGGATGCAATAGATTCCGGGTAAGTTTTTATTTATATCGTAGAATCCGGATGAAATTAGTTACCGGATGGTACCCAATTGGTTTAGTGTCCGAATGATGTCCGGATAAGAATGGTATCCGGAAAATAGGAATTAACCGGAAAGTGTGTATTGTCCGGATTAGGGGGTTGTCCGGGGAATTGTAGTATCCGGAAAATGTAAACGTCCGGATAGTTCGAGTATCCGGAAACTCTGGGTATCCGGACACTTCTGGTAGTTTTGGAAATCTCAGTTCTGTTAATCGTGGAAAGGTGCGATTTAGGACTTAAGATATAATTCAAGTAGCTTGAGCATACACACCCTAGAAAAGTAGTATGTTAGGTTTATAGACTGCGCTAGTCGATACTAGGCAGGAATATAATGTTATTATATTAAATAAGATTTATATGTGATTCGCTCATACAGTTGCTATGAGGAATCTGTACGATACATATATATGATTTGCTCATACTGAATGATACGAGGAATCTACGAGGTATAAATATAATTCGCTTATACAGTTGCTATGAGGAATTTAAATTGAGTAAATACCTGTATGAGTACAATTAAGGTGTAATGGATCCATAGACACTAAAGTTTGGGAAATCGAGGAATAGACGTAGATTTATTCGGAATTCCCGATTTCTAAGGAAAAGAAGGGATTGGCATGTGTATATTGTAATCTCTATTTTCTTTTCAAGAAATGGGCATGTGTATATTGCGATTTCTTAGATGAAAGAGTTAATCAAGAAATGGGCATGTGTATATTGCGATTTCTTAGATGAAAGAGTTAATCTAGAAATGGGCATGTGTATATTGCGATTTCTTAGATAAGAGCATTAATCTAGAATCCGTAAGGATTCGTAGTGTGGCTCTTAGGCATGATATGATGACGGAATTATTGTCAGTCATATTCATGGAATGTGGAAATGGGCAAGTGTACATTGCAATTTCTGGAATGTGGAGATGGGCAAGTGTACATTGCAATTTCTAGAATAGATGTATATGGAGATGGGCATGTGCATATTGCAACCTCCAGAATAAGAGCATTAATCTAGAATCAGTGAAGATTCATAGTATAGCTCTGAGACATGGTATGATGATGGAATGTGTGTCATTCATATTCATGGAATTGGGAGAAATTGTGTGAACGGAATAGAGTTACACGTACGGTAAGAAAAGGAGTAACCAGGTTTGTTATAACTTGTTTACATTGTGTTGGCAAATATTATTGTAGAAACGAATGTTCTCACTAGGCGTTAGCCTAATCGTTTCAAATGATGTTTTCTTACCAGGTACCAGTTCGGGGAAGTAATGGGTTGTGGGACGAGCGTTTTGGCATAGCAGAGGTGGAAATTAACAAAGAGAAGTTTTTGATGGAATGCTTAGATAACTTAGTTAATCTGATTATAGTGACATAATTAGATTGATAGGTTATTTAAAGGATCCTATATTGTAAATATACTCTTGATGGTTAATTCACTTGTTATTTATATAAGTTGATGTTTATGTTGTCATAACCTGTTGTAACTTGAGGTTTAAATTAACCCTGTATTTTTAGGGTGTTACAATATGGTATCAGAGCACTAGTTTAAGCGAACTAAGTATGCTGATGAGATACTTAGACTTAAGCTGTGATGGAGTAGGTTATGATATGTGAGATATGGGTAGAAGTGTTAAGACGGAATAGTCTTAGAGTTAACGGAAATACGTGAAATTAGTACTGTGACAATGGTAACGAGGATCCTCTTGTATAATATGTTCACAATTCCAATTAGCTACTGTTATTATGAATATATTGTTACACGAGCATGCTTATTTCTGAATTGTTACAGTGACTAACGATCGATAAGGTACGTTTTGTATGTGTGTACGTGCATAACCATTTCTTATGGTTATCCCTTTATGTTATAGTAGAATGATGGTGAATACGCCACCAAGGTCCTTTGAAGGACAGATCAGTATTGATTGGAGGTTGGAAGGATAACCTGGAATTGGCGGGACTCATGAAAGTCCGCCAAGGCAACCTTTAATAGGTGGATTGATATGTGAGGAGATAGAGTACGAGATGATTGATCAAGACGGAAATAGTATGACATGGTTGAGTATGTGGGGCGTAGAATGCATGTATAGCAAATATTATAAGGCCGAGAGGGCGACCACTGGTCGAAAGTAGAGTGTCAATGATAAGTTACGTAAGTAAGACGATTGACCTCGTTTGGGTAAGTAGCCTTCATTTGCAAGTAAAGTTTTATGCATGGTGTTCTAGTGTGTGTTACATGAGTTTTCATGATTTCAAACCAAATGCATAAATAACAGTTTTAGTCAAGGTTGAGTTAGTATGTGCAAGAGTGTATTTAAAGAAAAGGCAATCCCATTTACGTCGCACAACGAATTTTTAGAGTTTTTACAAAGTATTTCTTACTTTACATGAAAAGTTAAATTGTAGAAATAAAGCGTTGGCCAACAAAACATTTAATAACCAACAGGAGTATTGACCTAATAACATCATGTAAATAAATGAGAGAACCGACTAGTTTATTTCGTGTCGGTCAAACTTTTTCGAATTGTTGTCGTACGAAGAGATTTTCATTTAGTATATTACCGTCGTAACAACACTGTTTTGGTTGAGAAGGATTGAGTTTTCGGAAATTTAATATGCAAACGATTCTCGAGATCGTTGTGCAGTACTTTGGGGTATGTGTGCCCAAGTTGTTCCCAGTGGGGTTATTTAAAATGAGAAAATGTGTGAAATGATTTGTCATGCATAAAGGCTATGAACTCGCTAGGTCGTAGAGTATTACGTTATAAGCTAAGAAAGAACTCCAAGAGTGGAGAGGTGTTGGATAAACCTTGGGAGAAAGTTTGTAGTTTTGGTAATTGTGTTCAAATGAGAGATGAACAGTGTGAGAGTCGAAAGTGGACTTTAGTGTCGGTTGTATGAGAGTCTGTACCCTTGTTCGCTGACTAGGAATACAGTTGCCGAGGGACGGTTGTGTCCGGAGGAAGAATTAGGTTCAGTTAGGGACCTTAAGGTTAAGGAAGTGTCGACATGTCAAATTTGACTTTGAAGTCGATAGTTGTGTAAGGTGTATGAGACCTTTCGTCTGTCATTGGGTGCGGTCTGGGTGCGTCCCGCGTATGCCTGTGCGGACAGGAACAAAAATCATGAGCGGTACCGGTATGCTGTTATGCAGAGGGTATGCGCAAAGCAAATATTATCGTGTACGACATAGTTAAGGATTTTGAGTGATTGACGAATAAATCACTAATGAAAGAAGTTTTGATTTATTGTTGCACAAGCGAAAGATATGTAGTCAAAGCACGCTTTTAATGTTTATTGTGGATGTGCAATATTTATGATGTATTACGTTTTAAAAATGTGAACATGTGGGTTGGAGGATTTTGGTAAATCCGACCATGTAAAGTTTTAAGAGTGGTAAACCTTTGTGTTGGGGCCGATGGCCAATTAAGGGATTAAAAAGGTAAAGATTTTGGGTAACAATGTATTTTGGTTTACGTAATCGTGTGAGTGACACGTGTTTAAACAAACGTTTATTTTGGCCTTAAAGGCTTGATTTATATTCAAATGAGTCTTTTGAATGTTTGTCAGTTTTAGTGACTCGAGATGGAGTCTTGGATGTGTTATATGCTTAACTGCATTCTATTTGAACAAGTGTCGGTCTTAGGTGTAAAGACTGTTTGATAAATTTCGTGTTCTTAATACCTTTGGAACTAATGAACATTGGCGAAATATATACATTGTGGAGTATAAAAGAGTTGCATATACGTGTACATACATATATATATATATACCTGTATAAATTGACTTCGTTGGGAAAGTAGCAATGAAGGGGTCGTAGGATTATCATGCCTCGGAACGTATGTTGCATAATGATGATTAGATCCTTTGAGTAGATGGCTTGGTTTTGAACTCAGTAGAGTCTTAAGAGCATTGACCCGATTTGATAAGCTCGACGTAGGCTTGGGGTTGAAATTACATGAACGGTATTATAATTGAAGTTTACATGACGTGAATGTATTGGTTATCCTTTTGGGGTCATATATGAATGTTAAGTCTTAATCAGAGAATCAAAGTTGAAGGACCACATTGTAAGGGTGTTTAGATAATGAAAGACTGTCGTTTTTAGATAAGTGTTTTACTTACGATGTGGAAGGTTTATAAAAGGTGAAGTATTAGAGACGAACAAAGTCCGGAGATGATTTTTTTTATTTACTTCAAATAAAAATGGTGTTATGGGTAGCGGGAAGGAAGTAGTATCTTTTGCACGTATAAAGGCATCATGAAAGCTTGTTTGCAATATGGTCGTGTGGTGCGATAGTGGTGTGAGGAAGGGATAGCACTTTGTACCGAAGGAACGTGTAAGTCCTAGATGTAATGATGGTTTGCTTTAATATTGAAATGTGTAGATTTTCAGATAGTATACGTTAATGCTATTTTGAGATCTGGAGGTTGAGTTGCGATCGGTGACGAGATGGAAAGAGAACCATTGTTCTTCTTGATTCCATTGGATTTAAGTGAGTTTTATACTTCACTTGATGGTTGAAGAGGATACTATAACCGTTAAGCTGTGGTATTTTCGTTATGAAGCTTAGTCTAGAGCATTGGAGTATTCCATGGATGCAAAGAAATGCAATGAATAGGTCAACTGTGTTGGAAAGTTAGGAGCTCGTGGTGATTCTCAGTACTAAGTACTTTAGAAGATCTTGGCAAATGATTTTGGAGAAACCGTCCTTTTGGACTATAACGGTGTGTGATGAATGTTCTGTGTAGGTATAAGAGAAATGATAACTGTATGGTAGACCGAGAAATAAGTCGGATAAAGATTTGACGATAACAGTACTCTAAGGAGGTTTGCAAATCTAAGTTGGGGAGTGAGTAATGACGAAAGAGGTAGGATTCAGAATACGTGAAAAGATGAGTCATTGTTCTTTCTAGATTTTATTTGTGATTAAGTGTGTAAGACTTGAAGTGAAGAGATATATGATATATTTCATGATTGGTATGATGTGGTTTCACATAATGAAGCAAGAATGGATGAGAAGAATAGTGGTATGGAGGAATTGTAAAGGATTATAGAAAGACCAGTCAAGATGTTGCGATATAAGAATGTGGTATTATATCTTTGAGGTATAATGTGATTTTAGTGTCGGAAGAGAGTATGAAAGATAGGTACCCTCATTTGTTTACATGATCCTGATTTCGGGGACGAAATCATTTTCAAGTTGGGGAGTATTGTAACATCCTAAATTTTCAATAATAGTATTTTAATGAGAATTGGGATCTTTGTGTATTTTGGTTTAAATCTCGAATTATATTGTAAGTTTATAATTCTTTGGGGTTAAAATAAAATAGATGAAAGTTTGGTGGTACTCTTGGAAATAATGGAACTTGAGGGTATGTTTGGTTATTAAATAAAGTGTGTATGGATAAATTAGGTGAGATGAGAAAATATCTCATTTTGGTTTGGTGAAGTCGGCAAAAGAGCAGAGAGAAGGAAAAATAGAGAGAAAAGAGAGAAAGGAAGAAATAAAGCTATAATCATCAAATTGAATCAGTAACAATAGATTTAGAGCAGCAGATTGTGCAGGAAGTGAGTTTTGCAAACATAAGGTGAGTTCATTTGTTGTTTGTACAAATCAGTGTTTACTTGTTAAATTAAACCATGAAATAGCTGTATAAATTGTTATTGAACTGTATGGGATGGTCTGGAATGAGCTGAATCAAACAGACATCGATTTTGGTCGAATTTCTAGCTGCAGGTCGAAGGTTTCCGGACGAAACATCGTATCCGGAAACCTCGATGATGAATGTTCCCGGATGCAATAGATTCCGGGTAAGTTTTTATTTATATCGTAGAATCCGGATGAAATTAGTTACCGGATGGTACCCAATTGATTTAGTGTCCGAATGATGTCCGGATAAGAATGGTATCCGGAAAATAGGAATTAACCAGAAAGTGTGTATTGTCCGGATTAGGGGGTTGTCCGGGGAATTGAAGTATCCGGAAAATGTAAACGTCCGGATAGTTCGAGTATCCGAAAACTCTGGGTATCCGGACACTTCTGGTAGTTTTGGAAATCTCAGTTCTGTTAATCGTGGAAAGGTGCGATTTAGGACTTAAGATATAATTCAAGTAGCTTGAACATACACACCCTAGAAAAGTAGTATGTTAGGTTTATAGACTGCGCTAGTCGATACTAGGCAGGAATATAATGTTATTATATTAAATAAGATTTATATGTGATTCGCTCATACAGTTGCTATGAGGAATCTGTACGATACATATATATATATATATATATATATATATATATATATGATTTGCTCATACTGAATGATATGAGGAATCTACGAGGTATAAATATAATTCGCTTATACAGTTGCTATGAGGAATTTAAATTGAGTAAATACCTGTATGAGTACAATTAAGGTGTAATGGATCCATAGACACTAAAGTTTGGGAAATCGAGGAATAGACGTAGATTTATTCGGAATTCCCGATTTCTAAGGAAAAGAAGGGATTGGCATGTGTATATTGTAATCTCTATTTTCTTTTCAAGAAATGGGCATGTGTATATTGCGATTTCTTAGATGAAAGAGTTAATCAAGAAATGGGCATGTGTATATTGCGATTTCTTAGATGAAAGAGTTAATCTAGAAATGGGCATGTGTATATTGCGATTTCTTAGATAAGAGCATTAATCTAGAATCCGTAAGGATTCGTAGTGTGGCTCTTAGGCATGATATGATGACGGAATTATTGTCAGTCATATTCATGGAATGTGGAAATGGGCAAGTGTACATTGCAATTTCTGGAATGTGGAGATGGGCAAGTGTACATTGCAATTTCTAGAATAGATGTATATGGAGATGGGCATGTGCATATTGCAACCTCCGGAATAAGAGCATTAATCTAGAATCAGTGAAGATTCATAGTATAGCTCTGAGACATGGTATGATGATGGAATGTGTGTCATTCATATTCATGGAATTGGGAGAAATTGTGTGAACGGAATAGAGTTACACGTACGGTAAGAAAAGGAGTAACCAGGTTTGTTATAACTTGTTTACATTGTGTTGGCAAATATTATTGTAGAAACGAATGTTCTCACTAGGCGTTAGCCTAATCGTTTCAAATGATGTTTTCTTACCAGGATACCAGTTCGGGGAAGTAATGGGTTGTGGGACGAGCGTTTTGGCATAGCAGAGGTGGAAATTAACAAAGAGAAGTTTTTGATGGAATGCTTAGATAACTTTAGTTAATCTGATTATAGTGACATAATTAGATTGATAGGTTATTTAAAGGATCCTATATTGTAAATATACTCTTGATGGTTAATTCACTTGTTATTTATATAAGTTGATGTTTATGTTGTCATAACCTGTTGTAACTTGAGGTTTAAATTAACCCTGTTTTTTTAGGGTGTTACACCACGTCAACTTACACCCTACGTGCTACAGCAACCTGGTTAACACTCGAACACCTCATCCGAAACCCCCAAAAGGCTTCTATCTGATGCTTCCTCTTTCTCTAACATCACATCACTACGACGCTAGCTGACACATTTAACATGGCAATTATTTCCACTACATAACTGTACATTCCTCACTCATAACATCACACTGCAGACCAAAGCTCTCATGGCCATTCATACACAACTCAATGCATGAAACTCTACTTGCAATTGAAGGCTACTCACTCAAACAAGGTCAATCGCTTTACTCACGCAACTTATCATTGACACTCTACTTTGACCAGTGGTCGCCCACTCGGCCTTGCAACGATTTTCTAAACATACATTCCACAGTCTACTTACTCAACCATTTCATACTATTTCGTTTTGATCAACTATCTCACTTTCCATTTCTACATGGTTTCATTTCACTATAGGTATCTTATTTCATTTATCCTGCTAATGGAAAGCTCGACCAAGAACCCAGGGCTCCATTGATACCTTCAAGGTTTTGACACTGACTTTCCTTACCATCCTAACTGATCTATCCCATGATTTCTAGAATTGGGACTCTCCCAAAACAGGAGTCTTACTAAAACTAAAGCATTCTTCCTCTCCGAATCCACGAAAAGCTACCTTTAGACGACTCGTAATACTCTATACAACATTTCTTCTCTACGATGTATACGTACATCACATCACCATGACTTCTCATGAAACTTCCCCAATAAGGGGTCTCAGTCTACCCCTCAGGGATCTTGCTGACATTCTAAAGTACTGGAACACGACATAAACACTAGCTTTTGACTACCACTTCGGAATAATAAGGCAGGTTAAGCACATACATGTACCTGTAAGTCCGCAATTACACTGGCCAGGTGGAATCTCAAACTTACCTTACATGATAGTCCTCAGTGCCCTATTAGTCCTATCTCTGTAATAGTGTCCTCCTAACGCATTTCCTGTATCTACAATAGTGCCCTCCTAACGCATTTCCTGATTCTCAGTTGTGATTTCTACTCCCAAGTTTAAGTTTAGGCCCGTCCGGTCACCTAAATCCCTTAAACTATGGCTCTGATACCAATTGTAACAACCCAGTCTAAAATAAGCATGCAAATCTTATAAATTAGAACATCCCAAAAATGGGTCCCAAAATTTCTTACATAAGTCTCAAAATAGGTTGGCGGAAACAACCTATACACAACTGAGAATGAGCTAGCTACTAAAAGTATAAGAGGCACTGTCTCTATCTGCATCTGTCCTTTATCATGCTCTTGATCACTTACCTGAGCCTCCTACTATCTGCTTACCTGAAAAGGTTTAGTTTGGAAAAGCGAGGGTTAGACCATGAGGTCTAGCGAGTCCCTCCTGACAGTTCTCAAAATCATTTTAAAAACTTTGCATAACTTTCATATATAAAACTTTCAATAATAAACTTTCACATAACTGGACATTAAAAACTTCCACGGATAAATCCGCTCCCGTAAATGGCACCCTGAAGTCACCCGAAAGTGACAACGAGTCAGTATCACGTTGCCTTACTGGGTATCACTTCCCATGGCATCAACGGAACCTCCCTCCGACGTGAGTACTGGCGGAACCTCCCCCCGACTTAGCCAATTTACGTCTACACAATGTATGCATACATCTCACATAAAACTTTAAACAACTTTCATGCAATAAAAGCATAAGAACAAAACATGGCATTTCTCATCATGTATTCACTTTAGAAAAACACGTTAAAAGGCACGTATTTTAGTTAGAAAACTCACCTGAGGCTCTTACTTCTCGTTCCTAAACAGTTCCAAACTTCCAAATCGACTTCCCTGAATAAACGGGCATAAAACAACAACTCAGCAAAAGTATCCGGACAACTCAGTTTTCCGGACAACCCTACTTTTCCGGACGCTAAAGAGTCCGGACACCCAACTAACCGGACAACAACCTAGTCCGGACAACACCCTTATCCGGGTAACTACTATTCTCCGGACGATACCCCTTTCCGGGTACCGAACTTACCGAACACATAACTTTACCGGACATAACTATTACCCGGAAAATCCATCCTATCCGGACAACTCCCTCGTCCGGGGACCTTCTCCCAAACAAGGAGTCCGGACGCCCAAGAAGGTTTCCGGACGTCCAGGAAGGTTTCCGAATGACGACCTGGGCCCGTTTTGGGATCGAACTCCACAGACTAGTTCGGTTTTCTCGAAGAAAAGATTAGCAATAGCAACAAGATCAATAAACCTAACAATTTCTGAGTTCTTAGCAACTGAAACACACTACAAGACCCGATTTCTCTCATTTAAGTTTCAAACTCCACTTTTAAAACAAAACCCAAACATAACTAATCTGCCCACAATCAAGGATTGAACGATGATACGAGAGTGTTACCTGATTGATTGCTTGCGAGAACGAATTCCAACTGCTGATCCTTCCTCCAAAATCCAAGGTTGATGACTTTCTTCTCCAAAAGCTCAAAACCTTCAAAACCCCTTTTCTCTTCTTTCTTTCTCAACTTCAGCCGACACCCACCCCAAAACAGTAATAAGAACATTCTCCTAGGGTTTTTGGGCCCTTATATACTTCTTTACATAATTCCAAATTGACCCCTCAACTTCCATAAGTTAAGCACCAACACAAAAAGGCTTACAATCCTACTATTTTGGTCCGGGTTGTTACAACACTTCCCCCTCAAAAGAATTCCGTCCCCGGAATTCCGTTTTCGAAAAGGTGTGGTATCTGGACAACATATCTGATTCTACTTCCCACGTTGTCTCTCGCTCCCTATGATAACTCCACTG
>CM066312.1:45372957-45410957 GCA_033807775.1 Saussurea involucrata | reverse complement strand
ATTATTCTTCACATTCAATCCACCACACTCCACACACTATCAAAATTAGAACAACGACAATCAAGCACACCCACGCACCTGTAAATTCACAACGACATTGGCCAGATGTGATTTGAATTTACCTTACATAGTCCTCACTACCTTCGTCCTAATTTCTCAGTGATTAATGTCTTCCCTAAAGGCTTCCTATATCTCAGTTGTGTCCTCCTACTCCACAGTTTAAGTTTAGGCCCATCCGGTCACCTAAGTCCCTTAAACTAGGGCTCTGATACCATTTGTAACAACCCAAAAAAATTAACATACAAGCTAGAAGCTACCTCTTTAGTTCATAACGCCAAAAACGGCTCAACATGGTCCCACTAACAAGATTTACAATACAAGGTTCGCGGAAATAACCCTAAATACGGCTGAGAAAATCTAACCAAACATTTCAAAGGAGGTTCTTCTAATTCCTTCTAGCGCAAGCTCCGATCCACGTCTTGCCAAAACTCTAAACGTGCCCTCGACTACTGCTTACCTGAAAAAAGGTTTTAGTTTTGAAAAGCGAGGGTTAGACCATGAGGTCTAGTGAGTTCCCTCCACACCAAGTCACACCAAAATATTTCAGTTTATAAAATCAGTTATGAAAGCATTGTATAAATCATAACTAGCACACAAAGTTGATATGCACACATTGACACGTGCTACTGGCACGCGCTAAAGTCACACACACCGTGACAACGCTATCGGGCACACACCGCCCATGTCACACACACCGTGACAGCATAATCGGGCACACACCGCCTATGCCACACACACCGTGACAGCGTAATCGGGCACACACCGCCCATGTCACACACACCGTGACAGCGTAATCGGGCACACATCGCCTATGTCACACACACCGTGACAGCGTAATCGGGCACACACCGCCCATGTCACACACACCGTGACAGCGTAATCGGGCACACACCGCCCATGTCATACAAAAGCCAGAGCATGGTCACACACATTTAAATCACACATATAAGCCACACTTATGAATCGCACATTCATACCTTGCCTTGAAATAAAAGCAGTTGAAACGCACACTGTTACATAATAATCTTCAAACACACTGTTTCTTCATTCGAAACACATACTGTCACACAATTAATCATCGCTTGAAACAGCAGCAGTTGTATAACACACTGTTCGATAAAAATCCACACCACACACTTGTCATCGTTTTGCCATAAAAATAATTGAAAAGCACACAGTTAAATAATAACCATGCCACACACTAAACCTTCAGTTTGTAATAAAAGCATTTGGAAAACCCACCATTAGACAATAGTTGTCAACCACACACTTGTATAAACATTAGGTTCAGAAAGACTCACATGTCGTCCTGTTTAATCCTCTTACTAGCTGGATTCTTCCTTCAACTGCACCTATAAGGATACACACTACTGCGATAAGTTACTTGATCGAACTACACACTCACACGGGTAACACCTCAGACTAGCAGACTGCCCTACAGTGTCACACAACTACTCTCCAGAACTTTATCCGGACAACCAAAACTACCCGGACCCAAAGCTATCCGGACACCCAAAACTATCCGGACCCGAAGCTATCCGGACCCCAAAACTATCCGGACCCAAAGCTATCCGGACACCCAAGACTATCCGGACCCAAAGCTATCCGGACGTTTTCTACCCGGACAACAGACTCACTCGGACACTACCCTTCATCCGGACACTACACTTCATCCGGACACTACCAAAACTTCCGGACATCATCCTGAATTGAAGGTTTCCGGACGAGACGTAAAACACCAAAAACGCAGGAATTTATACCCCTCTTGCCCTAATCCTCCCAACACTTCCAGATTTACAAATATGGGTCGATGATTAGCACAACAACCCATTCCTAAACCCTTTTAACAGTTAAATGAGGAAATCAAAAGAAACTTCATGAACCCTAGTTTCTCCTCACAACCCAAACATTTCACCAAAACAAAATAAGAGGGAAGGTTAATAGTTACCTGCAGCTTCTACTGATAAATCAAATGTTCAGCTGCCACACTATATTCTCTTCTTTAAATGCTACAAATCTCCTCTTGCTCCCCCTCTTAGCCGCACACACTCACACACACTAGAAAAAGCTAGAAAATTGAGCAAATTAGGGTTTCTCATTCTTTATATACTTTCCTCAATAAACACCAAACTTTCAATTCATTACATTTGGACCACATAACTCTCTTAAATTTCGAATTTCTTCCAAGATTCCCTAATTATTGACTAACAGAAAACTCGGTTATTACATTATTTACCGACGGATTACCGACGGAATATTTAATAAAAATAAATAAATATTAAAATATTAAAGTGGCCGTCTGTAATCCGTCGGTAATTAGCGACGGATTACCGACGGTTTTCTTAATATTTTTTTTAAAAAAATAATGTAATTATTTACCAACATATAATCATTTATATGTTGCCTAAGGTGACACTTAGGCAACATAGAACCACACTTTGCCTAAGAGAAAACTTAGGCAACATATGTTAGTCTTTGTTGCCTAAGCTTATCTTAAGCAACATAGGCAATTAGCCTTTGTTGTATAAGACTACATTTGGTGTAGTGTATGTACATACGTGTACATATACTATCATATACATATACATACACACATATACTATCATCAACATAGACATACACACATGTATATACATACAAACATTCATACATATATACACCGATGCTTTATTTAATATATTTTTTTTAAAAATAATGTAATTATTTACTGACGGATTACTGACGGAATATTTAATAAAAATAAATAAATATTAAAATATTAACGTGGCCGTCGGAAATCTGTCGGTAATCCGTCGGTAATTAGCGACGGATTACCGACGGTTTTCTTAATATTTTTTTTAAAAAAATAATGTAATTATTTACCAACATATAATCATTTATATGTTGCCTAAGGTGACACTTAGGCAACATAGAACCACACTTTGCCTAAGAGAAAACCTAGGCAACATATATTAGTCTTTGTTGCCTAAGCTTATGTAACATCCCAGAATTTGAACATACAAGCTAGAAGCTACCTCTTTAGTTCATAACGCCAAAAACGGCTCAACATGGTCCCACCAACAAGATTTACAATACAGGGTTCGCGGAAATAACCCTAAATACAGCTGAGAAAATCTAACTAAACATTTCATAGGAGAATCTTCTAATTCCTTCTAGCGCAAGCTCCGATCCACGTCTTGCCAAAACTCTAAACGTGCCCTCGACTACTGCTTACCTGAAAAAGGTTTTAGTTTTGAAAAGCGAGGGTTAGACCATGAGGTCTAGTGAGTTCCCTCCACACCAAATCACACCAAAATATTTCAGTTTATAAAATCAGTTATGAAAGCATTGTATAAATCATAACTAGCACACAAAGTTGATATGCACACATTGACACATGCTACTGGCACGCGCTAAAGTCACACACACCGTGACAGCGCAATCGGGCACACACCGCCCATGTCACACACACCGTGACAGCGTAATCGGGCACACACCGCCCATGTCACACACACCGTGACAGCGTAATCGGGCACACACCGCCCATGTCACACACACCGTGACAGCGTAATCGGGCACACACCGCTCATGTCACACACACCGTGACAGCGTAATCGGGGACACACTGCCCATGTCACACAAAAGCCAGAGCATGGTCACACACATTTAAATCACATATATAAACCACACTTATGAATCGCACATTCATACCCTGCCTTGAAATAAAAGCAGTTGAAAAGCACACTGTTACATAATAATCTTCAAGCACACTGTTTCTTCATTTGAAACACATACTGTCACACAATTAATCATCGCTTGAAACAGCAGCAGTTGTATAACACACCGTTAGATAAAATCCACACCACACACTTGTCATCGTTTTGCCATAAAAGTAATTGAAAAGCACACAGTTAGATAATAACCATGCCACACACTAAACCTTCAGTTTGTAATAAAAGTATTTGGAAAACCCACCATTAGACAATAATAGTCAACCACACACTTGTATAAAATTTAGGTTCAGAAAGACTCACCTGACGTCCTGCTTAATCCTCTTACTAGCTGGATTCTTCCTTCAACTGCATCTATAAGGATACACATTACTGCGATAAGTCACTTGATCGAACTACACACTCACACGGGTAACACCTCGGACTAGCAGAATACCCTACAGTGTCACACAGCTACTCTCTGGAACTTTATCCGGACAACCAAAACAACCCAGACCCAAAGCTATCCGGACACCCAAAGCTATCCGGACACCCAAAACTATCCGGACCCAAAGCTATCCGGACAACCAAAACTACCCGGACCCAAAGCTATCCGGACACCCAAAACTATCCGGACCCAAAGCTATCCGGACCCCAAAACTATCCGGACCCAAAGCTATCCGGACACCCAAGACTATCCGGACCCAAAGCTATCCGGACCCCAAAACTATCCGGACAACAGACTCACTCGGACACTACCCTTCATCCGGACACTACACTTCATCCGGACACTACCGAAACTTCCGGACCTCATCCTGAATTGATGGTTTCCGGACGAGACGTAAAACACCAAAAACGCAGGAATTTATACCCCCCTTTCCCTAATCCTCCCAACACTTCCAGATTTACAAATATGGGTCGATGATTAGCACAACAACCCATTCCTAAACCCTTTTAACAGTTGAATGAGGAAATCATAAGAAACTTCATGAACCCTAGTTTCTCCTCACAACCCAAACATTCCACCAAAACAAAATAAGAGGAAGGGTTAATAGTTACCTGCAGCTTCTACTGATAAATCCAAATCTCAGCTGCCAACACAATAATCTCTCCTTCAATTGCTATAATCTCCTTGTCTTGCACTCTCCCTTAGCCTCCCACACAAACACCCACTTGACAAAAGCTAGAAAAATGAGCAAATTAGGGTTTCTGATTCTTTATATACCTTCTCAATAAGCACCAAACTTTTTAAATTTTTACATCTAGACCACACAACTTTCTGAATTTCGAACTTCTTCCAAAATTTCCAAATACTGACTAAACTAGATCTCGGTTATTACAGCTTATCTTAAGCAACATAGGCAATTATCCTTTGTTGTCTAAGACAACATTTGGTGTAGTGTATATACATACGTGTACATATACTATCATATACATATACATACACACATATGCTATCATCAACATCGACATACACACATACATGTATATACATACAAAAATTCATTCATATATACACCGACGGTTTATTTAATGTTTTTTTGAAAAAAAATAATGTAATTATTTACCGACAGATTACCGACGGAATATTTAATAATAATAAATAAAAATTAAAATATTAAAGTGGCCGTCGGTAATCTGTCGGTAATTAGCGACGGATTACCGACGGTTTTCTTAATATTTTTTTAAAAAATAATGTAATTATTTACCGACGGATTACCGACGGAATATTTAATAAAAACTAAAATATTAAAGTGGCCGTCGGTAATCCGTCGGTAATTAGCGACGGATTACCAACGGTTTTCTTAATATTTTTTTTGAAAAATAATGTAAATATTACCGACGGATTACCGACGGAATATTTAATAAAAATAAATAAATATTAAAATATTAAAGTAGCCGTCGGTAATCCGTCGGTAATTAGCGACGGATTACCGACGGTTTTCTTAATATTTTTGTTAAAAAAATAATGTAATTATTTACCAGCATATAATCATTTATATGTTGCCTAAGGTGACACTTAGGCAACATAGAACCACACTTTGCCTAAGATAAAACTTAGGCAACATATATTCGTCTTTGTGGCCTAAGCTTATCTTAAGCAACATAGGCAATTAGCCTTTGTGGTCCAAGACAACATTTGGTGTAGTGTATATACATACGTGTACATACACTATCATATACATATACATAGACACATATACTATCATCAACATAGACATACACACATACATGTATATACATACAAACATTCATACATATATACACCGACGGTTTATTTAATGTTTTTTTTTTAAAAATAATGTAATTATTTACCGACGGATTACCGACGGAATATTTAATAAAAATAAATAAAAAATAAAATATTAAAGTGGTCGTCGGAAATCTGTCGGAAATCTGTCGGTAATCCGTCGGTAATTAGCGACGGATTACCGACGGGTTTCTTAATATTTTTTATAAAAAATAATGGAATTATTTACCAACATATAATCATTTATATGTTGCCTAAGGTGATACTTAGGCAACATAGAACCACACTTTGCCTAAGAGAAAACTTAGGCAACATATATTAGTCTTTGTTGCCTAACCTTATCTTAAGCAACATAGGCAATTAGCCTTTGTTGTCTAAGACAAGATTTGGTGTAGTGTATATACATACGTGTACATATACTATCATATACATATACATACACACATATACTATCATCAACATAGACATACACACATACATGTATATACATACAAACATTCATTCATATATACAACGACCGTTTATTTAATGTTTTTAAAAAAAATAATGTAATTATTTACCGACAGATTACCGACGAAATATTTAATAATAATAAATAAAAATTAAAATATTAAAGTGGCCGTCGGTAATCCGTCGGTAGTTACCGACGGATTATCGACGATTTTCTTAATATTTTTTTAAAAAAATAATGTAATTATTTACCGACGGAATATTTAATAAAAATAAATAAATATTAAAATATTAAAGTGGCCGTCAGTAATCCGTCTGTAATTAGCGACGGTTTTCTTAATATTTTTTAAAAAAAATAATGTAATTATTTACCAACATATAATCATTTATATGTTGCCTAAGGTGACACTTAGGCAACATAGAAGCACACTTTGCCTAAGAGAAAACTTAGGCAACATATATTAGTCTTTATTGCCTAAGCTTATCTTAAGCAACAAAGGCAACTAGCGTTTATTGTCTAAGACAACATTTGGTGTAGTGTATATACATACGTGTACATATACTATCATATACATATACATACACACATATACTATCATCAACATAGACATACACACATACATGTATATACTTCCAAACATTCATACATATATACACTGACGGTTTATTTAATGTTTTTTTTTTAAAATAATGTAATTATTTACCGACGGATTACCAACGGAATATTTAATAAAAATAAAAAATATTAAAATATTAAAGTGGCCGTCGGAAATCTGTCGGTAATTCGTCGGTAATAAGCGATGGATTACCGACGGTTTTCGTAATATTTTTTTTTAAAAAAATAACGTAATTATTTACCAACATATAATCATTTATATGTTGCCTAAGGTGACAGTTAGGCAACACAGAACCACACTTTGCGTAAGAGAAAACTTAGGCAACATATATTAGTCTTTGTTGCCCAAGCTTATCTTAAGCAACATAGGCAATTAGCCTATGTTGTCTAAGACAACATTTGGTGTAGTGTATATACATACGTGTACATATACTATCATATACATATACATACACACATATACTATCATCAACATAGACATACACACATACATGTATATACATACAAACATTCATACATATATACACCGACGGTTTATTTAATATATTTTAAAAAAAAATAATGTAATTATTTACCGACGGATTACCGACGGAATATTTAATAAAAATAAATAAAAATTAAAATATTAAAGTGGCCGTCGGAAATCTGTCGGTAATCCGTCGGTAATTAGCGACGGATTACCGACGGTTTTTTAATATTTTTTTTTTAAAATAATGTAATTATTTACCAACATATAATCATTTATATGTTGCCTAATGTGACACTTAGGCAACATAGAACCACACTTTGCCTAAGAGAAAACTTAGGCAACATATATTAATCTTTGTTGCCTAAGCTTATCTTAAGCATCGTAGGCAATTAGCCTTTGTTGTCTAAGACAACATTTGGTGCAGTGTATATACATACGTGTACATATACTATCATATACATATACATACACACATATACTATCATCAACATAGACATACACACATACATGTATATACATACAAACATTCATTCATATATACACCGACGGTTTATTTAATGTTTTTTTTTAAAAAAAATAATGTAATTATTTACCGACAGATTACCGACGGATAATTTAATAATAATAAATAAAAATTAAAATATTAAAGTGGCCGTCGGTAATCCGTCGGTAATTAGCGACGGATTACCGACGGTTTTCTTAATATTTTTTTAAAAAATAATGTAATTATTTACCGACGGATTACCGACAGAATATTTAATAAAAATTATAATATTAAAGTGGCCGTCGGTAATCCATCGGTAATTAGCGACGGATTACCGACGGTTTTCTTAATATTTTTTTTGAAAAACAATGTAATTATTTACCGACGGATTACCGACGGAATATTTAATAAAAATAAATAAATATTAAAATATTAAAGTGGCCGTCTGTAATCCGTCGGTAATTAGCGACGGATTACCGACGGTTTTCTTAATATTTTTTTTTATAAAAAATAATGTAACTATTTACCAACATATATTCATTTATATGTTGCCTAAGGTGACACTTAGGCAACATAGAACCACACTTTGCCTAAGAGAAAACTTAGGCAACATATATTAGTCCTAGTGTTTGTTGTCTAAGACAACATTTGGTGTAGTGTATATACATACGTGTACATATACTATCATATACATATACATACACACATATACTATCATCAACATAGACATACACACATACATGTATATACATACAAACATTCATACATATATACACCGACGGTTTATTTAATGTTTTTTTATAAAAAAAATAATGTAATTATTTACCGACAGATTACCGACGAAATATTTAATAATAATAAATAAAAATAAAAATATTAAAGTGGCCGTCGGTAATTAGCGACGGATTACCGATGGTTTTCTTAATATTTTTTTAAAAAATAATGTAATTATTTACCGACGGAATATTTAATAAAAATAAATAATAAATAAAAATATTAAAGTGGCCGTCGGTAATCCGTCGGTAATTAGCGACGGTTTTTTTTAATATTTTTTTTTGAAAAATAATGTAATTATTTACCGACGGATTACCGACGGAATATTTAATAAAACATAAATAAATATTAAAATATTAAAGTGGTCATCGGTAATCCGTCGGTAATTAGCGACGGATTACCGACGGTTTTCTTAATATTTTTTTTAAAAAAATAATGTAATTATTTACCAACATATAAGCATTTATATGTTGCCTAAGGTGACACTTAGGCAACATAGAACCACACTTTGCCTAGGAGAAAACTTAGGCAACATATATCCGTCTTTGTTGCCTAAGCTTATCTTAAGCAACATAGGCAATTAGCCTTTGTTGTCCAAGACAACATTTGGTGTAGTGTATATACATACGTGTACATATACTATCATATACATATACATACACACATATACTATCATCAACATAGACATACACAAATACATGTATATACATACAAACATTCATACATATATACACCGACGGTTTATTTAATGTTTTTTTAAAAAAAATGTAATTATTTACCGACAGATTACCGACAGAATATTTAATAATAATAAATAAAAATTAAAATATTAAAGTGGCCGTCGATAATCCGTCGGTAATTAGCGACGGATTACCGACGGTTTTCTTAATATTTTTAAAAAAATAATGTAATTATTTACCGACGGATTACCGACGGAATATTTAATAAAATAAATAAAAATTAAAATATTAAAGTGGCCGTCTGTAATCCGTCGGTAATTAGCGACGGATTACCGACGGTTTTCTTAATATTTTTTTTTGAAAAATAATGTAATTATTTACCGACGGATTACCGACGGAATATTTAATAAAAATAAATAAATATTAAAATATTAAAGTGGCCATCGGTAATCCGTCGGTAATTAGCGACGGATTACCGACGGTTTTCTTAATATTTTTTAAAAAAAAATAATGTAATTATTTACCAACATATAATCATTTATATGTTGCCTAAGGGGACACTTAGGCAACATAGAACCACACTTTGCCTAAGAGAAAACTTAGGCAACATATATTCGTCTTTGTTGCCTAAGCTTATCTTAAGCAACATAGGCAATTAGCCTTTGTTGTCCAAGACAACATTTGGTGTAGTGTATATACATACGTGTACATATACTATCATATACATATACATACACAGATATACTATCATCAACATAGACATACACACATACATATATATACATAAAAACATTCATACATATATACACCGACGATTTATTTAATATATTTTTTAAATAAATAATGTAATTATTTACCGACGGATTACCGACGAAATATTTAATAAAAATAAAAAAAAATTAAAATATTAAAGTGGCCGTCGGTAATCCGTCGGTAATTAGCGACGGATTACCGACGGTTTTCTTAATATTTTTTTTAAAAAATAATGTAATTATTTACCGACGGATTACCGATGGAATATTTAATAAAAATAAATAAATATTAAAATATTAATGTGGCCGACGGTAAACCGTCGGTAATTAGCGACGGATTACCGACGGTTTTCTTAATATTTAAAAAAATAATGTAATTATTTACCAACATATAATCATTTATATGTTGCATAAGTTGACACTTAGGCAACATAGAACCACACTTTGCCTAAGAGAAAACTTAGGCAACATATATTTGTAACAACCGGGTTTCGTTTGCAAGTATGCATAAGATTGGTGTCTATTGTGAAAGAAATGAAAGTTAAGTTGAGGGACTATTTAGCAATTAGTGAAATGTATATAATGACTCCAATCCCTAGGGCAGCCTCTATTTGCTGAAATCAGTATTGTGTGTGTGTGTGTGTGCTCTTGGTGTTTGGCGGCTAAGAGGAAATAGAGAGGAGAAGAAGCTAAAGGTTCGAATCTCTCAATGTGTGCAAAGAAATTGTTAAGGTAATCATCTAGCAAGTTTCTTCTACTTAATTCAGGTCCATTACTCTTATTTGTTCATGATTCGGGGAGGAAATCGTGAGGGATTGTTAGGGTCTTATCTAAACATCTCCTTATTGAGTATTTTGGAGTTTTATTGCTAATGTGCCGATTTGGTGGTTTAAAATGGAATTTATTTCGTGTTTATGCCTAGTTAATGAACCCCTATGGTTGTCTGATCGAGATGATATCAAATAATTGAGTTTTAATCACTTTTAGAATTCTAGGGTTCGAACAGCCGTAGTTTCCGGACACCGATGTTTCGGTAGTGTCCGGGTGGTATGCATGTGTCTGGGTAAGGATTCTTGGGTGTTACCGGATGTGCATCTTTCCGGATAGTGCGTCCGGAAAAGGGATAGAATCCGGATAAGTTTCCGGAAAGGGGTAGAATCTGGATAGGTAACCGGAAAGGAGTAGAATCCGGATGGTGCGTCCGGAAAGCTCTAAGTGTCCGACAAGCCCTGTATCCGAAAAGTATTAGCTGGTTAGTAGAATGGAATCGTTTAATCTGATTTAAACCTAATGCCCTTAGGTGGTCGATTGGATTAGCTTGGAGGTAGTAAGGAGTACGTTCAGCGTCATCAAGGTGAGTTCCCTAAACCTTTTACGACTTAACGTGTTGAACATTTTAACTGATTAGTGTTTCACTTACGAGCATGAAATGTTTATAACCGTTACGCATGAATTTCCATGAAATACCTGTTTTACTTGAGAAAATGTATGTTACATGAGGAACTGAGAATGATGATTTACAAAGGTTGAAAGATGTATGATTTTATGAAATGAATGATGTGCAATGTGGAGTCGGTCTACACTGTGGGATCAGAGATAGATCCTCGGGATCTGATGATCCCTTGGATATGTATGATAGACTGGTAGGTTGGAATTCGTTTCCTCCTATTTCGAGTAGAAAGGGGGGTCTGCATAAGCTCCGGGAAAGGGGAGTTTGCGTAGGCTCCAGTTGAGGGCGAGAGGGTAGCCCACTGAGCCTGATCGCGGAATGTTTATGTGATCCTATATACAGTGTAGTACCATGCCTGATGTTATGTTAAGGTTTACGATGATATTTTTTTTATAAACGATTTTATACTGTGTACATGTTGTTTTCGGAGGGAATTCACTAGACCTTTTGGTCTAACCCTCGCTTTCAAAACTAAACCATTTTCAGGTAAGCATGTTAAGGGTTCTTCAAGTAAGAACTAGGAGGCTATAAGAAGGATTTGAAGCATAGAGTAACTTCAAGTTTTGGCTATGATCACTATAGAATAGCTCTCGACTGTGGATTTAGAGACTTCCACTGTCATTGGTTGCTTAGTATGTTTTAGTAATGACGTAAAGACAAGATTGAATTATGTAATCCAAATGCTCATTTTATGTTACTGCTTGTATAAGAATTTGGGACGTTACAAATGGTATCAGAGCCTTAGTTTAAGGGATTTAGGTGACCATTCGGGCCTAAACTTAAACTGTAAGATGAGGAACACAGTCGAGACATAGGATTGTCTCTAGGAACGATCACTATAAATGCGCTTAGGAATAAGGTGCCAAGGACAAACGTGTAAGGTAAGTTTGGGATTACACCTGGCCAGTGTAATTACGAACTTACAGGTACATGTGCGTGCTTACAATACCTTACTTATAGCAAATTTGTTGTGTCACGTCTAGCAAGGATTAACTATCGGTTTCTTTCAGTTTAGCGCTATGGCTGGGAGAACGTTAAGGAATAGGTCAGCAAGATCCCTGAGGGATAGACCGAGCTCCATTGCTTGGGGAAGTGTCATGTAAGAGTCATTATGATGTGATGTATGTAGACATCGTAGAGAAGAAACGTTGTAAAGAATGTTATGAGTCGTCTAGAGGTAGCTCTTCGTGGATTCGAAGAGGATGAATGTTTGAGTTTGAGTAAGACTTCAGTTTCGGGAGAGTCCTAGTTATGGAAATCATGGGATAGATCAGTTGGGATGGTAAGATAGAACTGTGTCAAAACCTTGAAAGTATCAATGGAGCCCTGACTTTTTAGTCGAGCTTTTCATTGGCAGGACAAATGGAATAAGATACTTATAGTGAATTGAAAGCATGTAGAAGTAGAAAGTGAGGTAGTCGATCAAAGCGAAATTAGTGTGAAATGGTTGAGTAAGTGAGATGTGGAACGCATGTACATCAAGTTAGTGCTTGACCGAGAGGGCGACCCTTGGTCGTAAGTGGAGTATCAAGGATAAGTTGCGTGAGTAAAGCGGTTGACCTCGTTGAGTGAGTAGCCTTCTATTGCAAATAGAGTCTCATGCATGGCGTTCTTTTATGTAACATGAAATTTTCACAAATAAAAATAAAAATGTAAATGTCAACTTTGAACAAAATGAGTCAGCTTGTACGAGTGCACGTTTAAAGGAAAAGCGATTTCAGTATGTCGCACATTGAAAATTTGAGGTTAACGATTTGCAAAGTATTCCACACTTTTAATGATAAGTTAAATTGTTACAAAAATGGTCAAGAAAATGGTTACCAGCAATTCACTTATAACCAAAATGCTTATTGACCTTTTGATATCATACAATGGAGTGTGAGAACCGACTGGTTTACTTTGTGTCGGTAATTCTTTCAAAATTGTCTCATACGAAAAGATTTTCATGCAATATATTACTCTCGTAATAACATTGTTCGGATTGAGCAAGATTGAGGTTCACGGGAAGATGCATGCCAACGATTCTCGAATTGTTGTGTAGGGTTTTGAAGTTATAAGAGTGATGGGGTCACGAGTACCTGAGTTGTTTCTAAATGTTGTTTATTTAAAATGATAAAAGGTGTAAAAGGATTTATTTACTGTATTATCATGCATGAAGGTTATGAACCCACTAGGTCGTAGAGTATTACGTCTTAAGCTAAGGAAGAACTCCGAGAGCGGAGAGGCGTTGGTCAAGTCAAGGGAGAACGTATGTAGTTTTGGTATATGCGTTTAAGGGGAGAGTTGGACCTTGGAAGAGTCGGGAATGGATTTTAGTGTCAGGTGTATGAGGGTATGTACCTTGGCTCGGTGACTGAGAACACAGTTGCCGAGGGGCGTTGGTGTCCGGAGGAAGGACTAGGAGTCATCAAGGTATTGGTTTTAGCAACTCTTTATGAGTAGTGTTGTGAGGCAGGAGTGAAAGGTCCACGGTGTGGGCCATGAGTTCGAAGGGAGCTTGTAATAGTGATGCTACATGAGTAAGCTTCGAAATAGGGGCGACGGATTATAAAGTTAACTATGATGTGTAGGGAGGAATATGTCCCGTAAGGAACTCATGTTAAAGGATAGGTTAAGGAAGTAGTGAAGAGTTGTCTTTTGTTGTTGAAGTCGGCAACTGTGTATGTTGGCCGAGGCCGAAGACTCAAACCAGATGAGTGTAAGTTGATAGAATATCTTGTAGAGGTGTTAAATTAGTAAGAGAATGTTGTTGTTGAATAGGCGTTCTATTTACGAGGCGAGGAGGGTCCATAGAAGGACAAGGTGTGTAACACAAGCGGAGTGAGTGTAGACTATACCAGTCAGTAAGAAAATGTGTCGTGTCTAAGAAAGGACTCAGATCATAAAGAGCTAGTTGGGATGTTTGTGTTTGAGCTAAGTGTGAACTCGTGAGTCATAGTTCAACAAGTTGGGAGAGAACTAAGTAGCGAGACAGACTCGATTGTAGTATACGGGAGAATATGAAGGAAAGGGTGAATTGTGTACGAATGACCATGAGAGGCTTGGTCGGTATCGTGATGATAGGAATGGTGGATGTACGAACGAATAGTAGCTTCAATTGCCTAGATATCTGTGTCAGCCGGTGATGTAGTAAGGCGATGTTAGAAAGAGGAAGGATTTGAAGGAAGTCCTTTTGGGATTTCGGGTAGAGTGTACGTTTTGCAATCCCAGTTGTTGAAGTGCGTGGTTTGTAAGTTGGTGTTTATTTTGACTGTTATCGGAATGGAATGTCGGGGCAGAATTGGGTGATTGCCCAGCTGTGAGACCAAGCTTTGGGGTTATGTATGTTGTCAAGTATATTCTTGAAGGCAGAGTAAGTTTAAAGAAGATGATGAATAGATTAGTCAAGATGTAGTATAGTAGATGAGAAATTGTTAAAGAATTATTTAACGTAAATCTAAGTAAGAAAGCCGGGATGACGGTATATATATATCTGTCTGATTTTATGATCATGGTGGTTAATCGAAAGAATTGTGGAACCCGAGTTTCGAGGTGTTCCTGAGTTAATAGATCCGTCTGTAATAGGGAATCCAAGGGGGGTGGATTATTAGAGTGAATAGGGGACGTTACTAAGAAACACACTTTGGGGTCATTGGAAGTTTAAAGAGGATGAGGGTTGTGTTAGTCAAAATTTGGTGGGATAGATGTGAAATCCTTAAAGAATGTGAATTGTTGCTTATGTGTGAAAGAAATGTCTGAGAAGGTAAAAGTTGGAGATTAAAGAATGTGTAGTGACGTCGAACACTGGTCTTGTTTCAAGACGACTTGGTTGAATGCCTTAAGATAAGATCTTGGTGCAACTGTTTGGTTATGTGAGTAATGAGAAAGCGATACCAGCACGTGGAAAGGTCGGGAGAGAGGGGCAAATAATGTTCGGTGGGCAATGCTCCACGCTAACGTGGGGGGGGGGGGGTAAAGATAGCATGTCGGATTAAATGAGTAAATTGGAAGTAGTAAAATTGGCAGTAACGCCGAAAGGTGCAGTGTTGTGTAGATTGTCATTGATTAGTGTGCGAACCGTTGGAAAGAGTATTGAGGAGGGGAATTGAGTACAGGGTTGTGCAAAAAAAAAGAGTGGATAAGATAGTCGAATGAGTTAAGATTAGTGACTTTGTGAGAAATGTTTAAACGAATTGGTCGTGCAGTAATTAAGCTAGTGAGAATAGTATGGTGTGACCATGGTTACTCCTCCCAGTGGAGTGAGGATAACCGGAGTTACGTTTTATAAGGATGAACAAACGTGGCAATCCGAGAGGAACTGATGTGTTTCAGGATAAGTTTAATTTGAGTAGGTGAACAATCCAACGATGGGTTTGGAGGTTCCTACTCTTAGTTACGTTTAAATATGAGGTGGTGAAGTGGTGAGGATGGGAGAGGTGATTGTCGAACTACGGTCTATATGGTCCGAGATAAAGGAAATGTATCTGCATAGGCGATTGTTGAGTGGTGCAGGGTAGTGAGTTGTGTTACGATGAAGGAACTCGAGGTAGTGAGTTGTCGGGATGTATAGGGTTGGACCTGTGCCAAGCTGTCAAGTGAGTGACCGTTTCTTAGTAAATGAATCTCGTTTTGTAGTGGAGGATTCCGCCAGGTTCCTCCTTTTGGGAAGTAAAGATGCTTGAGAAGCCTTATTTATTCTTCTATGGTTAAGACCGATTGAATAGGAACAATAGTCTGCGAGTTAGAGTACCGTAAGAACTAAAGGACATGCATCCAATATTCCATGTTTCGAATCTAATGAGGTGGTTGACTGAGTCAGAAGCGGCTTTACCTTGGGGAAGCGTCAATTGTGGTGTGGGCATGATACCCGCATCTTTTCCAATAAGGAATTCCGGGGACAGAATTCTTTTAAGGAGGGAGTGTTGTAACAACCGGGTTTCGTTTGCAAGTATGCATAAGATTGGTGTCTATTGTGAAAGAAATGAAAGTTAAGTTGAGGGACTATTTAGCAATTAGTGAAATGTATATAATGACTCCAATCCTTAGGGCAACCTCTATTTGCTGAAATCAGTAATGTGTGTGTGTGTGTGCTCTTGGTGTTTGGCGGCTAAGAGGAAATAGAGAGGAGAAGAAGCTAAAGGTTGGAATCTCTCAATGTGTGCAAAGAAATTGTTAAGGTAATCATCTAGCATGTTTCTTCTACTTAATTCAGGTCCATTACTCTTATTTGTTCATGATTTGGGGAGGAAATCATGAGGGATTGTTAGTGTTTTATCTAAACATCTCCTTATTGAGTATTTTGGAGTTTTATTGCTAATGTGCCGATTTGGTGGTTTAAAATGGAATTTATTTAGTGTTTATGCCTAGTTAATGAACCCCTATGGTTGTCTAATCGAGATGATATCAAATAATTGAGTTTTAATCACTTTTAGAATTCTGGGGATCGAACAGCCGTAGTTTCCGGACACCGATGTTTCGGTAGTGTCCGGGTGGTATGCATGTGTCCGGGTAAGGATTCTTGGGTGTTACCGGATGTGCATCTTTCCGGATAGTGCGTCCGGAAAAGTGATAGAATCCGGATAAGTATCCGGAAAGGGGTAGAATCCGGATAGGTAACCGGAAAGGAGTAGAATCCGTATGGTGCGTCCGGAAAGCTCTAAGTGTCCGAAAAGCCCTGTATCCGGAAAGTATTAGTTGGTTAGTAGAATTGAATCGTTTAATCTGATTTAAACCTAATGCCATTAGGTGGTCGATTGGATTAGCTTGGAGGTAGTAAGGAGTATGTTCAGCGTCATCAAGGTGAGTTCCCTAAACCTTTTACGACTTAACGTGTTGAACATTTTAACTGATTATGGTTTCACTTACGAGCATGAAATGTTTATAACCGTTACGCATGAATTTCCATGAAATACCTGTTTTACTTGAGAAAATGTATGTTACATGAGGAATTGAGAATGATGATTTACAAAGGTTGAAAGATGTATGATTTTATGAAATGAATGATGTGCTATGTGGAGTCGGCCTACACTGTGGGAACAGAGATAGATCCTCGGGATCTGATGATCCCTTAGATATGTATGACAGACTGGTAGGTTGGAATTCGTTTCCTCCTATTTCGAGTAGAAAGGGGGGTCTGCGTAAGCTCCGGGAAGGGGAGTTTGCTTAGGCTCCGGTTGAGGGCGAGATGGTAGCCCACTGGGCCCCGATCGCGGAATGTTTATGTGATCCTATATACAGTGTAGTACCATGCCTGATGTTATGTTAAGTTTAACGATGATATTTTTTTTATAAACGATTTTATACTGTGTACATGTTGTTTTCGGAGGGAATTCACTAGACCTTTTGGTCTAACCCTCGCTTTCAAAACTAAACCATTTTCAGGTAAGCATGTTAGGGGTTCTTTAAGTAAGAACTAGGAGGCGATAAGAAGGACTTGAAGCATAGAGTAACTTCAAGTTTTGGCTATGATCACTATAGAATAGCTCTCGGCTGTGGATTTAGAGACTTCCGCTGTCATTGGTTGCTTAGTATGTTTTAGTAATGACGTAAAGACAAGATTGAATTATGTAATCCAAATGCTCATTTTATGTTACTGCTTGTTTAAGAATTTGGGACGTTACAATATTAGTCTTTGTTGCCTAAGCTTATCTTAAGCAACATAGGCAATTAGCGTTTGTTGTCTAAGAAAACATTTGGTGTAGTGTATATACATACGTGTACATATACTATCATATACATATACATACACACATATACTATCATCAACATAGACATACACACATACATGTATATACATACAAACATTCATACATATATACACCGACGGTTTATTTAATATATTGTTTTTAAAAAAATAATGTAATTATTTACCGACGGATTACCGACGGAATATTTAATAAAAATAAATAAAAATTAAAATATTAAAGTGGTCGTCGGTAATCCGTCGGTAATTAGCGACGGATTACCGACGGTTTTCTTAATATATTTTTTTAAAATAATGTAATTTTTTACATTACTTGACGGAATATTTAATAAAAATAAATTAAAATTAAAATATTAAAGTGGCCGTCGGTAATCCGTCGGTCGGTAATCCGTCGGTCGGTAATCCGTCGGTCGGTAATCCGTCGGTCGGTAATCCGTCGGTATTTAGCGACGGATTACCGACGGTTTTCTTATTTTTTTTAAAAATAATTTAATTATTTACCGACGGATTACCGACGGAATATTTAATAAAAATAAATAAATATTAAAATATTAAAGTGGCCGTCGCTAATTACGATTACCGACGGTTTTCTAAATATTTTTTTTAAAAAAATAATGTAATTATTTACCAACATATAATCATTTATATGTTGCCTAAGGTGACACTTAGGCAACATAGAACCACACTTTGCCTAAGAGAAAACTTAGGCGACATATATTAGTCTTTGTTGCCTAAGCTTATCTTAAGCAACGTAGGCAATTAGCGTTTGTTGTCTAAGACAATATTTGGTGTAGTGTATATACATACGTGTACATATACTATCATATACATATACATACACACATATACTATCATCAACATAGACATACACACACACATGTATATACATACAAACTTTCTTACATATATACACCGACGGTTTATTTAATATATATATTTTTAAAAACAATGTAAATATTTACCTACGGATTACAGACGGAATATTTAATAATGATAAATAAAAATTAAAATATTAAAGTGGCCGTCGGTAATCCGTCGATAATTAGCGACGGATTACCGACGGTTTTCTTAATATTTTTTTAAAAAATAATGTAATTATTTACCGACGGATTACCGACGGAATATTTAATAAAAATAAATAAAAATTAAACTATTAAAGTGGCCGTCGGTAATTAACGACGGATTACCGACGGTTTTCTTAACATTTTTTTTGAAAAATAATGTAATTATTTACCGACGGATTACTGACGGAATATTAAATAAAAATAAATAAATATTAAAATATTAAAGTGGCCGTCGGTAATCCGTCGGTAATTAGCAACGGATTACCGACAGTTTTCTTAATATTTTTTTAAAAAAATAATGTAATTATTTATCAACATATAATCATTTATATGTTGCCTAAGGCGACACTTAGGCAACATAGAACCACACTTTGCCTAAGAGAAAACTTAGGCAACATATATTCGTCTTTGTTGCCTAAGCTTATCTTAAGCAACATATGCAATTAGCCTTTGTTGTCCAAGACAACATTTGGTGTAGTGTATATACATACGTGTACATATACTATCATATACATATACATACACACATATACTATCATCAACATAGACATACACACATATACTATCATCAACATAGACATACACACATACATGTATATACATACAAACATTCATACATATATACACCGACGATTTATTTAATATATTTTTTAAATAAATAATGTAATTATTTACCGACGGATTACCGACGAAATATTTAATAAAAATAAATAAAAATTAAAATTTTAAAGTGGCCGTCGGTAATCCGTCGGTAATTACCGACGGATTACCGACGGTTTTCTTAATATTTTTTTAAAAAAAATAATGTAATTATTTTCCGACGGATTACCGACGGAATATTTAATAAAAATAAATAAATATTAAAATATTAATGTGCCGTCGGTAAACCGTCGGTAATTAGCGACGGATTACCGACGGTTTTCTTAATATTTTTTTAAAAAAAATAATATAATTATTTACCAACATATAATCATTTATATGTTGCATAAGGTGACATTTAGGCAACATAGAACCACAGTTTGCCTAAGAGAAAACTTAGGCAACATATATTAGTCTTTGTTGCCTAAGCTTATCTTAAGCAACATAGGCAATTAGCCTTTGTTGTCTAAGACAACATTTGGTGTAGTGTATATACATATGTGTACATATACTATCATATACGTATACATACACACATATACTATCATCAACATAGACATACACACATATATGTATATACATACAAACATTCATACATATATACACCGACGGTTTATTTAATATATTGTTTTTAAAAAAATAATGTAATTATTTACCGACGGATTACCGACGGAATATTTAATAAAAATAAATAAATATTAAAATATTAAAGTGGCCGTCGGTAATCCGTCGGTAATTAGCGACGGATTACCGACGTTTTTCTTAATATTTTTTTTAAAATAATGTAATTTTTTACCGACGGATTACCTGACATAATATTTAATAAAAATAAATAAAAATTAAAATATTAAAGTGGCCGTCGGTAATCCGTCTGTATTTAGCGACGGTTTTCTTAATTATTTTTTGAAAAATAATGTAATTATTTACCGACGGATTACCGACGGAATATTTATAAAAAATAAATAAATATTAAATCATTAAAGTGGTCGTCGGTAATCCGTCGGTAATTAGCGACGGATTACCGACGGTTTTCTTAATATTTTTTTTAAAAAATAATGTAATTATTTACCAACATATAATCATTTATATGTTGCCTAAGGTGACACTTAGGCAACATAGAACCACACTTTGCCTAAGAGAAAACTTAGGCGACATATATTAGTCTTTGTTGCCTAAGCTTATCTTAATCAACGTAGGCAATTAGCGTTTGTTGTCTAAGACAATATTTGGTGTAGTGTATATACATACGTGTACATATACTATCATATACATATACATACACACATATACTATCATCAACATAGACATACACACACACATGTATATACATACAAACTTTCTTACAGACGGAATATTTAATAATGATAAATAAAAATTAAAATATTAAAGTGGCCGTCGGTAATCCGTCGATAATTAGCGACGGATTACCGACGGTTTTCTTAATATTTTTTAAAAAAATAATGTAATTATTTACCGACGGATTACCGACGGAATATTTAATAAAAATAAATAAAAATTAAACTATTAAAGTGGCCGTCGGTAATTAACGACGGATTGCCGACGGTTTTCTTAACATTTTTTTTGAAAAATAATGTAATTATTTACCGACGGATTACTGACGTAATATTAAATAAAAATAAATAAATATTAAAATATTAAAGTGGCCGTCGGTAATCCGTCGGTAATTAGCAACGGATTACCGACGGTTTTCTTAATATTTTTTTAAAAAAATAATGTAATTATTTATCAACATATAATCATTTATATGTTGCCTAAGGCGACACTTAGGCAACATAAAACCACACTTTGCCTAAGAGAAAACTTAGGCAACATATATTCGTCTTTGTTGCCTAAGCTTATCTTAAGCAACATATGCAATTAGCCTTTGTTGTCCAAGACAACATTTGGTGTAGTGTATATACATACGTGTACATATACTATCATATACATATACATACACACATATACTATCATCAACATAGACATACACACATATACTATCATCAACAGAGACATACACACATACATGTATATACATACAAACATTCATACATATATACACCGACGATTTATTTAATATATTTTTTAAATAAATAATGTAATTATTTACCGACGAAATATTTAATAAAAATAAATAAATATTAAAATATTAATGTGGCCGTCGGTAAACCGTCGGTAATTAGCGACGGATTACCGACGGTTTTCTTAATATTTTTTTTAAAAAAAATAATGTAATTATTTACCAACATATAATCATTTATATGTTGCATAAGTTGACACTTAAGCAACATAGAACCACACTTTGCCTAAGAGAAAACTTAGGCAACATATGTTAGTCTTTGTTGCCTAAGCTTATCTTAAGCAACATAGGCAATTAGCGTTTGTTGTCTAAGAAAACATTTGGTGTAGTGTATATACATACGTGTACATATACTATCATATACATATACATACACACATATACTATCATCAACATAGACATACACACATACATGTATATACATACAAACATTCATACATATATACACCGACGGTTTATTTAATATATTGTTTTTAAAAAAATAATGTAATTATTTACCGACGGATTACCGACGGAATATTTAATAAAAATAAATAAATATTAAAGTGGCCGTCGGTAATCCGTCCGTAATTAGCGACGGATTACCGACGTTTTTCTTAATATTTTTTTTATAATAATGTATTTTTTTACCGACGGATTACCTGACAGAATATTTAATAAAAATAAATAAAAATTAAAATATTAAAGTGGCCGTCGGTAATCCGTCTGTATTTAGCGACGGTTTTCTTAATTATTTTTTGAAAAATAATGTAATTATTTACCGACGGATTACCGACGGAATATTTATAAAAAAATAAATAAATATTAAATCATTAAAGTGGCCGTCGGTAATCCGTCGGTAATTAGCGACGGATTACCGACGGTTTTCTTAATATTTTTTTTTAAAAATAATGTAATTATTTACCAACATATAATCATTTATATGTTGCCTAAGGTGACACTTAGGCAACATAGAACCACACTTTGCCTAAGAGAAAACTTAGGCGACATATATTAGTCTTTGTTGCCTAAGCTTATCTTAATCAACGTAGGCAATTAGCGTTTGTTGTCTAAGACAATATTTGGTGTAGTGTATATACATACATGTACATATACTATCATATACATATACATACACACATATACTATCATCAACATAGACATACACACATACATGTATATACATACAAACATTCATACATATATACACCGACGGTTTATTTAATATATATATTTTTAAAAATAATGTAATTATTTACCGACGGATTACCGACGGAATATTTAATAAAAATAAATAAAAATTAAAATATTAAAGTGGCCGTCGGTAATTAACGACGGATTACCGACGGTTTTCTTAACATTTTTTTTGAAAAATAATTTAATTATTTACCGACGGATTACCGACGGATTACTGACGGAATATTTAATAAAAATAAATAAATATTAAAATATTAAAGTGGCCGTCGGTAATCCGTCGGTAATTAGCAACGGATTACCGACGGTTTTCTTAATATTTTTTTTAAAAAAATAATGTAATTATTTACCGACATATAATCATTTATATGTTGCCTAAGGTGACACTTAGGCAACATAGAACCATACTTTGCCTAAGAGAAAACTTAGGCAACATATATTCGTCTTTGTTGCCTAAGCTTATCTTAAGCAACATAGGAAATTAGCCTTTGTTGTCCAAGCCAACATTTGGTGTAGTGTATATACATACGTGTACATATACTATCATATACATATACATACACACATATACTATCATCAACATAGACATACACACATATGCTATCATCAACATAGACATACACACATACATGTATATACATACAAACATTCATACATATATACACCAACGATTTATTTAATATATTTTTTAAATAAATAATGTAATTATTTACCGACGGATTACCGACGAAATATTTAATAAAAATAAATAAAAATTAAAATTTTAAAGTGGCCATCGGTAATCCGTCGCTAATTAGCGACGGATTACCGACGGTTTTCTTAATATTTAAAAAAAAATAATGTAATTATTTACCAACATATAATCATTTATATGTTGCATAAGTTGACACTTAGGCAACATAGAACCACACTTTGCCTAAGAGAAAACTTAGGCAACATATATTAGTCTTTATTGCCTAAGCTTATCTTAAGTGTAACACCCAAATATATATATATATCGAAATAATTAAGAAATAAAGGTTGAGGGGAGAAAATAATTCAAACTCAAGTGAAAGGTGAAAAGTGAAAATAAAGGAAAAGAGTGAGGTTGGAAGTGTAAACTCAGGAACCTGTTTTGCCAACTTCTAAAACTTTCAAATTGAGATAGTGGGTTTGCAGTTGAGAGAAAAATGGGCGGCGCACGTTATGGGGATGGTTTTTCGGTCATGAAGGTATTTAAAGTGGAGTTCGCCACTTTCATTTGGAGGTGTTTAACGAGAGCGGCAGAGGGAGAGAGATCGATAGAGTGAAAAGAGCACTCGGGAAAACGGAGAAAAAGAGGCAACGAGTGGGAAGGTTACAGTCCAAGTCGGGGTTCGATCACGACGTCGTCGAGGTGAGAATCCTACAAGTTCTGTAAGCTTTTCGTCCTCCTAGTAGCCTATAATTGACGTTCTATTTAACAAAACAAATCGATGCTCGTTTTACTCTCGAACTTGAGAAATAGGGTTCGATTTTGGAGTCAAACTGACGAACTAGGTGATGGTTTCGATAACGTTTTATTTCTCTCAAACGAAACCTCACTAGTAGTCGACGTTTTCTCATCGTTAAACTCGGTCGAAATGTTTGCGGGTTTAAAATTCAGTCTATCAAGTGGGATAGAAATCCGACGTTTTTACGGCTACGGCTAAGATTGATGGAAAATATGGTGATGCATGAGTCTAGCAAAAAAGAATTATGTGCATGTTAATTTGTTAATGCATGTTAATTGGTGGTATACATCTATGGTGTATACGTATGTTAATTCATGTATATGTAATATATGTATGGAGGAATGAGGAAGAAGGATTGTAGGGCTAAGGTTTTAGCGACGGCCCATACTAAAATACTTGGAATTGGCAGCACATACATGTGGCTCAGGTTCACAGTAAATATATAAATATATATGTATACGTAACAGTATATATATATATACTTGATATATGCATATATGTATAGATATACATGTTAATACATATTATTATGTATATAGCTATATAATACGTATATAATATAATATATTTATATATTATGCGGGTCTAACGTATCGGTAAAGATAATTTAAGGTGTAGATGGTGTCCGGGTTTTGGACACCTAAATTATTAAGGTGATTTAAGTTATATTTTACGAGATGGTTTAAAGGCTCGTAAAGGTGACATTTATTTATAAGAAGAGGATACTTAGAAATGGTTACGATTTATGTAGGATTCAGCAGCTATTTGGGAACAGGTGAATCTACATTAAATCGAGGTGAGTTTTCATGTGATTTACCATGGGATGTATACATATGTATCTTATACATTATTTTGGAGCATGTTTCATCGCATGAAATGTTATTGATATGAATATTAGCTTTTGAAGTTATACATGTTATTGTTTGTTGCCATGACATGTATTTGGTGTTTGGTGATTTGCATGCCATTACTTTACTATTTTAAAGTTCTTGCATGCTATGTTATTTATGCAATTTTGGTGGTGTACGAAACGGTTTCTTGTGTGCGTCGGGATTACAACCGGGACGCCGGTAAAAATAAGCGGGCTTAGTCTCGTGAAGGAGAACGGCCAGATGTGGGTCGCGCCCACCAGAGCCAAATAAAGGAGATCAAAGGAGGTAATCCCTACCACACTAAGATCCGTTAGGAGATTCTTTTGGTGGCAAATGTGTTAGCAAATAAATCACGATAGTTTATTTCTGTTGATTCTTAACTATTTATTTGCTTGATTATGTGTGATTACTTGCACGAAAACCATGAACTCACTTAGTTTTTTAGCTAACCATTAGTATGCATCTCAGGAGCCGGTGGTTCGGGTCTAAACAAGGGGAAGGGCAAAGCATAGATAGATTTACCATCGTTATGTATTTCAATGCTTTGCTATTTGTTAAACTTATCTATCATGTATTTGGAGTATTATGTAACGTAGTTTGGTATGGGACGGACTAGCGTTGGAGACTTGTATTTATTTTAAGTTAAGACTTCCGTTGTGGTTATGATTTGGTTGTACCTTATTGTCTTATTCGACGTAATAAGATAATATTAGGGAGGAAAGATATGACATTACCCAAGGGTGGATTTGGGGGTGTTACAAGTTGGTATCATAGCTGTAGTTTAAGAGAATTAGGTTATATTTATAGCCTAAGCTTAAACTGAGCGGTGTAATAGGAGCTGAGACCAAGAGAGGAGTAGGAGAATACGATTTGCATATGATTAATTGGAGAGTAGCTTAAGGAAGGTTGAAATACAATTGTCTTTATGAGGCTATGATCTGTTGGAATTGGGAGCACGGTTCACGCTTAACTAGAGATCTTGGAGAGTGAAAGGCGAGGATCGGTAATATATCGAGGTGCTGTCTGGTAGTGTTATGGTCTCGTCTGAGGAGCATTGTTAGTAAAGGAGAGAGGTATGGTATTGGACCTCGAGAAACCTCTTCGGGATTTTACACCCGTGTAATTGTATGTAGGCGCATATGTAGATTTCATTCCATATTGAGCTAATAAGGAGTTGTTAGCATGTGGCTAATAGAGGAGTATATATGATGGTTGTGCATTATGATTTATTTTCATGTTTTAGGAGTTTACGTCGAGCATTTATAGATGACCTTATATGGTATGGTATGGTTAATATGGTGATTATGTTAATGGAGCTGATATGGACATGTTTGGCTATATCATTACGTCGTGGTGTATATACGTTCATGATAGGATATATATATATATATATATATATATATATATATATATATATATATATATATATAAATGAGCTATTATCATTATGTATATGATTTTGGTACTTTTGTTTTTCAAAGTATCAGGAGTTCATTATAAGATTGTAATTGTTGTTTCTTTTAGCACGTGGCCTTGTTTTATGATGTCTATTTGGACTATGGAGTAGGAGTAAATGTGGAGACCAATGATATGTTACTGTATCGGTATGGTGTCTGGAGGATCAAGGAGAACTGAACTTATCGGGGAAGGTGCCAACGAGGTGGTGTCGCCGAGGAGAAAGAGGGGGTAGAAACCCTATGACTAAGGAGACAATGACCGATAAGATGACACAGATCCTCCAGAATACCCTATCTGGTATGATAGTGGCAATGTTAGAGACCAGGCTAAAGAAACGGAAGTGGAATAGGAGATTGAGCGAATAAATACTAAGATAGGAGACCAGGGAGATATTGTGGCAAGAAATCAAGAGGACACCAAGGTGAGTAACAATGGAGAGGACAAGATAGTGGTTCCAACCGCAAAGGAGAAGGGATGTGGTTACAAGGACTTTAGTAACACGCATCCAAATGAGGTTAAAGGGATATTGGGTGTGTTAGACCTAATGAATTGGATGAGGAAGATGGAGGGTTGTGTCAGAACTTGAAAGTGCTCTGAGGACCATAAGGGGACCTATACGGTTACTACCATGGTTGACTCGACACTTGACTGGTGGGATACCGAGTACGAAATTAGAGGAGACGATGATATTATTTCCATGTCTTGGGAAAAAATGAAGAAGTTAATGATGGAGAAGTATTGCACCAGTCAGAGGTGAAAAGGTGGAGTCATAATTCTTGAGGTTATAGTAAAGGTCCTCTTCAGTTCAGGAGTATGTAATGATTTCTTGGAGAGGCCAGATTTGCAAGCTACCAGGTGTCCATAGAACATTGGAAGAGAGATCGTTTTAAGAACAATCTTTGGATAGAGATCAACCAATATGTTGACATGAACGCACCAAAAATGTCCGTACAAGCAGCGGAGATGGTGGCGGTTGCCGAGGAGGACAATGCTAAGGCAACTGGTGAAAGGAGAGATAGTAAAAGGAAATTGGAAGGTTCGAGTAAGGTAGTCAAGAAGACAAAGGTGAGATCTTCTACAGTGAATATAAAGGGAGAAGGAATCATGGTTCCTTTGTGTAGCGAATGTGGATGAAGGCACAAAGGTGAGTGTCTGGCTGGGAGCATAACCTGCTACAGGTATGGAAATTCAGGGCATACAATATGAGAATGCCATAAAGGAAGACTTGTTATGAGTATGGCAAGGTAGGACTTCTACAGTTGAGTACCTTAGGGTTCTGAAAGGGTACTAAACAATGTGAAACCGTATGGTAAAGGAGCATATAGGAGTTCTAACAAGCCGAATGAAGTACCTAATGGATGTGGCTGGGCATACAACATGAAAGTGGAGGAGGCTAGAGAGACCCTCGACATTGTATCATGTATGTTCCCTATCAACAATGTATATGCTCATGTATTATTTGATTCGGGTGCGAATGGTAGTTTTGTGTCTATTGCTTTCCGCCACTACTTGAACAAAGATGCCTGTAAGTTAGAGAAAGACTACACTGTAGGAACAGCTGACGGTGGTCAAACTAAGGTAGACGAGATAATTGATGAATGCACAATATGTATAGATGGTAGGGAGTTGTCTGATAGGCTCATGACAATGTGTCTATGAGGTTTTGATGTGGTCCTAGGCATGGATTGGTTATCTGACAACCATGCCCAGATCGTATGTAAAAAGAAGATGATTAAGATTCAAACACCAGAGGGAGAGACAGTACATGTCTATGGAGATCGAAAGAAAGGAAACACTAAGGTGATCACGGCTTGAAGGCCAGAAAATGCCTTCAAAAGGGGTGCATAACTTACTTAGCCTATGTTGTAGACGCCAAACGAGAGGAGAAGACGATATCAGATGTACTGATCGTGAGGGAATACCCGAAGGTGTTCCGGGAGGAATTACCCGGGATACCACCGGAACGTCAGGTGGAATTCTGGATTGACTTGGTGCCATGTGCAACACCAATTGCAAAGACACCATATCGGTCGGCTCCGATGGAGATGCAAGAGTTGATGAAACAGCTTTAAAGAGTTGTTAGATAAAGGGTTCATACGACCGAGTTTGTCACCGTAGGGAGCACCGATATTGTTTGTAAAGAAGAAAGACGGTACGATGGGTATGTGCATCGACTACCGTGAAATAAATAAGATCACGATCAAGAATAGGTATCCGTTACCAAGAATCGATGACTTATTTGATCAGCTTCAGGGAGCCAGTCATTTCTCGAAGATTGACTTGAGATCTGGTTACCACCAGCTGAATGTTTGAAAGGAGGATATACCAAAGATAGCTTTCAGGACTCGTTATGGGCACTACGAGTTCTTGGTGATGCCTTTTGGATTGACGAATGCACCAGCTGCATTCATGGATTTAATGAATAGGGTTTGTGGACCCTATCTAGATAAGTTTGTCATAGTTTTCATTAACGACATCCTTATCTATTCGAGGAGCAAAGAGGAACACGAGCAACATCTAAGAGTAATTCTTGAGTTGTTGGCCAAAGAAAGGTTATACGCCAAATTCTCGAAATGTGAATTATGGCTTCAGGAGGTGCAATTTCTTGGTCATGTGGTTAACGCGGATGGAATCAAGGTAGACCCAGCCAAGGTCGAGGCAGTTATGGATTGGGAGTCACCAAGGTCAGCCTCAGAAATCCGAAGTTTTCTAGGCTTGGCAGGCTATTACCGAAGATTCGTCCAAGATTTCTCGAAGATAGCGATGCCATTGACGACTTTGATGAGGAAGGAAGTCAAGTTTAATTGGGGTCAGAGACAAGAAGAAGCGTTCCAAACGCTTAAGAAAAGGTTGAGTAGTGTACCGGTGTTGTTCTTACCAGAGGGGACGGAGGATTTCGTTGTGTACAGTGATGCTTCAAAAATGGGATTGGGGTGTGTACTGATGCAAAGAGGCAAGGTGATCGCCTATGCATCACTCCAATTAAAGGAGCATGAGAAGAAGTATCCAACACACGACATGGAGCTAGCTGCAGTGGTTTTTGCACTGAAAATTTGGAGGCACTACCTGTACGGTACGAAATGTTTGATCTACACGGATCATAAGATATTGAAGTACCTCTTCGAGCAGAAGGAGTTAAACATGAGACAAAGAAGGTGGATGGAATTATTAAAGGATTATCATTGTGAAATCCACTATCATCCGGGTAAGGCGAATGTGGTCGCCGACGCTCTAAGTCGAAAGTAGAGGAACAAATCGATTAAGGTTCGTGCCATGTGGATGAATGTTCAGGTAGATCTGATTGACTAGATACGAGATGCTTAGAAGGAGGCCCTATTGCAGGAGAATATCAAGAAGGAGAGGATGGTCGGACAGGTCATCCTCTTGACCGCTGGGTCCGATGGTGTATACAGATTTGGGAATCGGGTATGGATTCCTAGCAAAGGAGATTTAAGGGACATAGTGTTAGGTGAAGCGCACAAAGCCAAATACACTATGCACCCAGACAACGATAAAATGTATAGGAACTTAAAGGAGAGCTACTGGTGGCCTGGTATGAAAAAGGCGGTACCAAAGTATGTGGAGACATGTTTGACATGCCTAAAGGTGAAAACGGAACATCAGAAGCCGTCGGGTATGTTACAACAAATGGAGATTCCGGTATGGAAATGGGAGAGGGCCACGATGGATTTTGTGACTAAGTTGCCTAAAGCGGTGAAAGGGCATGATGCAATATGGGTGATTGTTGATCGACTTACGAAGTCTGCCCACTTCCTGACAATCAGTGAAGAGTATTCATTAGAAAGGTTAGCACAATTGCATGTTAATGAGATAGTCTCAAGGCATGGGGTGCCACGATCGATTGTCTCGGACAGGGATGCAAGGTTCGTGTCGAGATTTTGGGGTAGCTTTCAACATGAAATGGGGACTCAACTGAACTTGAGCACCACATATCATCTTCAGACTGATGGTCACAGTGAGAGGACGATACAAACCCTGGAGGATATGTTGAGAGCTTGCACTATTGACTTTGGAGGGAGTTGCGATAATCACCTACCGTTGGTAGAATTTGCTTATAACAATAGCTACCACTCTAGTATCAAGGCCGCACCATTTGAGGCCTTGTATGGCCGTAAATGTAGGACGCCAGTGTGTTGGACTGACGTCGGATAAAGACAGTTGACTGGACCGGAACTAGTCCAGCATACTTCAGACAAGATAGTGCAGATTCGTGAAAGGTTGAAAATCGCGCGTGACAGGCAGAAAAGTTATGCGGAAAGGAGGTGTCGACCTTTGGAGTTTCAAGTAGGAGATAAGGTGATGTTAAAGATATCACCATGGAAAGGAATTGTAAGATTTGGGAAGAGGGGCAAATTGAGTCCAAGATATGTTGGACCATTTGAGATCATTGCACGGATAGGAGCGGTGGCTTACCGATTAAAGCTGTCCGAAAAGCTTAAAGGTATACATGACACATTTCATGTGTCAAATCTAAGGAGATGTTTGGTTTACGATTCAGCCGTGATTAACTTAGGAGAAGTTGAGCTTAACGATAAGCTTGACTATATTGAGGAGCCAGTCCAGGTGTTGGACCGGAAAACAAAACGATTAAGGAGCAAAATTATACATTTGGTGTTAGTCAAATAGAGATTTCATAAGGGGTCAGAAATGACTTGGGAGCCCGAACAGGAGATGAGGGTGAAATACCCTCAACTATTTTCAAGTGGTGTGAATTCCGAGGACGGAAATTCCTAAAAGGCGGGGAGAGTTGTAACACCCAAATATATATATATATATATATATATATATATATATCGAAATAATTAAGAAATAAAGGTTGAGGGGAGAAAATAATTCAAACTCAAGTGAAAGGTGAAAAGTGAAAATAAAGGAAAAGAGTGAGGTTGGAAGTGTAAACTCAGGAACCTGTTTTGCCAACTTCTAAAACTTTCAAATTGAGATAGTGGGTTTGCAGTTGAGAGAAAAATGGGCGGCGCACGTTATGGGGATGGTTTTTCGGTCATGAAGGTATTTAAAGTGGAGTTCGCCACTTTCATTTGGAGGTGTTTAACGAGAGCGGCAGAGGGAGAGAGATCGATAGAGTGAAAAGAGCACTCGGGAAAACGGAGAAAAAGAGGCAACGAGTGGGAAGGTTACAGTCCAAGTCGGGGTTCGATCACGACGTCGTCGAGGTGAGAATCCTACAAGTTCTGTAAGCTTTTCGTCCTCCTAGTAGCCTATAATTGACGTTCTATTTAACAAAACAAATCGATGCTCGTTTTACTCTCGAACTTGAGAAATAGGGTTCGATTTTGGAGTCAAACCGACGAACTAGGTGATGGTTTCGATAACGTTTTATTTCTCTCAAACGAAACCTCACTAGTAGTCGACGTTTTCTCATCGTTAAACTCGGTCGAAATGTTTGCGGGTTTAAAATTCAGTCTATCAAGTGGGATAGAAATCCGACTTTTTTACGGCTACGGCTAAGATTGATGGAAAATATGGTGATGCATGAGTCTAGCAGAAAAAGAATTATGTGCATGTTAATTTGTTAATGCATGTTAATTGGTGGTATACATCTATGGTGTATACGTATGTTAATTCATGTATATGTAATATATGTATGGAGGAATGAGGAAGAAGGATTGTAGGGCTAAGGTTTTAGCGACGGCCCATACTAAAATACTTGGAATTGGCAGCACATACATGTGGCTCAGGTTCACAGTAAATATATAAATATATATGTATACGTAATAGCATATAGTTATGTATGTTTTAATATGTAACAGTATATATATATATATACTTGATATATGCATATATGTATATATATACATGTTAATACATATTATTATGTATATAGCTATATAATACGTATATAATATAATATATTTATATATTATGCGGGTCTAACGTATCGGTAAAGATAATTTAAGGCGTAGATGGTGTCCGGGTTTTGGACACCTAAATTATTAAGGTGATTTAAGTTATATTTTACGAGATGGTTTAAAGGCTCGTAAAAGTGACATTTATTTATAAGAAGAGGATACATAGAAATGGTTACGATTTATGTAGGATTCGGGGGCTATTTGGGAACAGGTGAATCTACATTAAATCGAGGTGAGTTTTCCTGTGATTTACCATGGGATGTATACATATGTATCTTATACATTATTTTGGAGCATGTTTCATCGCATGAAATGTTATTGATATGAATATTAGCTTTTGGAGTTATACATGTTATTGTTTGTTGCCATGACATGTATTTGGTGTTTGGTGATTTGCATGCCATTACTTTACTATTTTAAAGTTCTCGCATGCTATGTTATTTATGCAATTTTGGTGGTGTACGAAACGGTTTCTTGTGTGCGTCGGGATTACAACCGGGACGCCGGTAAAAATAAGCGGGCTTAGTCTCGTGAAGGAGAACGGCCAGATGTGGGTCGCGCCCACTAGAGCCAAATAAAGGAGATCAAAGGAGGTAATCCCTACCACACTAAGATCCGTTAGGAGATTCTTTTGGTGGCAAATGTGTTAGCAAATAAATCACGATAGTTTATTTCTGTTGATTCTTAACTATTTATTTGCTTGATTATGTGTGATTACTTGCACGAAAACCATGAACTCACTTAGTTTTTTAGCTAACCATTAGTATGCATCTCAGGAGCCGGTGGTTCGGGTCTAAACAAGGGGAAGGGCAAAGCATAGATAGATTTACCATCGTTATGTATTTCAATGCTTTGCTATTTGTTAAACTTATCTATCATGTATTTGGAGTATTATGTAACGTAGTTTGGTATGGGACGGACTAGCGTTGGAGACTTGTATTTATTTTAAGTTAAGACTTCCGTTGTGGTTATGATTTGGTTGTACCTTATTGTCTTATTCGACGTAATAAGATAATATTAGGGAGGAAAGATGTGACATTACCCAAGGGTGGATTTGGGGGTGTTACATTAAGCAACATAGGCAATTAGCGTTTGTTGTCTAAGAAAACATATGGTGTAGTGTATATACATACGTGTACATATACTATCATATACATATACATACACACATATACTATCATCAACATAGACATACACACATACATGTATATACATACAAACATTCATACAAATATACACCGACGGTTTATTTAATATATTGTTTTTTAAAAAATAATATAATTATTTACCGAAGGATTACCGACGGAATATTTAATAAAAATAAATAAATATTAAAATATTAAAGTGGCCGTCGGTAATCCGTTGGTAATTAGCGACGGATTACCGACGGTTTTCTTATTATGTTTTTTAAAAAATAATGTAATTTTTTACCGAAAGATTACCGACCGAATATTTAATAAAAATAAATAAATATTAAAATATTAAAGTGGCCGTCAGTAATTAGCGACGGATTACCGACGGTTTTCTTAATATTTTTTTTTTGAAAAATAATGTAATTATTTACCGACGGATTACCGACGGAATATTTAATAAAAATAAATAAATATTAAAAATTAAAGTGGCCGTCGGTAATCCGTCGGTAATTAGCAACGGATTACCGACGGTTTTCTTAATATTTTTTTTAATAAAATAATGTAATTATTTACCAACATATAATCATTTATATGTTGCCTAAGGTGACACTTAGGCAACATAGAACCACACTTTGCCTAAGAGAAAACTTAGGCAACATATATTCGTCTTTGTTGCCTAAGTTTATCTTAAGCAACATAGGCAATTAGCCTTTGTTGTCCAAGACAACATTTGGTGTAGTGTATATACATACGTGTACATATACTATCATATACATATACATACACACATATACTATCATCAACATAGACATACACACATACATGTATATACATACAAACATTCATACATATATACACCGACGGTTTATTTAATATATTATTTTTTAAAAAATAATGTAATTATTTACCAACGGATTACCGACGGAATATTTAATAAAAATAAATAAAAATTAAAATATTAAAGTTGCCTTCGGTAATTAGCGACGGATTACCGACGATTTTCTTAATATTTTTTTTGAAAAATAATGTAATTATTTACCGACGGATTACGGACGGAATATTTAATAAAAATAAATAAAAATTAAAATATTAAAGTGGTCGTCTGTAATCCGTCGGTAATTAGCGACGGATTACCGACAGTTTTCTTAATATTTTTTTTAAAAAATAATGTAATTATTTACCAACATATAATCATTTATATGTTGCCTAAGGTGACACTTAGGCAACATAGAACCACACTTTGCCTAAGAGAAAACTTAGGCAACATATATTCGTCTTTGTTGCCTAAGCTTATCTTAAGCAACATAGGCAATTAGCCTTTGTTGTCGAAGACAACATTTGGTGTAGTGTATATACATACGTGTACATATCTATACTACTTTAATATTCATCTTGATCAAAACTCTTAAATACAATCTTTTATGCACAAGGTACCATCTTCTAAAGCTTAAAATGTCAAAATCTCTTAATTACAAATTGTCATGCATTAGGTACAAGTTTCTATTGCATCATGCTTACCCCAACGCTTAAGCCACCAAGGAGGGGTTGTTCAGAATTATCTTTTCATATCCGCAGTTTCTTCCTACCCATTTCAGCTCTCCTTTTCTAACGCTTCAATTGTTCTTCCCCATGCTTTGACCCAAATTCAAAATTCATAGAAAATCTTAGGCATCTCAATCCATCTGAGTTCAAATTCAAATTCAACACTGCCACACATTTTTTGAGACGATCGATTTAAATATTTAACAAACAAGGGATGAAAGTTACTGACAAATAGGTGATGAAAACTCTAATCTCTTTGTTTTGTTTTCGGATTCTTGTTGTTTTTTCTCTGCAACCGTAGAAAACATGGATTTCGTGTGTTTATTTTTGTCTTTCTCAAGTTCGGTTTACCTCTGTTCTTTTATGAACCCTAATTTAGAGGTTTTCTTCTCACATAATTTAGAGAAAATGGCGTTACTTCGATGCAGGTATCTCACATAACAGCTTCACTGGAAGCATTAATGATCATTTTGGCTTAATGATCAGAAGGCAATGGATGCACAGTAACTAAGAGAAAATGGCCACAAGTTGAGGTAAGCCAATGCATATTTTTTGTTTTCTTTTCACGATGATATCACACTAATTGGTGGTTTTTGGTTTTTTCCTTCTTATTTTGCACTCCTCCTTACACAATGAATTATGATTGGAAGTCCGGATTACACACATGTAAATTTCTTCCATGGTTGTTTAATCCCTTAACTTTGTCAAATTGAGTTTGGTAACGTTTCACCCCACTGCTCCCTTCTTGTGGCATATGCAAGTATGGATCTTGTTACCATATTTGTTTGTTTCTCTTGCATTCCTAATCTGAAATATCTTAAATTAAAGATGCTGATTACTTACCTTTTAGTTGGATTGAGCTTGAATGGTTTACCCAATTTGTGAAAGAAGCCATTTATTTTGTGCTAACTAAACTAACCCATGTTACTGTAGATGTTGAGGCAAAAGAGTCCGTTTGCTCATATGAAGGAACTGGATACAACATCACCATACTGATGGGTTGGAGATGCTCTCAGTGAAGGAGAAGTAGAGAAGGTAGATGCAGATGCAGATGCAGATGCAAAGCTGGATTCTACAATGAAACATATAGAAGAGCTTAATTACAGAAGGGTTCCCAAAGAGAAAACGATAAGCACAAGAGGATTAAATGAAAAATGATTAATCAAACGATAAGCAAGGGAGGATTGATATGAATGTTGACGATTCTAAGCTCAAACGGTAAGCAAAAGAAGATTAATGTTCACTACATCTTACCGGTAAGTGATTTCCAAAACTCTTACCATGGTTAGCGCTTATCGGAAATTTTGTTGCCTATGACACCGTTTTGTGGACTAATATCTTACCCGCTATTTAAGTGATGGTGTTGAATTTTACGGGTAAGCGCTTACCCTGGTAAGCATTTGGTAAACGTTGTCCTATACTTTTTTGATATGGATAAGGTTTTTGCCATCACTTACCCGGTAATGTGACTTGGTTAGCGCTTACCTGGTTAAATGGCCCCTGAGAGACTGTTTTTATCCTAATCTCAGCTATGGAATACTCTTGATCAGAGGTTTGACTGTTTCTTTCCTTGTTCAAACCTTGATCGGAGGATTGACTGTTTCTTTCCTTATTCAAACCTGTATTATGCAATTGACATGGTTGGAATTTGCTGTTTGTGTATATAATGTTTCCCAATTCCAAAAGCTGCCTTTTGGGATTGCCTTCTATGTGGTTTTTAATTTCGATCTGATCACTATGATGATTTGGGCTAAAAAAATATGTCAGTTCATGCTAATTTGGATTTAGATTGATGATTTGGAGGCTGCTGCATATGTACTATCTTCAGCCAATGGCCTTTTGCCAAATTAGCTTTCAATTTTGGTTGCCTAGAATTCATCTAAATAGCTTTAAAATCAATTTACTTTGGGTTGGATTGCATCTCAATGGAACAAAGTTTCTACTATAGCTTCTGTGTTGTTGTATTTCATATTTGGTTTGACAATGGCCTTTGGCTAATTTGGCTTTCAATTTTGGCTCATGATAAAAAAAAAGTCTATTTAATTGGGTTTAGAAAATCCTTAGATTTATTGTTCAGAAAAAAATGTTTAGGAACTTAATAACTAAAAAGTTGAAAGTCTATTAGATTTCTAGATTTTTTTCCTTTACATTATCCGTTGATGACAATTGTTTTTAGACTGGGTTTTACTATAATTGTTTCATGAGTTTTCCATTCTTAATTTACATCAAATTTTAAATTTTCATGTCCCTGAACTAGTTTTCAATGAATAGATCATTAAAGTTTCTCATTTTAAATGGTTTAATCATTCAAAATGGGAAAGT
>CM066312.1:45305457-45372457 GCA_033807775.1 Saussurea involucrata | reverse complement strand
CCAAGCAGACTCCCCTTTCGCCCTCTCGTATCGGGGCCCAAGCAGACTCCCCGATACCCGCCTAGGAGGAAACGAATTCCAACCTACCGTCTCTTCGTACATAGCCAAGGGACCATCAGATCCCGAGGCTCATTGATCCCACAGTGCAGACCGACATCACATAACATGCACAAACAGTTTATAAAAGCATTTAACAGTTTATAAATCATGCGCACCAATACAACATATAATACATTCCTTTCCTTCCATGCAAATCAGATCGTAAACATTTCATGCGCGTAGTTGAAACCATAATCAGTTCAAATCATTTAACACTTTAAGTCGTAAAAAGGGTTTAGGGAACTCACCTGATAGCAAATTATCTTCCTAACCTCTTGCCTCGATCCGACCGTACACCTAGTAATTAAATTTAGAATTTAATTAGATGCATTTAAGTTTTTTTAGCGGGTCTCTTCTAAAGCTTGCTAAGTTCGAGGTCTGCCCCTACCTTAGCCCAACAGGGACCCGAAGTCATTTGGTCCAACTCAATGCGTCGGTCCACTAGACTACAAGGCCCACCACCGAGTTAAGCCCGGGACTGAATCTAGTCCCGATAGTCTCCGACTCCCGGTACCCAAGACTCCCGGTACCCCGACTCCCGGTACCCGACTCCCGGTACCACCGACTCCCGGTACCACCGACTCCCGGTACCACCGATTACGAGCATAAGGCAAGCTCCACTCGTTTTCAACACCAATCCTTCCTATTCGGTCCAATATACGAGGTTCTATCTCAACATTCTTACCCAATTTATTCCATAAATTCCTTAATCAAGCAACTTCCTAATCGATCGATTCATTGGATTATCAACCCAATCGTAAGATAACTTCCCTACAGTGCTCTGATACAATAGCCCAACTACAACATGAATTCTAGACTAGAAAAATAACTTATCTATCTATTTCATTAAGTATCAATAAATAAGGAATGAAAGATTACTCACCTATTGAAGCCTCTTCCCCAAGAATCGCAGTCCAAATCCTTCTTTCGCTATTTTCTCTTCTTCCAGTGCTCAGCCACCACAATTAGGAGAATGTTTGCCAGCCCTAGGGATCTGGTCATATAAATAGCTCCCAACATTTACAGAAATAGCCCCTCTACTAAACTTTTATTTCATACACTTTGGCCACCAAACTATACACTTGACCAAAAACGGGTTGTTACAACTCTCCCCTCCTTAAGAGAATTCCGTCCCCGGAATTCCTCACTGAAAGAGCTGTGGGTAAGTCGCCCTCATCTCCGACTCCAACTCCCACGTGGCCTCCGGGCCCTTATGGTGCCGCCACTGAACCTTTACTAGCTTAGTCTCTTTGTTCCGTGACTTCCTCACCTTAAAATATGTGATGGCTTCGGGTTCCTCTACGAAATTCAACCTCTCATTCACTTTAATGTCGTTCAACGGCACTGCTTTAGTCACGTCGGCTAAACACTTCCTCAAATTAGACACGTGAAACGCGTTGTGAATGCCTTGCAACTCTTCCGGTAGGTCTAGTCTATACGCCACCTCCCCAATTCGTTCGGTAATTTCAAACGGTCCGATGTAACGTGGGCTTAGTTTCCCACGTTTTACAAACCGTACTACACCTTTCCACAGGGAGACCTTTAACATCACGAAGTCTCCGACCTGAAATTCTATGTCCTTTCTTCTCTTATCCGCATAACTCTTTTGTCGGTCGCGGGCTACCTTCAGTCTTTCCCGCACTTGATCAATCTTGTCCGAAGTTAGTTGCACCAACTCCGGTCCGGATAATTGTCTTTCCCCCACCTCGTTCCAACACAGAGGTGTCCGACATTTTCTACCGTAGAGTGCCTCGAATGGCGCTGCCTTGATGCTCGAGTGATAGCTATTATTGTAAGCTAACTTGATTAACGGTAGGTGCTTCTCCCAAGATCCTTGGAAGTCTAAAGCACACGCTCTAAACATATCTTCTAATGTCTGGATTGTTCTCTCACTCTGACCATCGGTCTGAGGATGATATGCAGTACTCATCTTTACCTGCGACCCCATTTCTCTTTGGAAACTCCTCCAAAATGTAGAGGTAAAACTGCTATCTCGGTCAGATACTATTGCTGAAGGCACCCCATGCCGGGTTACAATCTCATCGACATACAACTTGGCTAACTGCTCCATCGAGTAAGACTCACGAATAGGTAAAAAGTGTGCCGACTTCGTGAGGCGGTCCACAATCACTCATATGGCGTCATGACCCTTTGGAGTCTTAGGCAGATGGATTACGAAGTCCATCGTAATTTGATCCCACTTCCACATAGGTATCTCTAAAGGTTGAAGTTTCCCGTAAGGTCATTGGTGCTCAATTTTAACCCTCGAACACGTTGCACAGGTCTCCACGAAGTGAGCTATGTCCTTTTCATTCCAGGCCACCAGTAGTCTCGGCGTAGATCTCCATACATTTTGTTAGTTCCGGGGTGAATCGAGTACTTGGACTTGTGAGCCTCTTCTAGTATCAGCTTTCGGAGCCCTCCGAGTTTCGGAACCCAGATCCTCCCGCTAAGACACTTCACCCCTCGATTGTCTTCCTCCAGCGAGGACACTTGCCCTACCATCCTTTCCTCTTTTAGATTCCCGGCTTCGAGGGCTTCAACTTGACATTCCTTTATCTCAGCAATTAAATTAAACGTCACGTCGGCTCTCATAGCCACGATGCTGGGAATCTCACTTCTTTCCTTACGGCTCAAGGCGTCCGCCACTACGTTTGCTTTACTCGGATGGTATTCGATCTTACAATCGTAATCAGTCAGTAGCTCAATCCACCTTCTTTGGCGCATATTCAACTCTTTCTGGTCAAAGAGATGACACAAGCTTTTGTGGTCCGTGAAGATCTGACACTTTGTACCATAGAGATAATGTCGCCAAATCTTCAAGGCAAAAACTACGGCCGCCAGTTCTAGATCATGCATGGGATAGCGAGCCTCGTGATCCTTCAACTGCCGGGAGGCATAAGCGATCACCTTCCCGCGTTGCATCAACACACATCCTAGACCAAGCTTCAATGCGTCACTGTATACCACAAAATCATCTGAGCCGTCCGGTAAGGACAATATCGGGGCACTGCTCAACATATCCTTCAACTTTTGAAAAGCTTCTTCTTGTTTATCCAACCAGGCGAACTTGACGTTCTTCTTCGTTAACGAAGTCAGTGGCGTGGCAATACGCGAAAAGTCCTTGATGAACTTTCGGTAATACCCCGCCAGTCCGAGAAAACTTCGAACTTCTGCCGGGTTCTTAGGTTGTTCCCAATCTTTGATGGCTTCCACCTTAGCTGGATCAACCATGATTCCCTTCTCAGACACCATGTTCCCGAGAAACTGCACTTCTCTCAACCGAAATTCGCATTTGGAAAACTTTGCGTACAACTTCTCCTGTTTTAACAGATCGAGGATCGTTCGAAGGTGACTCTCGTGCTCCCCTTCCGATTTTGAGAATATCAGGATATCATCTATGAACACTATCAAGAACTGATCTAGATAGGGTTGGCACACCCTATTCATCAAATCCATGAATGCTGCCGGGGCGTTAGTTAACCCGAACGGCATCACCAAGAATTCATAGTGTCCATATCTGGTCCTAAAAGCAGTCTTCGGCACATCCTCCTTCCTTACCTTGAGTTGGTGATAACCCGACCTCAAATCTATCTTGGAGAAGTAACTAGCTCCTTGTAATTGATCGAACAGGTCGTCGATCCTCGGTATCGGATATTTGTTCTTGATCGTGACCTTGTTGAGTTCTCGGTAATCTATGCACATCCGCATAGTACCGTCCTTCTTCTTCACGAAGAGCACGGGTGCTCTTCATGGAGACGTACTTGGTCTAACGAACCCATTGTCTAACAACTCCTGCAACTGTGTCATCATCTCCTTCGTTTCAGACGGTGCCAATCTATACGGTGCGCGAGCAATAGGTGCAGCTCTGGGCATCAAATCGATTCTGAACTCGATCTGACGATCCGGAGGTAGACTTGTCAAGTCATCCGGAAATACTTCCGGGTACTCACTTACCACCCGCACATCTCCCACCCCACGCTTCTCCTTCTTGGCATCCACCACGTATGCCAGGAATCCTCGGCACCCTTTCCTCAAACACTTAGTAGCCTTAATCATAGAGATAAGGCTATTCTTCCTATCACGGCGGTCCCCATAAATCACTATGGGATCCCCATTTGGTGACTGAATCCGGATTAGCTTTTTGTTGCAAACAATATTCGCATCGTTCGCGGCTAACCAATCCATACCCAACACCACATCAAACTCTCCCATTGCCATGGGATATAACTTCATAGGCAATAACCTTCCTTCTATCCCTATTACACAACCTTCTAGTACCTCCTTAACGTACACCAAACTATCATTAGCAGTTTCCACTTCTAGTGCTCTCTCCAACCGTTTAGGCTTTACCCCCAAACATTTCATAAAAGCAATTGATATAAAGGAGCGGTTTGCTCCCGAATCAAACAACACCTTAGCGCATTGAGAATTTACTAGAAACGTACCTGCCACAACATCCGGCACTTCTTCCGCCTCCTTCGCAGTCATGCGGAAGGCACGCCCCTTCGGACGCGCCGGTTCTGCTCCTTTACCACTGTCTCTTCCACCCTGTCGATCACCAAATTGAGCTGATCCACCCCTTTTCAACTGCGGATAGTCAAACCGAGTGTGACCAGTAGCTCCACATTGGAAACATGATTTCCCTTTGGGGCAATCTCTTGACAGATGACCGGGCAGCCCACACCTGTAACATGAATTTGAGCCTACCATGCACTCCCCACGATGCATCTTGTTGCACTTCGAACACGGTTTCCAAACGGTATCTTTACTAGCGCGATTGTCTGGTCGAAACACTTTCCCTTTTCTGGAGTCATGACTCGACCCATCCCATTTGCGCTTATCCCCGACCTTCTCGGTCGTTTGGCGAACCTTTTCTTTCTCGATCATTTCGGCCGTGTCGATGGCCGCTTGGAAAGTGGTGGGGTTCCTCGTCATCACTAGCTCTCGGATACTACTCTTCATCCTATGAATGAAACGTTCCACCCGACGTCCCTCCGTTGGCACATACAGATCTGCAAACCGAGACTTCTCGATGAATTTGGTAGTATACTCTCGCACTGTCATACTTCCCTGCTCCAATCCCAAGAACTCTTCTTCCAACCTTTTCACTGCCGCCAACGGGCAGAACTAAGCCCGAAACCTGTCCACAAAAGCTTCCCACAACATTCCCTTGGCCATTGCCGAACCTTTTCCCCCTGTCTCGGCATCCCACCAGTAAATTGCCTCGGCCTTTAACATGGATAGGGCAAACATTACCCGATCCCCATCAGCACACTTGCACGTATCAAACACTAACTCCATTTCTTTCACCCATCTCATTGCCAGAACCGGATCACACTCACCTTTGAAAGTAGGGGGCTTGCATGAGGCAAAGGCCTTGTAGCTACACCCCTTAGCTGCTGACTCATTCACCACTAACGAGATCGCTTTAGAGTGACTCCCAGTACCAGTCTCTACTGGGCTCGACAACTCCGCACTCTCCTTGTTTTCACTAGCTTCCTTGCTTCCCGAAGCTGACTCGTTCTGCTTAGTGAGAAGAGCTTGCAGAGGCTCTTGAATCTTACCAAGCTCCGCTGCCAGATTCTCTCGGGTGACGAATGCAAAACCACGACCCCGACCGCGTCCCCTTGTCGGATTTGCTTGTCTGACCGAAGCTGAACTCTCCTGATGAGAGCTCTCTTGATGTGCGGGCTCCGCACTTTGTACCCGCCGAGTCGCTCGGGTCGTTCTTCGAGTCGGATGTTCCCCATCTTCGGCCACCTGAGTGGCGGCACGGCGAGGCGTCCTTCCCCGACCACGTCCACGACCTCTACCTCTTCCCCTTCCATGGTTAGCTATCGCCCTTGCCGGCTCCACCGGCCCATTCTCCAGAATTTCATCATCTTGGTTCCTCGGTACCGCAGGTACTGACCTACTTCTCAGAGTTCTTCCAGCCATTTCGCACACGCTAAAAGAAGACAATCGTTAACCTTTGCTAGACATGACACCACAAGAGTTTGCTATATAAGGTAATTTAAGCACGCACCTGTACCTGTAAGTTTGTAATTACACTGGCCAGATGCAATCTCAAACTTACCTTACACGTTTGTCCTTGGCACCTTATTCCTAGCGCGTTTAGTGTTGTTCCTAGAGGCAATCCTATGTCTCGGCTGTGTTTCTTATCTTACAGTTTAAGTTTAGGCCCTAATGGTTGCCTAAATCCTTTAAACTAAGGCTCTGATACCATTTGTAACATCCCAGGCCAACCGTACCTGATATTGTCCGCTTTGTCCACACACCTGGACTCACGATTTTAAAACGCGTCTGATAGGGGAGGTATCAAGTTCCTCTTATAAGGAAACCTTTGTTCCCTTCCCCAACCAATGTGGGATCTTACAATCCACCCCCCTTGGGAGCCCAGCGTCCTCGCTGGCACACCAGTCTGGTTCCCGGCTCTGATACCATCTGTAACATCCCAGGCCAACCGTACCAGATATTGTCCGCTTTGTCCACACACCTGGACTCACGGTTTTAAAACGCGTCTGATAGGGGAGGTATCAAGTTCCTCTTATAAGGCAACATTTGTTCCCCTCCCCAACCAATGTGGGATCTTACAATTACTGACGGCCACTTTAATATTTTAATATTTATTTATTTTTATTAAATATTCCGTCGGTAATCCGTTGGTAAATAATTACATTATTTTTTTAAAAAAATATTAAGAAAACCATCCGTAATCCATCGCTAATTACCGACGGATTACCGACGGCCACTTTAATATTTTTATTTATATTTATTATTATTAAATATTCCGTCGGTAATCTGTCAGTAAATAATTACATTATTTGTTTAAAAAAATATATTAAATAAACCGTCGGTGTATATATGTATGAATGTTTGTATGTATATACATGTATGTGTGTATGTCTATGTTGATGATAGTATATGTGTGTATGTATACGTATATGATAGTATATGTACACGTATGTATATACACTACACCAAATGTTGTCTTAGACAACAAAGGCTAATTGCCTATGTTGCTTAAGATAAGCTTAGGCAACAAAGACTAATATATGTTGCCTAAGTTTTCTCTTAGGCAAAGTGTGGTTCTATGTTGCCTAAATGTCACCTTAGGCAACATATAAATGATTATATTTTGGTAAATAATTACATTATTTTTTTAAAAAAAATATTAAGAAAACCTTCGGTAATCCGTCGCTAATTACCGACGGATTACCGACAGATTTCCGACGGTCACTTTAATATTTTAATTTTTATTTATTTTTATTAAATATTTCGTCGGTAATCCGTCGGTAAATAATTACATTATTTTTTTTAAAAATATATTAAATAAACCGTCGGTGTATATATGTATGAATGTTTGTATGTATGTATATACATGTATGTGTGTATGTCTATGTTGATGATAGTATATGTGTGTATGTATACGTATATGATAGTATATGTACACGTATGTATATACACTACACCAAATGTTGTCTTAGACAACAAAGGCTAATTGCCTATGTTGCTTAAGATAAGCTTAGGCAACAAAGACTAATATATGTTGCCTAAGTTTCTCTTAAGCAAAGTGTGGTTCTATGTTGCCTAAATGTCACTGTTAAACCCTAAAGATCAATCAAGATAGAGAAGATGTGAATTTGTCATCTCATTGATCAAGAACACTGTATACAAGATAGGAGTTCTGCACTTTCTCTCTCTAAGATATGAATGTGAATTATCAGAATGTTTCTAAGAGTGTTTTTCAAACAAACCTACACAAAGGCTATTTATACAAAACACAAAACATTGACTTTGACTTTGACCTTTCTATATTTAAACCTTGAAGACATATTGCACTAACAATCTCCCCCTTGGATTCAAGGTTTAAACAAATGCGATCAGCAAGCTTTAGCTTTCTTGAATCTTCGGTCTTCATCAAAGCATGTCAAAGTCAAAACGTCATCCAATCTTCAAACGGCAAATAACGAACTTCTTTCTTCGAACAGGAGAATATGAATCTTCACACAAAGCTTTTTAATACAAATAGGCACAAGTTCAAGAAAAAGAGATCACTGAATGGATCAATCGATTTTCCTCAAACTCTTAAAGAATTCTCCCCATTTCCATTGACTTGAGAATTTCATTCTTCAGTGTCGATCTTCATAAACGCGCGAGTTCAAAAGAAAGAGATTACTGAAAGGATCAATCGATTTCTTAAAAACTCTTGAAGAATAAAACTCCCCCTATCCTTTCTTGAAACGACGTCTTCTTTCTACAAATCTCCCCGTTGACATTAAAACGAATCTTTGATTTTAAACTTTCTTTGACAGGAAATTGATGTAGACATTCTCCCTCTTTTTCGATGAAAGTGAGCATCACGAGCATCGAAAATCTTTTCAATTTCAGTCACGAACAATGTCCCTCTTCAAAAACATTTCTTCCCCTTGAAAAACATAAACAATCTCCCCATAAACGAAAGATCTTGCTCCCCCTAAAAATAAGAATTGTAGAGCAAGATGATTTTCTCCCCCTGAAAATTTGCATAAAAATCATATAAGCGCACATTTTAACAAACTTATATAAAGAAAATAGAATTCATTGAACAACATTTAATCATTTGAACACCAAACAAAAGAAATTCAACTTAATGAAATGTAACAGATATTTCCATCAAGTGAAATCAAATGCATGCGTTTGGATTCAAAAACAAGACATCATTGCATATCAAGTTAAAAATGTTCAGTTTCAACTCCTTTATTAAATCTATTTGGTGTGCTAGCATGCGAAATATGATTTGCAATAATCAAATGTACTTCTGAAACCTATAAGAATACTTTGCTCTTACTCACACTATATGACTGAAATCAGAATTTCCACAAACTTATAAGTTTATCGCGACATTGTAATTTTCCCTAATTTTCAAGAGATGTGTGCTCTTAGGCATCTTTTCATATTGTGCACATTGGCAACTTTTATTATGTGCTCATTGGCATCTTTTATAATCAAACAATTTATTAAGACTAAGATACACCGTAAACGTAACTTTCTAACTGGTCCTATAGCAGGATTTGGGTCAGCTGATCCCAGACCAGTTGGCCTTAGGGGCTAGGTGACAAGCACCCCTTGGAACTTACTCTCCCGAACCAGAAAGGCTACATCGATATACCTTAATCCCATCTGTACCAGTAGAACATGGCTTTCTACCTGGTTCTATAGCAGGATTTGGTTCAGCCAATCCCATATCAGTTGATCTTAGGGGCTAGGTAACGAGTACCCCTTGGGACTTAATCTCCCAAACCAGATAGGCCACAGGCACAGACTATCAAACTGAATGATTTTATTATATACATATATATATATAATATATAATATATATATTTTTTATTATTATTATTATTATAGTATCTCAATCACTTGGTTCAAAAACGTAGTGCTTCCCCCATATTTTCGTTTCCATTCATGATTAAGACGAATAGGCTTTGTGAGCATTGTATTCTGTATAAGTCTAGATTTACACAATTTTGCGCTTATATCAAAATCTCAAACATGTTTCGCTGACCTTTCGACTTATTTCAGAAGCGAAAGTAGAAACAAACATAACTCCGACGATACAAAAATGCTCGTAAAATCATCCTTAACACACATTTTATTCATTGAATGAAAAATTGAAGAATTTCACTTCATTGAATTAAATTTGTGAAGGTTCAACCTTTCAACGTTAGTAGACATAAAATATAACACAATGATACCTTTAAGCACATGTCCTAAAAATAGAAGTATATGACAGTGAAAGGATATCACCTGATAAGATTTGTTTAGAAGTCATAGCCTTTGAAGTACGGGTTCTGAACTGATTTGTTCAGAAGCCATTACCGTTGAAGTGCGGGTTTTGAACTGATGTGTTCAAAAGCCATTGTCGTGTATCTCTCTCCCCCTACAATATACCGAAAGATTTATCAATTCTCACATGTATATATAAAAAGATAGAAAATTCCCTGAAATTATGTGATGTTCAATATAAACTTTGAATGCACAAGTACTTCATCTTCCGAGAGTTCAACGCTTGCCTCTAAATCTGCAAAACAGATTAAGTTGATTTTGGTATTGTTGGAACCCAGATACACTTAATCAAGATTAACAGTCTATTAGTTGAGTTTAGAGTTTGATGCGGAAGCGTATTAAACTAACAGATATGTTTGATAGATATTAGAACGCATATATATAAAGAAAACAGTAAGGAATAAAAAGGATTTCTTGAACAGTTACTGTTATTCAATATATAATAAGAACACTAAGAACAGATTAAGAACTGTTGGTGTGTGTGAGAATATAACACTCAGATATTTGACAATAACGTTTGAGAGTATTAGTGATTCCTTGTGTATTCGTTCTTAGGAAGATCTCAACATGAGACTTCCTTTTATACTACTCTTAGAAGACTATGAAGTAGGTCACTATTCCTTTTACGGCATGAATAGTGAACTGGATGGTGTGAGCAGTGGACTGGATGGTGTGAGCAGTTGTTTGAGCTATGCGCATTTAATGGAGCAGATGTACTTTTGGTAAATGCATTAAATGGCGCAGACGTCTATTTTGTACCATGCCCTATTGAGTCCACTCAGAGCTTGACACGTGTTTTGACAGTACTTTTCCATGCAAGTCGATGAACGTATCCAGTAATATCTTCCAAGTCTTCATAGCAGACCACAGAGGCTCTGTAAGGCATTACAGAGGTTCTATGGTCTGACCTTCTGTGGAGCAGTCCACTTGTTTCCGAGTTGATCTTCTTCTTGCACACTACAGAGGTTCTGTGATTACCTCTGTAGCTTCTGTGGCTTTCTGGACTTGATCTTCTGGAAGAAGTGGCAGAGCCTCTGTGAGAGGCTTTTCTATACTTAGCCTATTTTTCACTACTTCTAAGTATTTCTATGATTAGGAAGATTGAAGCTAACAATCTCCCCCTAAGTAGTGAAAAATAAAAATTTGACTTTGAGTTTAGTTAGGCTAAGTTAGATAAGACAGAGGTTAAACAATACCTCAAAATTTCTTTCATTTAGAAATATGCCAGAGGCATTTTACATTTGAGTACAATGAAAGATAAAACTTTGTTTGTAGAGATTGGAGGTCTGAGAATCAGATTTTGGCATCTTTGAAATCGTTGTAGCTTCTGTTGTCTCTGCCGACTTTTCTGATCTCTTTGTAGAATCTGATGCAAAGTTCTCTTAGGCAGATTGTTGAGTCTATTTCTCTGATGAAAGTATCTGCATCATCTCTATCCATTTTCTCTGTACCTCTGTATTTTACAAGGCTTGCTCTGAATTTGCTCAGAGTACTGGTTGCGTACTTCTGACAATCCATGAGTACAAAAAGTTTAACCTGGTGTTGTGGGTTTTGAAATACTAACCCAAATCTTGGTTCTCTGATGATTGAGTTGGGCACAGCGTCTGGTGGGCAGCGATCTTCTGGTGGTCGTAGATCTAGATGTTTGAGACCAAGATCTTTTCCCAGTTGAAAATCTATCATGCTGTATAGCAGAAGCTTTTCCCTCATTGCTTTTCTCAATACTTGATAGGCTCTGGTGTTTGCCTCTGTGTTGTAGTTGTCCTTTGTCCATTGCAGAAGGTCAGGTAGATCGTATGGATTGATGTTTCTTAAGTCAGCATCAGCGAAGGTAGATTCTGAATTGTTCTCTCTTCTGACTCTGTAAAGATTGTACCTGACCCTTGGATAGGTTCTTGTGAAGGAGAATCTGCAGAAGATCACCTTTTTGATTTTGTGAATTGAGAAGACATCTGCTTTGGCTCTTGGCTTTGTTCTTGTGAAGATGTTCTCAAATTCTTCTCTGATCCTTGGATCTGTCACATGATCTATTGGATAGTTTGTCTGAAAGGATTGTTTGTAGAGGTATTTGTATACCACTTCTTCCATTTCTTCATGTGTTGGACCAGGTCGTGGAATTTGTCTTCTGAGACTCTCCATCTGTTGAACAACTTCTGCAGCTCTACCAGTTAAAGGAGTTTATGACAGAGGCTTCAATCCATGTGCCCAGTCAACTTCTTCGGGTTTTGGGGTTTGAAAGGCGTCAAACGCACTCTTCATCAGTTTCTCTGTTGGCTTTGACAATGTTTTCTTCTTCTTAGGCTCTTCTGTCAGTATCCCTTTGCCTTTATCTTTTGTTGTCGTGGCAGAACCTGTTGCTTCTGTGGGTTTTGAGGTTTGCATTTCTGTAGGTTTGAAGGAGGTTGCCTCTGTGGATTTTGACGATTGTGACTTAGAGGACTTTTGAGGCGATGGTTCTGTTGGCTTGACTTGCTCTGTAACCTCTGTTGGAGGTTGTTTGGTGACTTCTTCTGTGAGCTCAGTTTCTGTTGATGAAGTGTTGTCATTAAATCTTCTTGCCATTCTGAAGGCTAAAGTGAACCTGTGCCTTTCTTCTTCTCTCTTCACCATACGATCACTCATTGTTGTGTGCATCCTTTTCAGAATGTCAGAAGCAGAGGTCGTTGCTCTTTTTGGTTTGGTGGCAATCGACTTTCTTCTGGGTATGGTTTGGGGTGTTTCCACAGAGGTGGGTGTTTTCTCTGTGGTTGGTTCATCTATTTCTTCCAAAATTATTACCTCAGGGGCGGTTGTTGCCTCTGAGGTTTGCTTATCTGCTTCTGTAGTGTTTGGTTCTTCAGAGGTTGAATCCACAGAGATGGCTGTATTCTCTGTGGTTTGTTGAGTTTGTTGTTGTCGGGTCTGTTCTGGAGGTGCTTGACTCAGAGGTTCTGCGGCTATTGGTGGACCTGTAAGTCCTCTGCTTGCAGTTTTCTCTGTAGTTTTCTCCCCCTCAGGATGATCTGATGGACCAGGATGGTCATCATCATCAGAGTCATCCTGACCCTTGTCTGATGTACCCTCTGCTCTGCAGGAAGCATCGGGTTTCTTTGGCATTGTGGCTCCAGCAGCGATCAGTTTCGCGCAGACATCATCACAGAGGCCAAGAAGAGTTGCTAGCTCTGCCTCTGTTTTGAATCTCATCCTTCCTACACTTTCTCTGAAATCTTTGACGAAGTTAGCATTGGCAGTGGTGAAGGAAAGGATGACTTCTGTTACTTGATTAATCACGTTCTGCCCAAGCTCTGTCAGCTGTGCTCTTGTCATGTAGTCTTTGGGTTGCATCAGCATGGTATTTCGCATGGCTTCTTCTTGAACTTTTTATAGGGCCTTCTGTAGATCTGCAGGAGTGATGCCCGTTGACACTGAAGTCTGTTTGTTCAATTGATCAAGGAACTTGTTGATGAAGTTCTCAATCGAAGAAGGAGTAGTTGTTGCGGCAGAAGTGGTGGATGCGGTAGCAGCAGACTTCATCTGTGAGATGGCAGTTTTCACTTCTGTGGACAGGTTGTCCATTTTGGTGTTCAGGTTTAGCAGTGCCAGTGATGTTGTCTCTGCAAAAGATTTGAAAGAGCTTTGCAACTCTTTCAAGGTTTGGTTCACAGAGGTCTCAAGGGTTTGGAACTCATCCCTTGTGACTTGTGTTCCTGTGGTAACCTCTGGAGGAACACATTCGTCTCCAGAGTGAATCCCTGTTCCTGGGATACCTTCGTTCACCCTTGTTTGTACGATGGGGGTGGAAGGATTTCCTTCTGATCCTTGAGAAGAAACATGAGTTTCAATCCCTACAGAAGTTCTGAGAAGAACATTGTCCAAATCCACTCCAGAGGTGGGTATTGGAATATCCTTCTGTTGACTAGGAGACTTGTCTAGAGTCTCTTTGTCTTTGTGCTCTCTACTTCTCTCTGAAAGAAGTGTGGGTCTTAATAAGTGCGTGGCAGAGGAAACAAATTTCTCTGTTGGGCGTTCTTCTGTGATCTGGGGCAATTGATCACGAACTATAGGTGAGTCTCTTTGAGGAGACTCCCTAGGAATGGTTTCCCCGGTTTTTGTGGGCACAGAGGTTGAAAGAATAACCTCTGGCTGGATGGTTTGGGTGAGGTTCGAGCTGTGCTGCTCTTTTTCAATGACACCTTCTGCAGCTAGACCTGCGGTGTCAGAAATGTGGGTTGCACTGGGAGGGGGTGATTGATGTGTGCCTTCTTCAACTTCGGCATCTTTTCTTGTTTCTTCTTCTGGTTCTGTGGAAGTTCCTTCCTATGTGCGCAAGGAGTCATACATGTGATGAGATCCGTATAATCTCATGACATGAGGATGATAGAGACCTTTTCGTATCCAGATAGCCTCTTCTTCATCTGAATCTACCTCTGAGATTTCTATCCCTGTTCCTGTGGTTTCTTCTACAGCCGTTGCCTCTGTAACTTCAGTTGTATTCCACTCAGCTTCGGTTTGTTCTGTATCTTCTGAAGCTTGGTTTGGACTTCTTCTGTGGACGTCCAATCCTTGAATGAAAGGGTTTTGTAAAATCACAGGGGTTTCGGCTGGTTGATTTCTGGGTGTTGTGTCATCTTCTTGTAGATGAGTGTCAATACCAGAAATGAAGAAATCATGTTCTTCTGGAGAGTGGTGGTCGAGAGGTTGTGCCGTCCATCCTGCTGTATTAAGGGTGTTTGCAATTTCGGGGTTCTGTAGGAAATCATTCAGGTCTCCCTGGTGAGCAAATCTATCTGGAGATTGATAGGGTGATTGATATCCTTCTTCTGTCATTCCTATTTCTACATCTTCTTCTTCTGCAGTTTCACCCTCTATGATTGCCTCTTCTGCAATGGTAACCAATTTTTTAAATGATTTACCATGCTTCTTTTTGGTTTTCCTCCTTTTTGGTTTTGGTGCCCCTTCCTCTGTTGATTTGGATCTTTTCTTTTTCTGTTTTGTGAAAAGGGGAGGAGCAGAGGAGCCAATCTCTGTGGCATGGGGAGGTGAAGGTCTATCTTCTGCAGTGCTAGTTGATGTGTCTTCTGCAGTTTTTCTCTTCTTAGCTTTTGGAGTAGAAGCAGAGATCTTTGCTGAAGATTTCTTTCCCATTATTTCTGCGCGTTTGGCTATGAAGCTGAGCTGAATAGCCATGTGTTTTGCTAACTTTTGATCCTTTTCTGCTTGAGTGGAAAGAGGTTTTGCTATCATTGTTCCTAGGGGGACACCTAAACGCGGGGGTGTCATAGGACTCGGTTTTGGAGTTCTATGATCGCGTATATACTCTTTCTTAAGGGATATGTTCGATGCGTAGCGCAGAAGTTTCTTTGACAGAGGTCTGCAGTGTGAGTAGCCATCAGCATGATCAGTGGGGGTATTTTTGTTCATCGGGAACTGTTTGGGAGAGGATATGGTTTTCCATGATGTTCAGAAGTATGGCATGGGCTTCGCCGAAAGTAGTGGGTGAGGGGACCAAATAGCAGTTGTTGGATTTGATAGGAAGAGTGGCTTCGAAATGATCCTTAGCTATGAAGTTTTGCAAGTGTGTCGTCGGAGCAAAGTCTGCGGAGTCCCCGGAATCTTGTTGTTCAATATCTCTTGCAAGGCTGGGGTTTTCAGAATGTTCTGAATGAGCAGGGGAGTTTTCCGTTGAGTTCGCCGGAGAGAGTTCAGAGGATGTAGCTCGAGAAGATGAAGCCATTTGCAAGTGTTTTGCAGGGTATCGCCGGAGAAGAAGATGAGAGTTTGTAAAAGGTTTTATGAGAGGGTAAGGTTTGTTTTTATAGGATGGTAAAACGGTAGACTTCGAGAGGGTAAAATATATGGCAATGGATTAAAGTTTGGACTCCGCACTCGAGTTTGAGCGGTGGGTTCAACTTACCAAAAAAAAAAAGTTCCATGTTTGCCCAATGAAAATGGGACACGTAGGCCATGTCAGAAGATGACAGGACGTCGTGCGCGGCCCATTAATGCTAGGCGCGTGGAGTTGTTCGTAGCCATATGAATTTCACTCGTAGTAAAAGTAACCGTTATTACTACAGAGATGCCCAAGTAATCAGATTGACAGAGCTTCTGTAGTTTACAGAGGCTCTGTGATCTTGATAATCTTTGATGTTTATCCCTTTTTCATATATCTCATTGTTATCATGACTTCTGTGGGGTTCTTCTTTAACCAAAACATTGGAGAGGATAAAATCGGATTTTTGTGAAGAAATTTGCTTCGCAGAGGTTTTGTGGCTCTGTTGGAACTTGCAGAAGTTCTGTGAGGGCCAGCAGAAGCTCTATGAGAGAAAAAATCTCATAACAAAAATTTTATTAGTATTTTTGATCATCCAATTTTTGATTTGGTTTAAGAGATGTTTTTCGGACATATTTGAAAGTTTGTGTCCGAGAAAACTGTTTAAAAAAAACGGTTTGTTCGAGAAGGTCATGGTCTGCGTTTTCGGTTTTCGAGATAACATTCCAAAAGATTGACAGAAGGTTAATTTGTGATCACAGAGCATATTTCCTGCAGAAGCTCTGTTGAGCTTAGCAGAAGCTCTATGACCTTAAATTTCTCCTAATTCGAATTTTGTGAAACTTTTTGAGCTTTTGATTTTTGAAATGTTATTCACAGTATATTTAGGACATATTTGACAATTCTTGTCCTAGAAAATTGTTTTCCAAAAACCTTTTGTGCGAGAGACATACCTTTTGGTTCTTCTTTTCTCGGCAGTGATATCTGACTTCTGTCGATATGGAGTCATCGACATTTTTCTTTGGCTTTCCCTTGAAAGTTTGATCTCTTTAGATCATTTCAGGGTTCCCTTCTGCTCCCCCTTGATCTAATCACCTCTGTAGATCAAGTAATTTCCTTTTGCTCCCCCTTGACTTAATCACCTCTGTAGATCAAGTAATTTCCTTTTGCTCCCCCTTGATCTAATCACCTCTGTAGATCAAGTAATTTCCTTTTGCTCCCCCTTGACCTATGCTTGGATCAAAGAATGATAAGTTTTGCATAGAACATAGGTCATGGTCTTTCAGAGGTTCTGTAGGGGTCGTCAGAGGTTCTGAGTTGACTTACAGAAGCTCTGTAGTTTCAAGAACTATTGAAGGTGTTAAGAATTTACATATCGAAGTAGAATCTTTCAAAACAATAATTTAAGCAATGTATTTACTTATTATTTACAGAAGATAAAACTATACTTACTGAGGATTTTCACACCATGTTAATCATTCCTATCTTACCCACCAAGAAGTTGAATCTTTTCTCGTCTAGTGCTTTGGTGAATAAGTCAGCGAGTTGATATTCTGTGGGCATAAAATGCATTTCGATTGTACCGTATTCAACATGATGTTTCAAGAAGTGATACCTTATATCGATATGCTTGGTTTTTGAGTGTTGCACAGGGTTGGCAGAGATAGCAATAGCACTTTTGGAATCGCAGAAGATGGGTATTTTGAACAGGATGTGGCCGTAGTCTTTTAGCTGAGTCTTCATCCATAGAACCTGAGAACAACAGCTAGCGGCAGCAACGTATTCAGCTTCTGCAGTGGATGTGGAAACACAATTCTGCTTCTTGGAGGTCCAACTGACTAGTTTACCACCTAGGAATTGACAACTCCAGAGGTACTTTTTCTGTCGAGCATGCATCCTCCATAGTCTGAATCTGTATAAGCTTTAAGACCAAAACCAGAGTTCTGTGGATACCAGAGACCAAGATTTTTGGTCCCTTTTAGGTATCTAAAGATTCTCTTTACGGCATCATAATGTGATTTCTTTGGATTAGCTTGATAGCGTGCACAGAGACATGTGGCATGCATAATGTCAGGTCTGCTTGCTGTTAAGTATAACAGAGATCCAATCATGCCTCTGTAGAGAGTGCATTCTACAGAGATGCCATCTGAATCTAAGAATAACTTGTTTCCAGTGGCCATTGGAGTTTTCATTGCAGAGGCATCAGAGAAGCTATACTTGGAAAGAATGTCAGAGACATATTTAGCTTGATTTATAAAAATTCCCTCTGATGATTGTTTGACTTGGAGTCCGAGGAAGAAAGTTAATTCTCCCATCATACTCATTTCAAACTCACTCTGCATGAGTTTTTCAAATCTTTTACACTCTTCTGAATTAGTAGACCCAAAAATTATGTCATCTACGTATATTTGTACAAGCATTATCTCACTACTTTTGCGTTTATAGAATAAGGTAGTATCTGTTGTACCTCTGTTGTAACCATTGACTAGAAGAAAGGTAGAAAGTCGTTCATACCATGCTCGTGGAGCCTGTTTCAGTCCATATAGAGCTTTTTCAAGGTAGTATACATGCCTTGGAAACTTTGAGCTTTCAAATCCTGGTGGCTGATTAACGTAGACCTCTTCTTGGATTTCACCGTTGAGAAAAGCTGATTTTACGTCCATCTGATAGACTTTAAAACCTCTGTGGGCTGCGAAGGCTAAGAATATTCTTATTGCTTCGAGCCGTGCGACAGGGGCAAAAGTTTCATCGTAGTCTATGCCTTCTTCTTGTCTATATCCCTTTGCTACTAATCTTGCTTTGTTTCTGATGACCACTCCATCTTCATCCTTCTTGTTTCTGTAGACCCATTTAGTCCCAATGGCCTGTTTTCCTCTTGGCAGAGGTACTAGAGTCCATACTCTGTTACGCTCAAATTGCAAAAGTTCTTCTTGCATGGCGTCTACCCAGTTTGGGTCATCTAGGGCTTCAGAAATCTTCTTTGGTTCTATCACACTAATAAAGTTTGTAAAGAAACAAAAGTTAGCAGTGGCAGACCTTGTTTTTACTGCGTCAGAAGGTTCTCCGATTATTTGACTTGGAGGATGGCTTTTTGTCCATTGAGTTGTGCGTGGAAGATGATCATCAATGTCATTCAGACTTTCTTTAGAGACTTCTTGTGTTTCTTCTTGTGTAGCCTCTGTTGTTCTTCGTGCCTTGGTAGTTGATTCTACCGTTTGTGGAATGATTGGTACGAGTGGTGGTGGAGTTTGTTCCTCTGAGGACGTATAGTCTTGGTCCTCGATTTCCTCTGTAATTGGTTCTTCTGTGGTTTGTGCAGCTTCTGTGGTCGTTTTCCTTGATGTTTCATCTTCTGCACTTTCTTCTGCTTCGGCAATTGCATCTGTAGTATTTACAGAAGAAGATGAAGCATTGTTAGGACCAGTTAGAGACAAACCTGTAGGATTTTGTCCGACAGAGGATGGTTCTTCAGAAACCCTGATTGTTCCAACAGAAGGATCAATGTTTTCGTGGAGCATCTCTAAAAATAGAAGATCCAAGTCTTCTTTTGCTTGTGAGATGACAGAGGATTTCCCTTTAATTCCGAGTTCTGAACTGATTTGTTCAGAAGTCATTTGGAATGAATCATCAAAAGAAACATTGATGCTTTCTACAATCTTGTGAGACTTTGTAAGGAATGTTCTGTAGGCTTTGGAAGTGGCAGAGTATCCAATGAATTTGCCTTCATCTGCTTTTACATCAAACTTTCCTCTTGAATCTCTGTTGTTTAAGACGAAGCATTTGCATCCCAATACATGGAAAAATTTGATGTTTGGCCGCCGTTTGTTAAGCAATTCGTAAGGCGTCTTGAGGTGTCTTTTCACAATGGTTGATCGATTTTGAGTATAACACGCAGTAGAAATTGCTTCTGCCCAAAAGTTCATTGATAATCCGCATGCTGACATCATAGTTCTTGCGGCTTCCACAAGTGTTCGATTTTTTCTTTCGACAACACCGTTCTGTTGTGGAGTGCGAGCTGCAGAGAAGTTCTGTGATATTCCTTCTGTTGAAAGATAGGCTTCAATGACAGAGTTTTTAAATTCTGTGCCATTGTCACTTCTTAACTTCTGTATTCTGCAATTATAAAGAACTTGGATTCTTTTCATTAGATTTATCAATATATTTGGAACATCTGATTTCTTTCTAACGAATTCAACCCATGTGAAACGCGAATACTCATCAATTAGGACAAGTATGTATTTCTTGCCACCTAGGCTCTGTATGGCAATGGGACCGCAGAGGTCGACATGAAGCATGTATAGAGGTCTAGTGCAAGATACATCTGTTTTGCCTTTGTGGGAAGCTCTTTTGAGTTTTCCCATCTCACAGGCAGAACATAAATGATCCTTATTGAATTTAACATTTGGCAAACCTTTAACTAGATCAAGTTTGACCAGTTTTTCCAATGTGTGAAAATTCAAGTGACAGAACCTGTTGTGCCATAACCAGGCTTCTTCACTTTTGCAGGCAACAAGGCAAACTTTGTCTTTGTTCTTTGAGTTGAAGTTCATTAGATATAGATCACCTATTCTTTCAGCTCGCAGAAGTTCCATAATTGTTTCTTCACTTTGTAGAGAGCAGAAAGTTCTTTTGAACAATACATTGAATCCTGTATCACAAAGTTGACTTACACTGAGTAGGTTGTTCTTAAGGCCATCCACATATGCAACTTTGTATACAGAAACGTCTTCTTTCCTTATGACTCCATAGCCTTTTATGTGTCCTTTCTTGTTGTCTCCAAAAGTCACAGATCCACCATCTTGTGTTTCTTTGTACGTGGATAGTGCACTTCTGTCACCAGTCATGTGCCTTGAGCATCCGGAGTCTAGATACCAGATTGGCAAATACTTCTTCTGCAGGACAATCATAGAGATTTAGGTACCCATATCCATATGGGTCCAATATTGTTAGAGTTTTTCAAGTTTGCCTTGGCATTCTTGAAATACATTTTGTTCTCTGCAGAAGAGTCAGATTGTTTCTTTGTGGGATTTGACTTTTGAATTGTCGTAGAGAGTAAACAGACTTGACTTGAAAAATGATTATTAAGTTTAGACATAAGATCAAAGCAATGACAGTATTGAATATGAGATGTAATTTGCTTGAACTTTTCATTGAACTTTTTAAACTCAACCACAGAGGCATTACATTCTTTCTTTACATTAGATTTCCTATTACTAGAAGATCTATGAATACTCGAATGTTGTTTGCAAAAGCTCTGTTTAGGACCTGCCTTCTGTGGGTTGCTTCTGTGGTGAACTTCTTTCATCACTGTCACAGAAGAAAAAGATTTATTAACCTTGGGTTTTGAAAATCTAGAACTTATAGGATCAATAGAGGTCTTCTGTAACATTTTAAGCTCAGCAGAGGTTTTGATATGTAGATTCAATTTTAGAAAATCTTGGCATATTGGAATCTCTGTGAGTTTCTCTTTTGGAGAACTAGTTCTGTGAGGAACTTCAGAGGAGAATTTGACATCCTCTGTGTCACAGTGAATTATCCCTGATTTGAAATCAGTCTCTGAGTTGTCAGAGGATGAATCGTCCTCGTAAACAGAGGTTGAGTCAATTCTTTCAATAGAGGCTGGATTTTCTGAGCATGTATCGTACGAGCTTTCTTCCTCTGTAGAATAGTTTTCATGGATTGCAGAGGTTTCTAATAAGATTTCTTCAGTGAGAGTTTTATCTATAGAAGATGTACAGAAATTTTCTAAAACGCTTGATTTCCATATTTCCAAAATTTCTTTTTCAATTAAATTTTTAAAGTTTTCTTCTGAAAAAATGGGTTTAAACTCAGGAGCTTCTGCTGATAATTTCTTTTCAATGTTTATCAAACAGACAAAAGCAACCCGTGTTTGGGTCTCTGGTTTACCAAACTTGAAGATACCAATCTGATCTTGTGTTTTCAGATATTTCTTTGGTTTGATACCTCTATTGACAGAGGTTGAAGATGATGAGTCTGTGTTTTCAAACCACACGTTAATCATCTTCTTATGTTTCTTCAAGTAAGGATCCACAGAGATTTTCGCCCTTTTGCTTACAGAGATTAGATTTGGAAAATCTGGTTTGTTCGTTTTTCCAATCACAAATAAAGAGGACAGAGGTTTGTTTCTTTTGCCTTCAACACCTAGGGTGATATCATCATACCCTATACCTCGTCTTCCTATTTGTGAGTTTACTTTTTCATAAACTTTCTGTGCATCTTTATAGTTTTTAATCAAAACTTCTCTTCTGAGTAAATCTTGCCATAATACCTCTCTTTCTCTTTGAAAGTATTCTTTAAGAGCTCTTATGTCAGTAGTTTCGCTCCTTGAAACTGAATGTTCTTTTGCTTTATCTTTTAACGTATTGGTTAATTCAGAAATTTGTTTTTTTAAAGGATCTAGAGTTTTGTTCCAATTCTTTTCTATTCTCTCTTTTTCCTCAAAAATCTTTGCTTTTTCTTGAGTGAGAAGCCGTACTTCTCTCTCATTGAAGGTGAGTCTTTTCTGAATACTTTGATTTATCTCTTTTAGTTCAATTAATTCAATGTTAATTCTAAGTGTATTATCATCTACAGAGGTAATACAAGAGTTGGAATTTGAAGTAGATACCTCAGAGTCAGTGCAGGAGTCGACTTCTGCCATGCCACAGAAGAGGGCATTGGCGGTATGTTCATCGTCAGAAGTAGAGTCTGACTGGAAGTCTTCTGTGTTCTCCTCAGAATGTCCTTTTGCCATTAAGGATTTTTTAGCATAATACTCGGCTTTCTTTTTGTAGAAAGCAGAGTCCCTCTGTGGGCGATTTGATCTGCTTCTGCATTCATTCGCAAAATGGCCGGGTTTGCCGCAGTTAAAACACCCTTGAGGAGTGTTTCCTGTTCGATCATTGGACTTCTGTAGGTCTCCGCCTTTCTCTGATCTACATTCATTTGCATAGTGACCAGGTTTGCCGCATTTGTAGCATTCTTGCTGTATGTGGCTTACCGAGTCATCTGACCTCTGTCGGTCATTTCCTCTGTAATGTCTTTCGCTTGACCTCTGTCGGCCACTCGATTCTTCTTCTCTTCTGTCATCTCTTCTGTTTTCTCTATCATATCTTTCATTTCCGGAACCTCTTCTGTTTCCTCTGAACTCTTTTGTCAATAGAGCTAAAGATTTAGCTAGTGACGCAAGAGTTATTTCTTTTTCTGCTTGCTCTTCTTCTTCACTGTCTATTCTCACCATCTTCTTCTTCTCCTTCTTCTTCTCCTCTGTGGCTTTTTCATTTCTTGGTCTCTGTGCATCTTCTTTAGTTTTACTAACCAATGCATATGGTACAATGGTTAGTGTTTTAGCCTGTGCTATCTGAGGTTCTTGTGCGGCTAATGTTCCGTAAAGATCAGAGAGAGTCCAGGTGTCTAGATCCTGATTTGTCTGTAGGGACATAGACAGCTGGAGCCATTCTTCATTTAGACTTTTTAAAAACATGACATTGTTTTCTTCAGAAGTTCTGTCAATGCCTGATTTTCTGCATTTGTTGATTAGAGAGTTGAATCTGTCGTATGTTGTTTGCAGAGATTCTGTTGAAGAGGCTCTGAATGCATGATATTCATTGATGTACTGTGCTCTTCGGTTTTTTTGTGTTTTAGCACCTCCTTCCAACTGTCTTTCCAGTTCTTTCCACAGATCATGCGCTGTTTCACATGAATCCAAGGATTGAAAGAGTTCGTTGGGTATTGCCATAATCAATGTCCTCTTGGTTTTCTGAGCAACTTCATCTTCTGCTTTATCTTCGGTTGACCACTCCCCTTTTGGCTTTGGTTTTTGATGTTCGGGGATTTCGGCAGATTCAGCAGTAGCAGGTATACGAGGTACTACTGTCATGGGAATAGGAGGAGGATTGTACAGATATTGTACTTGATTTTTTTCAGTGCCCTCGAAAAAATGGACCATTCTTATTTTCCACTGAGGATACTCATCTCGAAGGAGACTAGGAGGTTTAGTGAGAGAACCAGTAGTAAAGAAATTATTTGTATTTGTCATTTTTGAAGATTTTTAGAAAGAAGGTATGACTAAAGAGTTACTTCGATGAACTTGAAGATTTTCTGAGTTTAAGCAGTTTCCAGACACAATAATATCTATCACGAATCTTGATAAGTGGATCACTTGATATTGAAAATCAAGAGTGGCTCTGATACCAATTGTTGGAACCCAGATACACTTAATCAAGATTAACAGTCTATTAGTTGAGTTTAGAGTTTGATGCGGAAGCGTATTAAACTAACAGATATGTTTGATAGATATTAGAACGCATATATATAAAGAAAACAGTAAGGAATAAACAGGATTTCTTGAACAGTTACTGTTATTCAATATATAATAAGAACACGAAGAACAGATTAAGAACTGTTGGTGTGTGTGAGAATATAACACTCAGATATTTGACAATAACGTTTGAGAGTATTAGTGATTCCTTGTGTATTCGTTCTTAGGAAGATCTCAACATGAGACTTCCTTTTATACTACTCTTAGAAGACTATGAAGTAGGTCACTATTCCTTTTACGGCATGAATAGTGAACTGGATGGTGTGAGCAGTTGTTTGAGCTATGCGCATTTAATGGAGCAGATGTACTTTTGGTAAATGCATTAAATGGTGCAGACGTCTATTTTGTACCATGCCCTATTGAGTCCACTCAGAGCTTGACACGTGTTTTGACAGTACTTTTCCATGCAAGTCGATGAACGTATCCAGTAATATCTTCCAAGTCTTCATAGCAGACCACAGAGGCTCTGTAAGGCATTACAGAGGTTCTATGGTCTGACCTTCTGTGGAGCAGTCCACTTGTTTCCGAGTTGATCTTCTTCTTGCGCACTACAGAGGTTCTGTGATTACCTCTGTAGCTTCTGTGGCTTTCTGGACTTGATCTTCTGGAAGAAGTGGCAGAGCCTCTGTGAGAGGCTTTTCTATACTTAGCCTATTTTTCACTACTTCTAAGTATTTCTATGATTAGGAAGATTGAAGCTAACAGGTATCCAACGTGTCTTGGGTCCTGACACGTTAAGCGGATCTCTATAAGAAGGAAAATGGTAAGTACCATACCAATATTGAACATAATTATTATTAACAAAATCATTATTTCCGCAATAAGAATTAACAAAAGAATTAACTTTCGTTGTAAAATTCTTATTTGGAAATGATGATTTTGGTACATCTTTTCCTGGAAATTTACCTTTTACCTTCCATTGCATGTTGACTCTTTTGTAGGAAGGAAAATCAGCATAGTATTTGGAAGACATATCTACAGAATGCTCGTAGAAAATGTTAGAAGGACGCATCGGACATTCTGAAAAACACTCGGAGTTGTTGAACGACCTCACTTTGTCTTTTAAGGCATTTCGTTCCTTTGTCATCAACTCGAGCTTCTTCCGAATATCACAATTCACCCTCTTTTCCTTCATGATATATGTAGATAAACCCGCCAAATTCTTCGTGAGTTTCTGAATCTCTTGCTGAAATATCTTCCTCTCAATAGAAAAATCATCTTTGACGCTCTTTGCCTGAAATTCAGCTTTCTTCCTCTTTTCTAGCTCTTCTCTTTCTAAATCCAACTCCTCTTGAAGTTCAGAAATTTTCTCTGACAACTTCCCATTCTTAGCATCAAAATCTTTCCTTTTACCTTCAAACACAACTCTTTCCTTTTCTAACTTTTCTTTCTCTAAAAATAAGACTTTCTGAAATTCTGAGTTCTGCTTGGAAAGTCTTAGACATTTGAGTTCAACATCTTTCTTGTCTTCAATTTCTTTAGTCTTTGTCTTCAATGCCATTTCAAGTTCCGAAACCCTTTTAACAAGATCCACTCTTTCTTTCTTGAAGTCTTCTCTTTCCATAATCAAAAGATTTTCCATCCGTTGCAATTTCCTTGTAAGCTTGATAATATTCTCTTTATCATCTTCCCTTTCAACTTTCTTCTCTTCTATTTTCTGAAAATCAACTTTCTTTTCTTCCGCATCTGAATGATCTTCTTTGTGATTTTCAGAGTCTGATGTTTTCTGATTTGCATCCTCCCTTTCAGCTTTCTTTTGTTCCTTTACCTTGAAATCAACCTTTGATTTATGCAATAGCTTCGACAACTCGTTCCACATCTGCAAAGGGTAATTTTTATACACTTCAACCTGTTTGTAGATGTGAGGCGAAATTTTGAGAATAGCAAAGAGTAAGTTTGATGAAGCATCCTTGTCTGCTTTCTTCCGTTTAATCTCATCTTCAGTAAAATCTTCCGCCCTTTTATGTATGATCAACGGACTTTCGGTGAAAGATTTTATCATATAATCTCCGTTTTCTCTGCTCGAAATAAAATCAATAAAAGAAATCGTCCATTGATCAAAATCTGAATCTTTGATTAGCACCGGAGGACAATTAACTGAAGCTTGATAAGCCATCGTGATCTGGAGGAATTGGGTTAGAACGAACAGATTTGAAAAAGGCAGAAAAACGACAAAAAGAACAGACTGATGAACAGTAGAAGATCGGCTAAGTGTCAAAGTTCGCAATCAACAGTTGCGAGAATCACAATAATTCGTAAGGGTCAGTTGCGAGAATCAGAAATTTCGTTAGTGTCTGTTGCGAGAAACACCAAAAAAATCGTAAGCCGAAAAACACCAAGTACAAAGTTCGTAACCGAAGCTTGCGAGATTCCTGAAATTCGTACCCTGAAAGAAATTCAAGTCACAAAGTTCGCAATTGGCAGTTGCGAATTTCCGAAGCTGGAATCCTGAAGTTCGCAACTAAGGGTTGAGAGATTCACACTTAACTCTTGATAACCTTCACTCAACGATGAATCTTGCGAGAAAAATGATGAACTTGCGAACTTTTCAGATCTTGCGAGTTTTTCGAAAAAGTCGATCGAGAACCACTGAATTTGCAAAAACACTGAAAACAAACTTCACAGATCACTTCGAAAACACTTAATCAACACATTTTCTTCACAAATCTTTGTCTAAAAACCTCTTAAATTGAATCTGATAAGATCGAACAGTAGACTTTTCTTGAAAACCCAAAAACTTGAAATTTTCAAAAAAAAATGAAGATCAAATCCTGAAATTGCTGCAATTAAACACCACAGATCAGTTAGAAACAAGATTTCTAACACATCTTCTTCAATCTTCAACAACTGAAAACCTCTAAATTTCAAAATCAAAATCCCAACCAGTAGCCAGATACGAACACTATAAAAACTTTGAAAATCTTAAAATTGAACTTGAAATCTTCTGAATTAGGCTTTGATGCTTGAATGAAATATGTTCTGAACACTAAAACGAATCTGAATCTACAATTTGTAGAACAAAATATCAATCAATCAACAAAATTTGATAAAAATTCAAGAAAACGAGATTTTCTTGAAAAATCAAGAAAATCAATCAAATTTTCTTGAATAATCCTCAAAATCTAGTAAATGATCACTGAAAAATTCTTCTCTGAACTTGATCCTGCTCTGATACCAATTGTTAAACCCTAAAGATCAATCAAGATAGAGAAGATGTGAATTTGTCATCTCATTGATCAAGAACACTGTATACAAGATAGGAGTTCTGCACTTTCTCTCTCTAATATATGAATGTGAATTATCAGAATGTTTCTGGCAACATATAAATGATTATATGTTGGTAAATAATTACATTATTTTTTAAAAAAAAATATTAAGAAAACCGTCGGTAATCCGTCGCTAATTACCGACGGATTACCGACGACCACTTTAATATTTTAATTTTTATTAAATATTCCGTCGGTAATCCGTCGGTAAATAATTACATTATTTAAAAAAAAACATTAAATAATCGTCGGTGTATATATGTATGAATGTTTGTATGTATATACATGTATGTGTGTATGTCTATGTTGATGATAGTATATGTGTGTATGTATATGTATATGATAGTATATGTACACGTATGTATATACACTACACCAAATGTTGTCTTAGACAACAAACGCTAATTGCCTATGTTGCTTAAGATAAGCTTAGGCAACAAAGACTAATATATGTTGCCTAAGTTTTCTCTTAGGCAAAGTGTGGTTCTATGTTGCCTAAGTGTCACCTTAGGCAACATATAAATGATTATATGTTGGTAAATAATTACATTATTTTTTTATAAAAAATATTAAGAAAACCGTCGGTAATCCGTCGCTAGTTACCGACGGATTACTGACGGCCACTTTAATATTTTAAATTTTATTTATTTTTATTAAATATTCCGTCGGTAATCCGTTGGTAAATAATTACATTATTTTTTTAAAAAATATTAAGAAAACCGTCCGTAATCCATCGCTAATTACCGACGGATTACCGACGGCCACTTTAATATTTTTATTTATATTTATTATTATTAAATATTCCGTCGGTAATCTGTCGGTAAATAATTACATTATTTGTTTAAAAAAATATATTAAATAAACTGTCGGTGTATATATGTATGAATGTTTGTATGTATATACATGTATGTGTGTATGTCTATGTTGATGATAGTATATGTGTGTATGTATACGTATATGATAGTATATGTACACGTATGAATATACACTACACCAAATGTTGTCTTAGACAACAAAGCCTAATTGCCTATGTTGCTTAAGATAAGCTTAGGCAACAAAGACTAATATATGTTGCCTCAGTTTTCTCTTAGGCAAAGTGTGGTTCTATGTTGCCTAAATGTCACCTTAGGCAACATATAAATGATTATATTTTGGTAAATAATTACATTATTTTTGAAAAAAAAATATTAAGAAAACCTTCGGTAATCCGTCGCTAATTACCGACGGATTACCGACAGATTTCCGACGGTCACTTTAATATTTTAATTTTTATTTATTTTTATTAAATATTCCGTCGGTAATCCGTCGGTAAATAATTACATTATTTTTTTAAAAAATATATTAAATAAATCGTCGGTGTATATATGTATGAATGTTTGTATGTATGTATATACATGTATGTGTGTATGTCTATGTTGATGATAGTATATGTGTGTATGTATACGTATATGATAGTATATGTACACGTATGTATATACACTACACCAAATGTTGTCTTAGACAACAAAGGCTAATTGCCTATGTTGCTTAAGATAAGCTTAGGCAACAAAGACTAATATATGTTGCCTAAGTTTCTCTTAGGCAAAGTGTAGTTCTATGTTGCCTAAATGTCACTGTTAAACCCTAATGATCAATCAAGATAGAGAAGATGTGAATTTGTCATCTCATTGATCAAGAACACTGTATACAAGATAGGAGTTCTGCACTTTCTCTCTCTAAGATATGAATGTGAATTATCAGAATGTTTCTAAGAGTGTTTTTCAAACAAACCTACACAAAGGCTATTTATACAAAACACAAAACATTGACTTTGACTTTGACCTTTCTATATTTAAACCTTGAAGACATATTGCACTAACAATCTCCCCCTTGGATTCAAGGTTTAAACAAATGCGATCAGCAAGCTTTAGCTTTCTTGAATCTTCGGTCTTCATCAAAGCATGTCAAAGTCAAAACGTCATCCAATCTTCAAACGGCAAATAACGAACTTCTTTCTTCGAACAGGAGAATATGAATCTTCACACAAAGCTTTTTAATACAAATAGGCACAAGTTCAAGAAAAAGAGATCACTGAATGGATCAATCGATTTTCCTCAAACTCTTAAAGAATTCTCCCCATTTCCATTGACTTGAGAATTTCATTCTTCAGTGTCGATCTTCATAAACGCGTGAGTTCAAAAGAAAGAGATTACTGAAAGGATCAATCGATTTCTTAAAAACTCTTGAAGAATAAAACTCCCCCTATCCTTTCTTGAAACGACGTCTTCTTTCTACAAATCTCCCCGTTGACATTAAAACGAATCTTTGATTTTAAACTTTCTTTGACAGGAAATTGATGTAGACATTCTCCCCCTTTTTCGATGAAAGTGAGCATCACGAGCATCGAAAATCTTTTCAATTTCAGTCACGAACAATGTCCCTCTTCAAAAACATTTCTTCCCCTTGAAAAACATAAACAATCTCCCCATAAACGAAAGATCTTGCTCCCCCTAAAAATAAGAATTGTAGAGCAAGATGATTTTCTCCCCCTGAAATTTTGCATAAAAATCATATAAGCGCACATTTTAACAAACTTATATAAAGAAAATAGAATTCATTGAACAACATTTAATCATTTGAACACCAAAAAAAAAGAAATTCAACTTAATGAAATGTAACAGATATTTCCATCAAGTGAAATCAAATGCATGCGTTGGATTCAAAAACAAGACATCATTGCATATCAAGTTAAAAATGTTCAGTTTCAACTCCTTTATTAAATCTATTTGGTGTGCTAGCATGCGAAATATGATTTGCAATAATCAAATGTACTTCTGAAACCTATAAGAATACTTTGCTCTTACTCACACTATATGACTGAAATCAGAATTTCCACAAACTTATAAGTTTATCGCGACATTGTAATTTTCCCTAATTTTCAAGAGATGTGTGCTCTTAGGCATCTTTTCATATTGTGCACATTGGCAACTTTTATTATGTGCTCATTGGCATCTTTTATAATCAAACAGTTTATTAAGACTAAGATACACCGTAAACGTAACTTTCTAACTGGTCCTATAGCAGGATTTGGGTCAGCTGATCCCAGACCATTTGGCCTTAGGGGCTAGGTGACAAGCACCCCTTGGAACTTACTCTCCCGAACCAGAAAGGCTACACACCTTAATCCCATCTGTACCAGTAGAACATGGCTTTCTACCTGGTTCTATAGCAGGATTTGGTTCAGCCAATCCCATATCAGTTGATCTTAGGGGCTAGGTAACGAGTACCCCTTGGGACTTAATCTCCCAAACCAGATAGGCCACAGGCACAGACTATCAAACTGAATGATTTTATTATATACATATATATATATATAATTTATATATATTTTTATTATTATTATTATTATTATAGTATCTCAATCACTTGGTTCAAAAACGTAGTGCTTCCCCCATATTTTCGTTTCCATTCATGATTAAGACGAATAGGCTTTGTGAGCATTGTATTCTGTATAAGTCTAGATTTACACAATTTTGCGCTTATATCAAAATCTCAAACATGTTTCGCTGACCTTTCGACTTATTTCAGAAGCGAAAGTAGAAACAAACATAACTCCGACGATACAAAAATGCTCGTAAAATCATCCTTAACACACATTTTATTCATTGAATGAAAAATTGAAGAATTTCACTTCATTGAATTAAATTTGTGAAGGTTCAACCTTTCAACGTTAGTAGACATAAAATATAACACAATGATACCTTTAAGCACATGTCCTAAAAATAGAAGTATATGACAGTGAAAGGATATCACCTGATAAGATTTGTTTAGAAGTCATAGCCTTTGAAGTACGGGTTCTGAACTGATTTGTTCAGAAGCCATTACCGTTGAAGTGCGGGTTTTGAACTGATGTGTTCAAAAGCCATTGTCGTGTATCTCTCTCCCCCTACAATATACCGAAAGATTTATCAATTCTCACATGTATATATAAAAAGATAGAAAATTCCCTGAAATTATGTGATGTTCTAAATAAACTTTGAATGCACAAGTACTTCATCTTCCGAGAGTTCAACACTTGCCTCTAAATCTGCAAAACAGATTAAGTTGATTTTGGTATCCAACGTGTCTTGGGTCCTGACACGTTAAGCGGAGCTCTATAAGAAGGAAAATGGTAAGTACCATACCAATATTGAACATAATTATTATTAACAAAATCATTATTTCCGCAATAAGAATTAACAAAAGAATTAACTTTCGTTGTAAAATTCTTATTTGGAAATCGTGATTTTGGTACATTTTTTCCAGGAAATTTACCTTTTACCTTCCATTGCATGTTGACTCTTTTGTTGGAAGGAAGATCAGCATAGTATTTGGAAGACATATCTACAGAATGCTCGTAGAAAATGTTAGAAGGACGCATCGGACATTCTGAAAAACACTCGGAGTTGTTGAACGACCTCACTTTGTCTTTTAAGGCATTTCGTTCCTTTGTCATCAACTCGAGCTTCTTCCGAATATCACAATTCACCCTCTTTTCCTTCATGATATATGTAGATAAACCCGCCAAATTCTTCGTGAGTTTCTGAATCTCTTGCTGAAATATCTTCCTCTCAATAGAAAAATCATCTTTGACGCTCTTTGCCTGAAATTCAGCTTTCTTCCTCTTTTCTATCTCTTCTCTTTCTAAATCCAACTCCTCTTGAAGTTCAGAAATTTTCTCTGACAACTTCCCATTCTTAGCATCAAAATCTTTCCTTTTACCTTCAAACACAACTCTTTCCTTTTCTAACTTTTCTTTCTCTAAAAATAAGACTTTCTGAAAATCTGAGTTCTGCTTGGAAAGTCTTAGACATTTGAGTTCAACATCTTTCTTGTCTTCAATTTCTTTAGTCTTTGTCTTCAAAGCCATTTCAAGTTCCGAAACCCTTTTAACAAGACCCACTCTTTCTTTCTTGAAGTCTTCTCTTTCCATAATCAAAAGATTTTCCATCTGTTGCAATTTCTTTGTAAGCTTGATAATCTTCTCTTTATCATCTTCCCTTTCAACTTTCTTCTCTTCTATTTTCTGAAAATCAACTTTCTTTTCTTCCGCATCTGAATGATCTTCTTTGTGATTTTCAGAGTCTGATGTTTTCTGATTTGCATCCTCCCTTTCAGCTTTCTTTTGTTCCTTTACCTTGAAATCAACCTTTGACTTATGCAATAGATTCGACAACTCGTTCCACATCTGCAAAGGGTAATTTTTATACACTTCAACCTGTTTGTAGATGTGAGGCGAAATTTTGAGAATAGCAAAGAGTAAGTTTGATGAAGCATCCTTGTCTGCTTTCTTCCGTTTAATCTCATCTTCAGTAAAATCTTCCGCCCTTTTATGTATGATCAACAGACCTTCGATGAAAGATTTTATCATATAATCTCCGTTTTCTCTCCTCGAAATAAAATCAATAAAAGAAATCGTCCATTGATCAAAATCTGAATCTTTGATTAGCACCGGAGGAAAATTAACTGAAGCTTGATAAGCCATCGTGATCTGGAGGAATTGGGTTAGAACGAACAGATTTGAAAAAGGCAGAAAAACGACAAAAAGAACAGACTGATGAACAGTAGAAGATCGGCTAAGTGTCAAAGTTCGCAATCAACAGTTTCGAGAATCACAATAATTCGTAAGGGTCAGTTGCGAGAATCAGAAATTTCGTTAGTGTCTGTTGCGAGAAACACCAAAAAAATCGTAAGCCGAAAAACACCAAGTACAAAGTTTGTAACCGAAGCTTGCGAGATTCCTGAAATTCGTACCCTGAAAGAAATTCAAGTCACAAAGTTCGCAATTGGCAGTTGCGAATTTCCGAAGCTGGAATCCTGAAGTTCGCAACTAAGGGTTGCGAGATTCACACTTAACTCTTGATAACCTTCACTCAACGATGAATCTTGCGAGAAAAATGATGAACTTGCGAACTTTTCAGATCTTGCGAGTTTTTCGAAAAAGTCGATCGAGAACCACTGAATTTGCAAAAACACTGAAAACAAACTTCACAGATCACTTCGAAAACACTTAATCAACACATTTTCTTCACAAATCTTTGTCTAAAAACCTCTTAAATTGAATCTGATAAGATCGAACAGTAGACTTTTCTTGAAAACCCAAAAACTTGAAATTTTCAAAAAAAATGAAGATCAAATCCTGAAATTGCTGCAATTAAACACCACAGATCAGTTAGAAACAAGATTTCTAACACATCTTCTTCAATCTTCAACAACTGAAAACCTCTAAATTTCAAAATCAAAATCCCAACCAGTAGCCAGATACGAACACTATAAAAACTTTGAAAATCTTAAAATTGAACTTGAAATCTTCTGAATTAGGCTTTGATGCTTGAATGAAATATGTTCTGAACACTAAAACGAATCTGAATCTACAATTTGTAGAACAAAATATCAATCAATCAACAAAATTTGATAAAAATTCAAGAAAACGAGATTTTCTTGAAAAATCAAGAAAATCAATCAAATTTTCTTGAATAATCCTCAAAATCTAGTAAATGATCACTGAAAAATTCTTCTCTGAACTTGATCCTGCTCTGATACCAATTGTTAAACCCTAAAGATCAATCAAGATAGAGAAGATGTGAATTTGTCATCTCATTGATCAAGAACACTGTATACAAGATAGGAGTTCTGCACTTTCTCTCTCTAAGATATGAATGTGAATTATCAGAATTTTTCTGGCAACATATAAATGATTATATGTTGGTAAATAATTACATTATTTTTTAAAAAAAAATATTAAGAAAACCGTCGGTAATCCGTCGCTAATTACCGACGGATTACCGACGGCCACTTTAATATTTTAATTTTTATTAAATATTCCGTCGGTAATCCGTCGGTAAATAATTACATTATTTAAAAAAAACATTAAATAATCGTCGGTGTATATATGTATGAATGTTTGTATGTATATACATGTATGTGTGTATGTCTATGTTGATGATAGTATATGTGTGTATGTATATGTATATGATAGTATATGTACACGTATGTATATACACAACACCAAATGTTGTCTTAGACAACAAACGCTAATTGCCTATGTTGCTTAAGGTAAGCTTAGGCAACAAAGACTAATATATGTTGCCTAAGTTTTCTCTTAGGCAAAGTGTGGTTCTATGTTGCCTAAGTGTCACCTTAGGCAACATATAAATGATTATATGTTGGTAAATAATTACATTATTTTTTTTAAAAAAATATTAAGAAAACCGTCGGTAATCCGTCGCTAGTTACCGACGGATTACTGACGGCCACTTTAATATTTTAAATTTTATTTATTTTTATTAAATATTCCGTCGGTAATCCGTTGGTAAATAATTACATTATTTTTTTTAAAAATATTAAGAAAACCGTCCGTAATCCATCGCTAATTACCGACGGATTACCGACGGCCACTTTAATATTTTTATTTATATTTATTATTATTAAATATTCCGTCGGTAATCTGTCGGTAAATAATTACATTATTTGTTTAAAAAAATATATTAAATAAACTGTCGGTGTATATATGTATGAATGTTTGTATGTATATACATGTATGTGTGTATGTCTATGTTGATGATAGTATATGTGTGTATGTATACGTATATGATAGTATATGTACACGTATGAATATACACTACACCAAATGTTGTCTTAGACAACAAAGCCTAATTGCCTATGTTGCTTAAGATAAGCTTAGGCAACAAAGACTAATATATGTTGCCTCAGTTTTCTCTTAGGCAAAGTGTGGTTCTATGTTGCCTAAATGTCACCTTAGGCAACATATAAATGATTATATTTTGGTAAATAATTACATTATTTTTTTAAAAAAAATATTAAGAAAACCTTCGGTAATCCGTCGCTAATTACCGACGGATTACCGACAGATTTCCGACGGTCACTTTAATATTTTAATTTTTATTTATTTTTATTAAATATTCCGTCAGTAATCCGTCGGTAAATAATTACATTATTTTTTTAAAAAATATATTAAATAAACCGTCGGTGTATATATGTATGAATGTTTGTATGTATGTATATACATGTATGTGTGTATGTCTATGTTGATGATAGTATATGTGTGTATGTATACGTATATGATAGTATATGTACACGTATGTATATACACTACACCAAATGTTGTCTTAGACAACAAAGGCTAATTGCCTATGTTGCTTAAGATAAGCTTAGGCAACAAAGACTAATATATGTTGCCTAAGTTTCTCTTAGGCAAAGTGTAGTTCTATGTTTCCTAAATGTCACTGTTAAACCCTAAAGATCAATCAAGATAGAGAAGATGTGAATTTGTCATCTCATTGATCAAGAACACTGTATACAAGATAGGAGTTCTGCACTTTCTCTCTCTAAGATATGAATGTGAATTATCAGAATGTTTCTAAGAGTGTTTTTCAAACAAACCTACACAAAGGCTATTTATACAAAACACAAAACATTGACTTTGACCTTTCTATATTTAAACCTTGAAGACATATTGCACTAACAATCTCCCCCTTGGATTCAAGATTTAAACAAATGCGATCAGCAAGCTTTAGCTTTCTTGAATCTTCGGTCTTCATCAAAGCATGTCAAAGTCAAAACGTCATCCAATCTTCAAACGGCAAATAACGAACTTCTTTCTTCGAACAGGAGAATATGAATCTTCACACAAAGCTTTTTAATACAAATAGGCACAAGTTCAAGAAAAAGAGATCACTGAATGGATCAATCGATTTTCCTCAAACTCTTAAAGAATTCTCCCCATTTCCATTGACTTGAGAATTTCATTCTTCAGTGTCGATCTTCATAAACGCGCGAGTTCAAAAGAAAGAGATTACTGAAAGGATCAATCGATTTCTTAAAAACTCTTGAAGAATAAAACTCCCCCTATCCTTTCTTGAAACGACGTCTTCTTTCTACAAATCTCCCCGTTGACATTAAAACGAATCTTTGATTTTAAACTTTCTTTGACAGGAAATTGATGTAGACATTCTCCCCCTTTTTCGATGAAAGTGAGCATCACGAGCATCGAAAATCTTTTCAATTTCAGTCACGAACAATGTCCCTCTTCAAAAACATTTCTTCCCCTTGAAAAACATAAACAATCTCCCCATAAACGAAAGATCTTGCTCCCCCTAAAAATAAGAATTGTAGAGCAAGATGATTTTCTCCCCCTGAAAATTTGCATAAAAATCATATAAGCGCACATTTTAACAAACTTATATAAAGAAAATAGAATTCATTGAACAACATTTAATCATTTGAACACCAAACAAAAGAAATTCAACTTAATGAAATGTAACATATATTTCCATCAAGTGAAATCAAATGCATGCGTTTGGATTCAAAAACAAGACATCATTGCATATCAAGTTAAAAATGTTCAGTTTCAACTCCTTTATTAAATCTATTTGGTGTGCTAGCATGCGAAATATGATTTGCAATAATCAAATGTACTTCTGAAACCTATAAGAATACTTTGCTCTTACTCACACTATATGACTGAAATCAGAATTTCCACAAACTTATAAGTTTATCGCGACATTGTAATTTTCCCTAATTTTCAAGAGATGTGTGCTCTTAGGCATCTTTTCATATTGTGCACATTGGCAACTTTTATTATGTGCTCATTGGCATCTTTTATAATCAAACAGTTTATTAAGACTAAGATACACCGTAAACGTAACTTTCTAACTGGTCCTATAGCAGGATTTGGGTCAGCTGATCCCAGACCATTTGGCCTTAGGGGCTAGGTGACAAGCACCCCTTGGAACTTACTCTCCCGAATCAGAAAGGCTACATCGATATACCTTAATCCCATCTGTACCAGTAGAACATGGCTTTCTACCTGGTTCTATAGCAGGATTTGGTTAAGCCAATCCCATATCAGTTGATCTTAGGGGCTAGGTAACGAGTACCCCTTGGGACTTAATCTCCCAAACCAGATAGGCCACAGGCACAGACTATCAAACTGAATGATTTTATTATATACATATATATATATATATATATATATATATTTTTATTATTATTATTATTATAGTATCTCAATCACTTGGTTCAAAAACGTAGTGCTTCCCCCATATTTTCGTTTCAATTCATGATTAAGACGAATAGGCTTTGTGAGCATTGTATTCTGTATAAGTCTAGATTTACACAATTTTGCGCTTATATCAAAATCTCAAACATGTTTCGCTGACCTTTCGACTTATTTCAGAAGCGAAAGTAGAAACAAACATAACTCCGACGATACAAAAATGCTCGTAAAATCATCCTTAACACACATTTTATTCATTGAATGAAAAATTGAAGAATTTCACTTCATTGAATTAAATTTGTGAAGGTTCAACCTTTCAACGTTAGTAGACATAAAATATAACACAATGATACCTTTAAGCACATGTCCTAAAAATAGAAGTATATGACAGTGAAAGGATATCACCTGATAAGATTTGTTTAGAAGTCATAGCCTTTGAAGTACGGGTTCTGAACTGATTTGTTCAGAAGCCATTACCGTTGAAGTGCGGGTTTTGAACTGATGTGTTCAAAAGCCATTGTCGTGTATCTCTCTCCCCCTACAATATACCGAAAGATTTATCAATTCTCACATGTATATATAAAAAGATAGAAAATTCCCTGAAATTATGTGATGTTCAATATAAACTTTGAATGCACAAGTACTTCATCTTCCGAGAGTTCAACGCTTGCCTCTAAATCTGCAAAACAGATTAAGTTGATTTTGGTATCCAACGTGTCTTGGGTCCTGACACGTTAAGCGGAGCTCTATAAGAAGGAAAATGGTAAGTACCATACCAATATTGAACATAATTATTATTAACAAAATCATTATTTCCGCAATAAGAATTAACAAAAGAATTAACTTTCGTTGTAAAATTCTTATTTGGAAATGATGATTTTGGTACATCTTTTCCAGGAAATTTACCTTTTACCTTCCATTGCATGTTGACTCTTTTGTAGGAAGGAAGATCAGCATAGTATTTGGAAGACATATCTACAGAATGCTCGTAGAAAATGTTAGAAGGACGCATCGGACATTCTGAAAAACACTCGGAGTTGTTGAACGACCTCACTTTGTCTTTTAAGGCATTTCGTTCCTTTGTCATCAACTCGAGCTTCTTCCGAATATCACAATTCACCCTCTTTTCCTTCATGATATATGTAGATAAACCCGCCAAATTCTTCGTGAGTTTCTGAATCTCTTGCTGAAATATCTTCCTCTCAATAGAAAAATCATCTTTGACGCTCTTTGCCTGAAATTCAGCTTTCTTCCTCTTTTCTAGCTCTTCTCTTTCTAAATCCAACTCCTCTTGAAGTTCAGAAATTTTCTCTGACAACTTCCCATTCTTAGCATCAAAATCTTTCCTTTTACCTTCAAACACAACTCTTTCCTTTTCTAACTTTTCTTTCTCTAAAAATAAGACTTTCTGAAATTCTGAGTTCTGCTTGGAAAGTCTTAGACATTTGAGTTCAACATCTTTCTTGTCTTCAATTTCTTTAGTCTTTGTCTTCAAAGCCATTTCAAGTTCCGAAACCCTTTTAACAAGATCCACTCTTTCTTTCTTGAAGTCTTCTCTTTCCATAATCAAAAGATTTTCCATCTGTTGCAATTTCCTTGTAAGCTTGATAATATTCTCTTTATCATCTTCCCTTTCAACTTTCTTCTCTTCTATTTTCTGAAAATCAACTTTCTTTTCTTCCGCATCTGAATGATCTTCTTTGTGATTTTCAGAGTCTGATGTTTTCTGATTTGCATCCTCCCTTTCAGCTTTCTTTTGTTCCTTTACCTTGAAATCAACCTTTGATTTATGCAATAGCTTCGACAACTCGTTCCACATCTGCAAAGGGTAATTTTTATACACTTCAACATGTTTGTAGATGTGAGGCGAAATTTTGAGAATAGCAAAGAGTAAGTTTGATGAAGCATCCTTGTCTGCTTTCTTCCGTTTAATCTCATCTTCAGTAAAATCTTCCGCCCTTTTATGTATGATCAACGGACCTTCGGTGAAAGATTTTATCATATAATCTCCGTTTTCTCTCCTCGAAATAAAATCAATAAAAGAAATCGTCCATTGATCAAAATCTGAATCTTTGATTAGCACCGGAGGACAATTAACTGAAGCTTGACAAGCCATCGTGATCTGGAGGAATTGGGTTAGAACGAACAGATTTGAAAAAGGCAGAAAACGACAAAAAGAACAGACCGATGAACAGTAGAAGATCGGCTAAGTGTCAAAGTTCGCAATCAACAGTTGCGAGAATCACAATAATTCGTAAGGGTCAGTTGCGAGAATCAGAAATTTCGTTAGTGTCTGTTGCGAGAAACACCAAAAAAATCGTAAGCCGAAAAACACCAAGTACAAAGTTCGTAACCGAAGCTTGCGAGAATCCTGAAATTCGTACCCTGAAAGAAATTCAAGTCACAAAGTTCGCAATTGGCAGTTGCGAATTTCCGAAGCTGGAATCCTGAAGTTCACAACTAAGGGTTGCGAGATTCACACTTAACTCTTGATAACCTTCACTCAACGATGAATCTTGCGAGAAAAATGATGAACTTGCGAACTTTTCAGATCTTGCGAGTTTTTTCGAAAAAGTCGATCGAGAACCACTGAATTTGCAAAAACACTGAAAACAAACTTCACAGATCACTTCGAAAACACTTAATCAACACATTTTCTTCACAAATCTTTGTCTAAAAACCTCTTAAATTGAATCTGATAAGATCGAACAGTAGACTTTTCTTGAAAACCCAAAAACTTGAAATTTTCAAAAAAAAATGAAGATCAAATCCTGAAATTGCTGCAATTAAACACCACAGATCAGTTAGAAACAAGATTTCTAACACATCTTCTTCAATCTTCAACAACTGAAAACCTCTAAATTTCAAAATCAAAATCCCAACCAGTAGCCAGATACGAACACTATAAAAACTTTGAAAATCTTAAAATTGAACTTGAAATCTTCTGAATTAGGCTTTGATGCTTGAATGAAATATGTTCTGAACACTAAAACGAATCTGAATCTACAATTTGTAGAAAAAAATATCAATCAATCAACAAAATTTGATAAAAATTCAAGAAAACGAGATTTTCTTGAAAAATCAAGAAAATCAATCAAATTTTCTTGAATAATCCTCAAAATCTAGTAAATGATCACTGAAAAATTCTTCTCTGAACTTGATCCTGCTCTGATACCAATTGTTAATCCCTAAAGATCAATCAAGATAGAGAAGCTGTAAATTTGTAATCTCATTGATCAAGAACACTGTATACAAGATAGGAGTTCTGCACTTTCTCTCTCTAAGATATGAATGTGAATTATCAGAATGTTTCTGGCAACATATAAATGATTATATGTTGGTAAATAATTACATTATTTTTTAAAAAAAAATATTAAGAAAACCGTCGGTAATCCGTCGCTAATTACCGACGGATTACCGACGGCCACTTTAATATTTTAATTTTTATTAAATATTCCGTCGGTAATCCGTCGGTAAATAATTACATTATTTTAAAAAAAACATTAAATAATCGTCGGTGTATATATGTATGAATGTTTGTATGTATATACATGTATGTGTGTATGTCTATGTTGATGATAGTATATGTGTGTATGTATATGTATATGATAGTATATGTACACGTATGTATATACACTACACCAAATGTTGTCTTAGACAACAAACGCTAATTGCCTATGTTGCTTAAGATAAGCTTAGGCAACAAAGACTAATATATGTTGCCTAAGTTTTCTCTTAGGCAAAGTGTGGTTCTATGTTGCCTAAGTGTCACCTTAGGCAACATATAAATGATTATATGTTGGTAAATAATTACATTATTATTTTTAAAAAAATATTAAGAAAACCGTCGGTAATCCGTCGCTAGTTACCGACGGATTACTGACGGCCACTTTAATATTTTAATTTTTATTTATTTTTATTAAATATTCCGTCGGTAATCCGTTGGTAAATAATTACATTATTTTTTTAAAAAATATTAAGAAAACCGTCCGTAATCCATCGCTAATTACCGACGGATTACCGATGGCCACTTTAATATTTTTATTTATATTTATTATTATTAAATATTCCATCGGTAATCTGTCGGTAAATAATTACATTATTTGTTTAAAAAAATATATTAAATAAACTGTCGGTGTATATATGTATGAATGTTTGTATGTATATACATGTATGTGTGTATGTCTATGTTGATGATAGTATATGTGTGTATGTATACGTATATGATAGTATATGTACACGTATGAATATACACTACACCAAATGTTGTCTTAGACAACAAAGCCTAATTGCCTATGTTGCTTAAGATAAGCTTAGGCAACAAAGACTAATATATGTTGCCTAAGTTTTCTCTTAGGCAAAGTGTGGTTCTATGTTGCCTAAATGTCACCTTAGGCAACATATAAATGATTATATGTTGGTAAATAATTACATTATTTTTTTAAAAAAAAATATTAAGAAAACCGTCGGTAATCCGTCGCTAATTACCGACGGATTACCGACAGATTTCCGACGGCCACTTTAATATTTTAATTTTTATTTGTTTTTATTAAATATTCCGTCTGTAACAACCCAAAATCTTAGTGAGTCTTGGAGTTTGGTGGTCAAAGTATGAAAAACGAAAGTTAAGTTAAGGGGCCATTTCTGTAAATTGTGCAAGGTATAAATGGGCACAAGATTCTAGGGCAGCCCCCATTTAGAAAATCAGTGTTTTGGTAGTGTGGGTGTGTGGTGGCGTGAAAGAAGAAGAAGAAGAAGAAGAAGAAGAAGAAGAAGAAGAAGAAGAAGAAGAAGGAGAAGGAGAAGGAGAAAGCTAAAGGGAGGAGAAATCAAGGAAGATATTGCAAGGTAATACATCCTAATTAGTTCTTCTGATTAGTGTAATGCTTCTCCTTCTTATTGTTCCGAATTCTTAATACTGATTTGGAAGATTACTTGAGTTTTCACCATATTTCCTTCAAAATGAGTTTTATGGGTTTTTGTCTTAATAAATCGATTTAAGGGGTTATAGATGGATTAAGTGGGTGTGTGGGTGTTTAGGGTTGGTGGATAAGCCCTTATAGTCGTCTAACCAAACTAATGGCTTAAATCGGAGTATTAATCGGTTTTAGAAATTCTAAGTTCGAACAGCAGCGTTTTCCGGACACCAGTGTTTGAAGGTGTCCGGATATGTTGAAGGTGTCCGGATATGTTAAGGGTGGCCGGATATGTTGAGGTTGCCCGAATAAGTCTGGCGTCCGGATAAGTCTGGCGTCCGGATAAGTCTGGCGTCCGGATAAGTCTGGCGTCCGGATAAATCTGGCGTCCGGATAAGTCTGGCGTCCTGATTAGTATGGCGTCCGGATAAGCATGACATCCGAATATGTGTAGTGTCCGGATGGGTGCTGTGTCCGGGAAGGGATATCCGGACAGTAGAGCTGGGATATTTTCTGATGTGGATCTTTTGCCTTAGGTGTTCTGTGAGTGTAGCTTGAAGGTGATTAGGGAGTGCACTGTGCGACAATCAAGGTGAGTTCCCTAAACCTCTTTTACGACGTAACTGTTAAATGATTCTTTTACTGATTATGGTTTTAACAAGCATGAAATATTTATGAACTGATATGCATGAAAGAAATGTTTGATATGTTGAAATGATACGCATGATTTTCAAAAGGGTCAAATGCTTTATGAAACGTATGTGCATGCTATGTGATGTCGGTCTGTACTGTGGGATCAATGAGCCTCGGGATCTGATGATCCCTTGGATATGTTTGACGAGACGGTAGGTTGGAATTCGTTTCCTCCTAGGTGGGTATCGGGGAGTCTGCTTGGGCCCCGATACGAGAACGACGAAAGGGGAGTCTGCTTGGGCCCCGATCGCGTATGGTTAAGGGATCCATTACACAGTGCATTACCATATGTGATGATTTATGATGCATTTTAATGAAAGGATTTCATATTGTTTATGCATGTTCTTTTACGGAGGGAATTCACTAGACCTTTTGGTCTAACCCTCGCTTTTAAAAAAACTAAACCATTTTCAGGTAAGCGTTCCGCAAGTTCCTCGGGGAGGAAATAGGAGGGACATAGCACACTTGGAGATTTGAGCGACTCCAAGATTTAGACTACTGACATAGATAGAGCTCGGCTGTGGATTTTGTAGACTTCCGCTGTCATTTTTGTTAAACTCGTTTATTGATGTATTGAACAAGTTAAACTTTTGAACTGTAAAACGCTCAGTTCTGTGATTTTAATGCTTAGTAAGTTTTCTCTTAGGCAAAGTGTGGTTCTATGTTGCCTAAATGTCACCTTAGGCAACATATAAATGATTATATGTTGGTAAATAATTACATTTTTTTTTAAAATATTAAGAAAACCGTCGGTAATCCGTCGCTAATTACCGACAGATTTCCGACGGCCACTTAAATATTTTAATTTTTATTTATTTTTATTAAATATTCCGTCTGTAATCCGTAGGTAAATAATTACATTATTTTAAAAAAAATATATATATTAAATAAACCGTCGGTGTATATATGTATGAATGTTTGTATGTATATACATGTATGTGTGTATGTCTATGTTGATGATAGTATATGTGTGTATGTACATGTATATGATAGTATATGTACACGTATGTATATACACAACACCAAATGTTGTCTTAGACAACAAAGGCTAGTTGCCTATGTTGCTTAAGATAAGGTTGGGCAACAAAGACTAATATATGTTGCCTAAGTTTTCTCTTAGGCAAATGTGGTTCTATGTTGCCTAAGTGTCACCTTAGGCAACATATAAATGATTATATGTTGGTAAATAATTACATTATTTTTTTTAAAAAAATATTAAGAAAACCGTCGGTAATCCGTCGCTAATTACCGACGGATTACTGACGGCCACATTAATATTTTAATTTTAATTTATTTTTATTAAATATTCCGTCGGTAAATAATTACACTGTTTTTCAAAAAAAATATTAAGAAAACCGTCGGTAATCCGTCGTTAATTACCGACGGATTACCGACGGCCACTTTAATATTTTAATTTTTATTAAATATTCCGTCGGTAATCCGTCGGTAAATAATTACATTATTTTTTTAAAAAAATATTAAGAAAACCGTCGGTAATCCGTCGCTAATTACCGACGGATTACGGATGGCCACTTTAATATTTTAATTTTAATTTATTATTATTAAATATTACGTCGGTAATCTGTCGGTAAATAATTACATTATTTGTTTTAAAAAAATATATTAAATAAACCGTCGGTGTATATATGTATGAATGTTTGTATGTATATACATGTATGTGTGTATGTCTATGTCTATGTTGATGATAGTATATGTGTGTTTGTATACGTATATGATAGTATATGTACACATATGTATATACACTACACCAAATGTTGTCTTAGACAACAAAGGCTAATTGCCTTTGTTGCTTAAGATAAGCTTAGGCAACAAAGACTAATATATGTTGCCTAAGTTTTCTCTTAGGCAAAGTGTGGTTCTATGTTGCCTAAATGTCACCTTAGGCAACATATAAATGATTATATGTTGGTAAATAATTACATTATTTTTTTAAAAAAAATATTAAGAAAACCGTCGGTAATCCGTCGCTAATTACCGACAGATTACCGACAGATTTCCGACGGCCACTTTAATATTTTAATTTTTATTTATTTTTATTAAATATTCCGTCGGTAATCCGTCGGTAAATAATTACATTATTTTTTTAAAAAATATATTAAATAAACCGTCGGTGTATATATGTATGAATGTTTGTATGTATATACATGTATGTGTGTATGCCTATGTTGATGATAGTATATGTGTGTATGTATATGTATATGATAGTATATGTACACGTATATATATACACTACACCAAATGTTGTCTTAGACAACAAAGGCTAAATGCCTATGTTGCTTAAGATAAGCTTAGGCAACAAAGACTAATATATGTTGCCTAAGTTTTCTCTTAGGCAAAGTGTGGTTCTATGTTGCCTAAGTGTCACCTTAGGCAACATATAAATGATTATATGTTGGTAAATAATTACATTATTTTTTTAAAAAAAAAATATTAAGAAAACCGTCGGTAATGCGTCGCTAATTACCGACGGATTACTGACAGATTTGCGACTGCCACTTTAATATTTTAATTTTTATTAAATATTCCGTCGGTTAATAATTACATTATTTTTTTAAAAGATATATTAAATAAACCGTCGGTGTATATATGTATGAATGTTTGTATGTATATACATGTATGTGTGTATGTCTATGTCTATGATAGTATATGTGTGTATGTATATGTATATGATAGTATATGTACACGTATGTATATACACTACACCAAATGTTGTCTTAGACAACAAAGGCTAATTGCCTATGTTTCTTAAGATAAGCTTAGGCAACAAAGACTAATATATGTTGCCTAAGTTTTCTCTTAGGCAAAGTGTGGTTCTATGTTGCCTAAGTGTCACCTTAGGCAACATATAAATGATTATATGTTGGTAAATAATTACATTATTTTTTTAAAAAATATTAAGAAAACCGTCGGTAATCCGTCGCTAATTACCGATAGATTTCCGACGGCCACTTTAATATTTTAATTTTTATTTATTTTTATTAAATATTCCGTCGGTAATCCGTCGGTAAATAATTACATTATTTTTTTAAAAATATATATTAAATAAACCGTCGGTGTATATATGTATGAATGTTTGTATGTATATACATGTATGTGTGTATGTCTATGTTGATGATAGTATATGTGTGTATGTATATGTATATGATAGTATATGTACACATATATATATACACTACACCAAATGTTGTCTTAGACAACAAAGGCTAATTGCCTATGTTGCTTAAAATAAGGTTGGGCAACAAAGACTAATATATGTTGTCTAAGTTTTCTCTTAGGCAAAGTGTGGTTCTATGTTGCCTAAGTGTCACCTTAGGCAACATATAAATGATTATATGTTGGTAAATAATTACATTTTTTTTTAAATATTAAGAAAACCGTCGGTAATCCGTCGCTAATTACCGACGGATTACTGACGGCCACTTTAATATTTTAATATTTATTTATTTTTATTAAATATTCCTTCGGTAATCCGTCGGTAAATAATTACATTGTTTTTCAAAAAAAAATATTAAGAAAACTGTCGGTAATCCGTCGCTAATTACCGACGGATTACCGACGACCACTTTAATATTATAATTTTTATTAAATATTCCGTCGGTAATCCGTCGGTAAATAATTACATTATTTTTTTAAAAAAATATTAAGAAAACCGTCTGTAATCCGTCGCTAATTACCGACGGATTACCGACGGCCACTTTAATATTTTAATTTTAATTTATTATTATTAAATATTACGTCGGTAATCTGTCGGTAAATAATTACATTATTTGTTTTAAAAAAATATATTAAATAAACCATCGGTGTATATATGTATGAATGTTTGTATGTATATACATGTATGTGTGTATGTCTATGTCTATGTTGATGATAGTATATGTGTGTTTGTATACGTATATGATAGTATATGTACACATATGTATATACACTACACCAAATGTTGTCTTAGACAACAAAGGCTAATTGCCTATGTTGCTTAAGATAAGCTTAGGCAACAAAGACTAATATATGTTGCCTAAGTTTTCTTTTAGGCAAAGTGTGGTTCTATGTTGCCTAAATGTCACCTTAGGCAACATATAAATGATTATATGTTGGTAAATAATTACATTATTTTTAAAAAAAAATATTAAGAAAACCGTCGGTAATCCGTCGCTAATTACCGACAGATTACCGACAGATTTCCGACGGCCACTTTAATATTTTAATTTTTATTTATTTTTATTAAATATTCCGTCGGTAATCTGTCGGTAAATAATTACATTATTTTTTAAAAAAATATATTAAATAAACCGTCGGTGTATATATGTTTGAATGTTTGTATGTATATACATGTATGTGTGTATGCGTATGTTGATGATAGTATATGTGTGTATGTATATGTATATGATAGTATATGTACACGTATATATATACACTACACCAAATGTTGTCTTAGACAACAAAGGCTAAATGCCTATGTTGCTTAAGATAAGCTTAGGCAACAAAGACTAATATATGTTGCCTAAGTTTTCTCTTAGGCAAAGTGTGGTTCTATGTTGCCTAAGTGTCACCTTAGGCAACATATAAATGATTATATGTCGGTAAATAATTACATTATTTTTTTAAAAAAAAATATTAAGAAAACCGTCGGTAATGCGTCGCTAATTACGCATTACCGACGGATTACTGACAGATTTCCGACTGCCACTTTAATATTTTAATTTTTATTAAATATTCCGTCGGTAAATAATTACATTATTTTTTTAAAAGATATATTAAATAAACCGTCGGTGTATATATGTATGAATGTTTGTATGTATATACATGTATGTGTGTATGTCTATGTCTATGATAGTATATGTGTGTATGTATATATATGATAGTATATGTACACGTATGTATATACACTACACCAAATGTTGTCTTAGACAACAAAGGCTAATTGCCTATGTTTCTTAAGATAAGCTTAGGCAACAAAGACTAATATATGTTGCCTAAGTTTTCTCTTAGGCAAAGTGTGGTTCTATGTTGCCTAAGTGTCACCTTAGGCAACATATAAATGATTATATGTTGGTAAATAATTACATTATTTTTTTTTAAAAATATTAAGAAAACCGTCGGTAATCCGTCGCTAATTACCGACAGATTTCCGACGGCCACTTTAATATTTTAATTTTTATTTATTTTTATTAAATATTCCGTCGGTAATCCGTCGGTAAATAATTACATTATTTTTTTAAAAATATATATTAAATAAACCGTTGGTGTATATATGTATGAATGTTTGTATGTATATACATGTATGTGTGTATGTCTATGTTGATGATAGTATATGTGTGTATGTATATGTATATGATAGTATATGTACACGTATATATATACACTACACCAAATGTTGTCTTAGACAACAAAGGCTAATTGCCTATGTTGCTTAAAATAAGGTTGGGCAACAAAGACTAATATATGTTGTCTAAGTTTTCTCTTAGGCAAAGTGTGGTTCTATGTTGCCTAAGTGTCACCTTAGGCAACATATAAATGATTATATGTTGGTAAATAATTACATTTTTTTTTTAAAATATTAAGAAAACCGTCGGTAATCCGTCGCTAATTACCGACGGATTACTGACGGCCACTTTAATATTTTAATATTTATTTATTTTTATTAAATATTCCTTCGGTAATCCGTCGGTAAATAATTACATTGTTTTTCAAAAAAAAATATTAAGAAAACTGTCGGTAATCCGTCGCTAATTACCGACGGATTACCGACGACCACTTTAATATTATAATTTTTATTAAATATTCCGTCGGTAATCCGTCGGTAAATAATTACATTATTTTTTTAAAAAAATATTAAGAAAACCGTCCGTAATCCGTCGCTAATTACCGACGGATTACCGACGGCCACTTTAATATTTTAATTTTAATTTATTATTATTAAATATTACGTCAGTAATCTGTCGGTAAATAATTACATTATTTGTTTTAAAAAAATATATTAAATAAACCGTCGGTGTATATATGTATGAATGTTTGTATGTATATACATGTATGTATGTATGAATGTGTGTATGTCTATGTCGATGATAGTATATGTGTGTATGTATATGTATATGATTGTATATGTACACGTATGTATATACACTACACCAAATGTTTTCTTAGACAACAAAGGCTAATTGCCTATGTTGCTTAAGATAAGCTTAGGCAACAAAGACTAATATATGTTGCCTAAGTTTTCTCTTAGGCAAAGTGTGGTTCTATGTTGCCTAAGTGTCACCTTAGGCAACATATAAATGATTATATGTTGGTAAATAATTACATTATTTTTTTAAAAAAATATTAAGAAAACCGTCGGTAATCCGTCGCTAATTACCGACGGATTACCGACAGATTTCCGACGGCAACTTTAATATTTTTATTTTTATTTATTTTTATTAAATATTCCATCAGTAATCCGTAGGTAAATAATTACATTATTTTAAAAAATATATATATTAAATAAACCGTCGGTGTATATATGTATGAATGTTTGTATGTATATACATGTATGTGTGTATGTCTAAGTTGATGATAGTATATGTGTGTATGTATATGTATATGATAGTATATGTACACGTATGTATTTACACTACACCAAATGTTGTCTTAGACAACATTGGCTAGTTGCCTATGTTCCTTAAGAAAAGGTTGGGCAACAAAGACTAATATATGTTGCCTAAGTTTTCTTTTAGGCAAAGTGTGGTTCTATGTTGCCTAAGTGTCACCTTAGGCAACATATAAATGATTATATGTTGGTAAATAATTACATTATGTTTTTAAAAAAATATTAAGAAAACCGTCGGTAATCCGTCGGTAATCCGTCGCTAATTACCGACGGATTACTGACGGCCACTTTAATATTTTATTATTTATTTATTTTTATTAAATATTCCGTCGGTAATCCGTCGGTAAATAATTACATTGTTTTTCAAAAAAAATATTAAGAAAACCGTCGGTAATCCGTCGCTAATTACCGACGGATTACCGACGGCCACTTTAATATTATAATTTTTATTAAATATTCCGTCGGTAAATAATTACATTATTTTTTTAAGAAAATATTAAGAAAACCGTCGGTAATCCGTCGCTAATTACCGACGGATTACCGACGGCCACTTTAATATTTTAATTTTAATTTTAATTTATTATTATTAAATATTACGTCGGTAATCTGTCGGTAAATAATTACATTATTTGTTTTAAAAAAATATATTAAATAAACCGTCGGTGTATATATGTATGAATGTTTGTATGTATATACATGTATGTATGTATGTCTATGTTGATGATAGTATATGTGTGTATGTATACGTATATGTTAGTATATGTACACGTATGTATATACACTACACCAAATGTTGTCTTAGACAACAAAGGCTAATTGCCTATGTTGCTTAAGATAAGCTTAGGCAACAAAGACTAATATATGTTGCCTAAGTTTTCTCTTAGGCAAAGTGTGGTTCTATGTTACCTAAGTGTCACCAACCGTCGGTAAACCGTCGGTAATCCGTCGCTAATTACCGACGGATTACGGACAGATTTCCGACTGCCACTTTAATATTTTAATTTTTATTTATTTTTATTAAATATTCCTTCGGTAAATAATTACATTATTTTTTTAAAAGATATATTAAATAAACCGTCGGTGTATATATGTATGAATGTTTGTATGTATATACATTTATGTGTGTATGTCTATGTGTATGTCGATGATAGTATATGTGTGTATGTATATGTATATGATAGTATAGGTACACGTATGTATATACACTACACCAAATGTTGTCTTAGACAACAAAGGCTAATTGCCTATGTTTCTTAAGATAAGCTTAGGCAACAAAGACTAATATATGTTGCCTAAGTTTTCTCTTAGGCAAAGTGTGGTTCTATGTTGCCTAAGTGTCACCTTAGGCAACATATAAATGATTATATGTTGGTAAATAATTACATTATTTTTTTAAAAAAAAATATTAAGAAAACCGTCGGTAATCCGTCGCTAATTACCGACCGATTACCGACAGGTTTCCGACGGCCACTTTAATATTTTAATTTTTATTTATTTTTATTAAATACTCTGTCTGTACTCCGTTGGTAAATAATTACATTATTTTTAAAAAAATATATATATTAAATAAACCGTCGGTGTATATATGTATGAATGTTTGTATGTATATACATGTATGTGTGTATGTCTATGTTGATGATAGTATATGTGTGTATGTATCTGTATATGATAGTATATGTACACGTATGTATATACACTACACCAAATGTTGTCTTAGACAACAAAGGCTAATTGCTTATGTTGCTTAAGATAAGCTTAGGCAACAAAGACTAATATATGTTGCGTAAGTTTTCTCTTAGGCAAAGTGTGGATCTATGTTGCCTAAGTGTCACCTTAGGCAACATATAAATGATTATATGTTGGTAAATAATTACATTATTTTTAAAAAAAAATATTAAGAAAACCGTCGGTAATCCATCGCTAATTACAGACGGATTACCGACAGATTTCCGACGACCACTTAAATATTTTAATTTTTATTTATTTTTATTAAATATTTCGTCTGTAATCCGTAGGTAAATAATTACATTATTTTTAAAAAAAAATATTAAATAAACCGTCGGTGTATATATGTATGAATGTTTGTATGTATATACATGTATGTGTGTATGTCTATGTTGATGATAGTATATGTGTGTATGTATACGTATATGATAGTATATGTACACGTATGTATATACACTACACCAAATGTTGTCTTAGACAACAAAGGCTAATTGCCTATGTTGCTTAAAATAAGCTTAGGCAACAAAGACTAATATATGTTGCCTAAGTTTTCTCTTAGACAAAGTGTGGTTCTATGTTGCCTAAATGTCACCTTAGGCAACATATAAATGATTATATGTTGGTAAATAATTACATTATTTTTTTTAAAAAAATATTAAGAAAACCGTCGGTAATCCGTCGCTAATTACCGACGGATTACCGACAGATTTCCGATGGCCACTTTAATATTTTAATTTTAATTTATTTTTAATAAATATTCCGTCGGTAAATAATTACATTATTTTTTTAAAAATATATTAAATAAACCGTCGGTGTATATATGTATGAATGTTTGTATGTATATACATGTATGTGTGTATGTCTATGTTGATGATAGTATATGTGTGTATGTATATGTATATGATAGTATATGTACACGTATGTATATACACTACACCAAATGTTGTTTTAGACAACAAAGGCTAATTGCCTATGTTGCTTAAGATAAGCTTAGGCAACAAAGACTAATATATGTTGCCTAAGTTTTCTCTTAGGCAAAGTGTGGTTCTATGTTGCCTAAGTGTCACCTTAGGCAACATATAAATGATTATATGTTGGTAAATAATTACATTATTTTTTTAAAAAAATATTAAGAAAACCGTCGGTAATCCGTCGCTAATTACCGACGGATTACCGACAGATTTCCGACGGCAACTTTAATATTTTTATTTTTATTTATTTTTATTAAATATTCCATCTGTAATCCGTAGGTAAATAATTACATTATTTTAAAAAATATATATATTAAATAAACCGTCGGTGTATATATGTATGAATGTTTGTATGTATATACATGTATGTGTGTATGTCTAAGTTGATGATAGTATATGTGTGTATGTATATGTATATGATAGTATATGTACACGTATGTATTTACACTACACCAAATGTTGTCTTAGACAACATTGGCTAATTGCCTATGTTCCTTAAGAAAAGGTTGGGCAACAAAGACTAATATATGTTGCCTAAGTTTTCTTTTAGGCAAAGTGTGGTTCTATGTTGCCTAAGTGTCACCTTAGGCAACATATAAATGATTATATGTTGGTAAATAATTACATTATGTTTTTAAAAAAATATTAAGAAAACCGTCGGTAATCCGTCGCTAATTACCGACGGATTACTGACGGCCACTTTAATATTTTATTATTTATTTATTTTTATTAAATATTCCGTCGGTAATCCGTCGGTAAATAATTACATTGTTTTTCAAAAAAAATATTAAGAAAACCGTCGGTAATCCGTCGCTAATTACCGACGGATTACCGACGGCCACTTTAATATTATAATTTTTATTAAATATTCCGTCGGTAAATAATTACATTATTTTTTTAAGAAAATATTAAGAAAACCGTCGGTAATCCGTCGCTAATTACCGACGGATTACCGACGGCCACTTTAATATTTTAATTTTAATTTTAATTTATTATTATTAAATATTACGTCGGTAATCTGTCGGTAAATAATTACATTATTTGTTTTAAAAAAATATATTAAATAAACCGTCGGTGTATATATGTATGAATGTTTGTATGTATATACATGTATGTATGTATGTCTATGTTGATGATAGTATATGTGTGTATGTATACGTATATGTTAGTATATGTACACGTATGTATATACACTACACCAAATGTTGTCTTAGACAACAAAGGCTAATTGCCTATGTTGCTTAAGATAAGCTTAGGCAACAAAGACTAATATATGTTGCCTAAGTTTTCTCTTAGGCAAAGTGTGGTTCTATGTAACCTAAGTGTCACCTTAGGCAACATATAAATGATTATATGTTGGTAAATAATTACATTATTTTTTTATAAAAAAAAATATTAAGAAAACCGTCGGTAAACCGTCGGTAATCCGTCGCTAATTACCGACGGATTACGGACAGATTTCCGACTGCCACTTTAATATTTTAATTTTTATTTATTTTTATTAAATATTCCTTCGGTAAATAATTACATTATTTTTTTAAAAGATATATTAAATAAACCGTCGGTGTATATATGTATGAATGTTTGTATGTATATACATTTATGTGTGTATGTCTATGTGTATGTCGATGATAGTATATGTGTGTATGTATATGTATATGATAGTATATGTACACGTATGTATATACACTACACCAAATGTTGTCTTAGACAACAAAGGCTAATTGCCTATGTTTCTTAAGATAAGCTTAGGCAACAAAGACTAATATATGTTGCCTAAGTTTTCTCTTAGGCAAAGTGTGGTTCTATGTTGCCTAAGTGTCACCTTAGGCAACATATAAATGATTATATGTTGGTAAATAATTACATTATTTTTTTTAAAAAAAATATTAAGAAAACCGTCGGTAATCCGTCGCTAATTACCGACCGATTACCGACAGGTTTCCGACGGCCACTTTAATATTTTAATTTTTATTTATTTTTATTAAATACTCTGTCTGTACTCCGTTGGTAAATAATTACATTATTTTTAAAAAAATATATATATTAAATAAACCGTCGGTGTATATATGTATGAATGTTTGTATGTATATACATGTATGTGTGTATGTCTATGTTGATGATAGTATATGTGTGTATGTATCTGTATATGATAGTATATGTACACGTATGTATATACACTACACCAAATGTTGTCTTAGACAACAAAGGCTAATTGCTTATGTTGCTTAAGATAAGCTTAGGCAACAAAGACTAATATATGTTGCGTAAGTTTTCTCTTAGGCAAAGTGTGGATCTATGTTGCCTAAGTGTCACCTTAGACAACATATAAATGATTATATGTTGGTAAATAATTACATTATTTTTAAAAAAAAAATATTAAGAAAACCGTCGGTAATCCGTCGCTAATTACAGACGGATTACCGACAGATTTCCGACGGCCACTTAAATATTTTAATTTTTATTTATTTTTATTAAATATTTCGTCTGTAATCCGTAGGTAAATAATTACATTATTTTAAAAAAAAATATTAAATAAACCGTCGGTGTATATATGTATGAATGTTTGTATGTATATACATGTATGTGTGTATGTCTATGTTGATGATAGTATATGTGTGTATGTATACGTATATGATAGTATATGTACACGTATGTATATACACTACACCAAATGTTGTCTTAGACAACAAAGGCTAATTGCCTATGTTGCTTAAAATAAGCTTAGGCAACAAAGACTAATATATGTTGCCTAAGTTTTCTCTTAGACAAAGTGTGGTTCTATGTTGCCTAAATGTCACCTTAGGCAACATATAAATGATTATATGTTGGTAAATAATTACATTATTTTTTTAAAAAAAATATTAAGAAAACCGTCGGTAATCCGTCGCTAATTACCGACGGATTACCGACAGATTTCCGATGGCCACTTTAATATTTTAATTTTAATTTATTTTTAATAAATATTCCGTCGGTAAATAATTACATTATTTTTTTTAAAAATATATTAAATAAACCGTCGGTGTATATATGTATGAATGTTTGTATGTATATACATGTATGTGTGTATGTCTATGTTGATGATAGTATATGTGTGTATGTATATGTATATGATAGTATATGTACACGTATGTATATACACTACACCAAATGTTGTTTTAGACAACAAAGGCTAATTGCCTATGTTGCTTAAGATAAGCTTAGGCAACAAAGACTAATATATGTTGCCTAAGTTTTCTCTTAGGCAAAGTGTGGTTCTATGTTGCCTAAGTGTCACCTTAGGCAACATATAAATGATTATATGTTGGTAAATAATTACATTATTTTTTTATAAAAAAATATTAAGAAAACCGTCGGTAATCTTTCGCTAATTACCGACGGATTACAGACTGATTTCCGACGGCCACTTTAATATTTTAATTTTTATTTATTTTTATTAAATATTCCGTCTGTAATTCGTAGGTAAATAATTACATTATTTTTTTTAAAAAATATATTAAATAAACCGTCGGTGTATATATGTATGAATGTTTGTATGTATATACATGTATGTGTGTATGTCTATGTTGATGATATTATATGTGTGTATGTATATGTATATGATAGTATATGTACACGTATGTATATACACTACACCAAATGTTGTCTTAGACAACAAAGGCTTATTGCCTATGTTGCTTAAGATAAGGTTGGGCAACAAAGACTAATATATGTTGTCTAAGTTTTCTCTTAGGCAAAGTGTGGTTCTATGTTGCCTAAGTGTCACCTTAGGCAACATATAAATGATTATATGTTGGTAAATAATTACATTATTTTTTTTTTAAATATTAAGAAAACCGTCGGTAATCCGTCGCTAATTACCGACGGATTACTGACGGCCACTTTAATATTTTAATATTTATTTATTTTTATTAAATATTCCCTTCGGTAATCCGTCGGTAAATAATTACATTGTTTTTCAAAAAAAATATTAAGAAAACTGTCGGTAATCCGTCGCTAATTACCGACGGATTACCGACGACCACTTTAATATTATAATTTTTATTAAATATTCCGTCGGTAATCCGTCGGTAAATAATTACATTATTTTTTTTTTAAATATTAAGAAAACCGTCCGTAATCCGTCGCTAATTACCGACGGATTACCGACGGCCACTTTAATATTTTAATTTTAATTTATTATTATTAAATATTACGTCGGTAATCTGTCGGTAAATAATTACATTATTTGTTTTAAAAAAATATATTAAATAAACCGTCGGTGTATATATGTATGAATGTTTGTATGTATATACATGTATGTGTGTATGTCTATGTTGATGATAGTATATGTGTGTATGTATACGTATATGATAGTATATGTACACGTATGTATATACACTACACCAAATGTTGTCTTATACAACAAAGGCTAATTGCCTATGTTGCTTAAGATAAGCTTAGGCAACAAAGACTAATATATGTTGCCTAAGTTTTCTCTTAGGCAAAGTGTGGTTCTATGTTGCCTAAATGTCACCTTAGGCAACATATAAATGATTATATGTTGGTAAATAATTACATTATTTTTTTTTAAAAAATATTAAGAAAACCGTCGGTAATCCGTCGCTAATTACAGACGGATTACCGACAGATTTCCGACGGCCACTTTATTATTTTAATTTTTATTTATTTTTATTAAATATTCCGTCGTTAAATAATTACATTATTTTTTTAAAAGATATATTAAATAAACCGTCGTTGTATATATGTATGAATGTTTGTATGTATATACATGTATGTGTGTATGTCTATGTCGATGATAGTATATGTGTGTATGTATATGTATATGATTGTATATGTACACGTATGTATATACACTACACCAAATGTTGTCTTAGACAACAAAGGCTAATTGCCTATGTTGCTTAAGATAAGCTTAGGCAACAAAGACTAATATATGTTGCCTAAGTTTTCTCTTAGGCAAAGTGTGGTTCTATGTTGCCTAAGTGTCACCTTAGGCAACATATAAATGATTATATGTTGGTAAATAATTACAATATTTTTTTAAAAAAATATTAAGAAAACCGTCGGTAATCTGTCGCTAATTACCGACAGATTTCCGACGGCAACTTTAATATTTTAATTTTTATTAAATATTCCATCTGTAATCCGTAGGTAAATAATTACATTATTTTAAAAAATATATATATTAAATAAACCGTCGGTGTATATATGTATGAATGTTTGTATGTATATACATGTATGTGTGTATGTCTAAGTTGATGATAGTATATGTGTGTATGTATATGTATATGATAGTATATGTACACGTATGTATTTACACTACACCAAATGTTGTCTTAGACAACATTGGCTAATTGCCTACGTTGCTTAAGAAAAGGTTGGGCAACAAAGACTAATATATGTTGCCTAAGTTTTCTTTTAGGCAAAGTGTGGTTCTATGTTGCCTAAGTGTCACCTTAGGCAACATATAAATGATTATATGTTGGTAAATAATTACATTATTTTTTTAAAAAAATATTAAGAAAACCGTCGGTAATCCGTCGCTAATTACCGACGGATTACTGACGGCCACTTTAATATTTTATTATTTATTTATTTTTATTAAATATTCCGTCGGTAAATAATTACATTGTTTTTCAAAAAAAAATATTAAGAAAACCGTCGGTAATCCGTCGCTAATTACCGACGGATTACCGACGGCCACTTTAATATTATAATTTTTATTAAATATTCCCTCGGTAAATAATTACATTATTTTTTTAAGAAAATATTAAGAAAATCGTCGGTAATCCGTCGCTAATTACCGACGGATTACCGACGGCCACTTTAATATTTTAATTTTAATTTATTATTATTAAATATTACGTCGGTAATCTGTCGGTAAATAATTACATTATTTGTTTTAAAAAAATATATTAAATAAACCGTCGGTGTATATATGTATGAATGTTTGTATGTATATACATGTATGTATGTATGTCTATGTTGATGATAGTATATGTGTGTATGTATACGTATATGTTAGTATATGTACACGTATGTATATACACTACACCAAATGTTGTCTTAGACAACAAAGGCTAATTGCCTATGTTGCTTAAGATAAGCTTAGGCAACAAAGACTAATATATGTTGCCTAAGTTTTCTCTTAGGCAAAGTGTGGTTCTATGTTGCCTAAATGTCACCTTAGGCAACATATAAATGATTATATGTTGGTAAATAATTACATTATTTTTTTTAAAAAAAATATTAAGAAAACCGTCGGTAATCCGTCGCTAATTACAGACGGATTACCGACAGATTTCCGACGGCCACTTTAATATTTTAATATTTATTTATTTTTATTAAATATTCTGTCGGTAAATAATTACATTATTTTTTTAAAAGATATATTAAATAAACCGTCGGTGTATATATGTATGAATGTTTGTATGTATATACATGTATGTGTGTATGTCTATGTCGATGATAGTATATGTGTGTATGTATATGTATATGATAGTATATGTACACGTATGTATATACACTACACCAAATGTTGTCTTAGACAACAAAGGCTAACTGCCTATGTTGCTTAAGATAAGCTTAGGCAACAAAGACTAATATATGTTGCCTAAGTTTTTTCTTAGGCAAAGTGTGGTTCTATGTTGCCTAAGTGTCACCTTAGGCAACATATAAATGATTATATGTTGGTAAATAATTACATTATTTTTTTTAAAAAAATATTATGAAAACCGTCGGTAATCCGTCGCTAATTACCGACGGATTACCGACAGATTTCCGACGGCCACTTTAATATTTTAATTTTTATTTATTTTTATTAAATATTCCGTATGTAATCCGTAGGTAAATAATTACATTATTTAAAAAAAATATATTAAATAAACCGTCGGTGTATATATGTACGAATGTTTGTATGTATATACATGTATGTGTGTATGTCTAAGTTGATGATAGTATATGTGTGTATGTATATGTATATGTATATGATAGTATATGTACACGTATGTATATACACTACACCAAATGTTGTCTTAGACAACAAAGGCTAATTGCCTATGTTGCTTAAGAAAAGGTTGGGCAACAAATACTAATATATGTTGCCTAAGTTTTCTCTTAGGCAAAGTGTGGTTCTATGTTGCCTAAGTGTCACCTTAGGCAACATATAAATGATTATATGTTGGTAAATAATTACATTATTTTTTTTAAAAAATATTAAGAAAATCGTCGGTAATCCGTCGCTAATTACCGACGGATTACTGACGGCCACTTTAATATTTTATTATTTATTTATTTTTATTAAATATTCCGTCGGTAATCCGTCGGTAAATAATTACATTGTTTTTCAAAAAAAAATATTAAGAAAACCGTCGGTAATCCGTCGCTAATTACCGACGGATTACCGACGGCCACTTTAATATTATAATTTTTATTAAATATTCCGTCGGTAAATAATTACATTATTTTTTTAAGAAAATATTAAGAAAACCGTCGGTAATCCGTCGCTAATTACCGACGGATTACCGACGGCCACTTTAATATTTTAATTTTAATTTATTATTATTAAATATTACGTCGGTAATCTGTCGGTAAATAATTACATTATTTGTTTTAAAAAAATATATTAAATAAACCGTCGGTGTATATATGTATGAATGTTTGTATGTATATACATGTATGTATGTATGTCTATGTTGATGATAGTATATGTGTGTATGTATACGTATATGTTAGTATATGTACACGTATGAATATACACTACACCAAATGTTGTCTTAGACAACAAAGGCTAATTGCCTATGTTGCTTAAGATAAGCTTAGGCAACAAAGACTAATATATGTTGCCTAAGTTTTCTCTTAGGCAAAGTGTGGTTCTATGTTGCCTAAATGTCACCTTAGGCAACATATAAATGATTATATGTTGGTAAATAATTACATTATTTTTTTAAAAAAAAATATTAAGAAAACCGTCGGTAATCCGTCGCTAATTACAGACGGATTACCGACAGATTTCCGACGGCCACTTTAATATTTTAATATTTATTTATTTTTATTAAATATTCTGTCGGTAAATAATTACATTATTTTTTTAAAAGATATATTAAATAAACCGTCGGTGTATATATGTATGAATGTTTGTATGTATATACATGTATGTGTGTATGTCTGTGTCGATGATAGTATATGTGTGTATGTATATGTATATGATAGTATATGTACACGTATGTATATACACTACACCAAATGTTGTCTTAGACAACAAAGGCTAACTGCCTATGTTGCTTAAGATAAGCTTAGGCAACAAAGACTAATATATGTTGCCTAAGTTTTCTCTTAGGCAAAGTGTGGTTCTATGTTGCCTAAGTGTCACCTTAGGCAACATATAAATGATTATATGTTGGTAAATAATTACATTATTTTTTTTAAAAAATATTAAGAAAACCGTCGGTAATCCGTCGCTAATTACCGACGGATTACCGACAGATTTCCCACGGCCACTTTAATATTTTAATTTTTATTTATTTTTATTAAATATTCCGTATGTAATCCGTAGGTAAATAATTACATTATTTAAAAAAAATATATTAAATAAACCGTCGGTGTATATATGTACGAATGTTTGTATGTATATACATGTATGTGTGTATGTCTAAGTTGATGATAGTATATGTGTGTATGTATATGTATATGTATATGATAGTATATGTACACGTATGTATATACACTACACCAAATGTTGTCTTAAACAACAAAGGCAAATTGCCTATGTTGCTTAAGAAAAGGTTGGGCAACAAATACTAATATATGTTGCCTAAGTTTTCTCTTAGGCAAAGTGTGGTTCTATGTTGCCTAAGTGTCACCTTAGGCAACATATAAATGATTATATGTTGGTAAATAATTACATTATTTTTTTTAAAAATATTAAGAAAACCGTCGGTAATCCGTCGCTAATTACCGACGGATTACTGACTGCCACTTTAATATTTTATTATTTATTTATTTTTATTAAATATTCCGTCGGTAATCCGTCGGTAAATAATTACATTGTTTTTCAAAAAAAAATATTAAGAAAACCGTCGGTAATCCGTCGCTAATTACCGACGGATTACCGACGGCCACTTTAATATTATAATTTTTATTAAATATTCCGTCGGTAAATAATTACATTATTTTTTTAAGAAAATATTAAGAAAACCGTCGGTAATCCGTCGCTAATTACCGACGGATTACCGACGGCCACTTTAATATTTTAATTTTAATTTATTATTATTAAATATTACGTCGGTAATCTGTCGGTAAATAATTACATTATTTGTTTTAAAAAAATATATTAAATAAACCGTCGGTGTATATATGTATGAATGTTTGTATGTATATACATGTATGTATGTATGTCTATGTTGAGGATAGTATATGTGTGTATGTATACGTATATGTTAGTATATGTACACGTATGAATATACACTACACCAAATGTAGTCTTAGACAACAAAGGCTAATTGCCTATGTTGCTTAAGATAAGCTTAGGCAACAAAGACTAATATATGTTGCCTAAGTTTTCTCTTAGGCAAAGTGTGGTTCTATGTTGCCTAAATGTCACCTTAGGCAACATATAAATGATTATATGTTGGTAAATAATTACATTATTTTTTTTAAAAAAAATATTAAGAAAACCGTCGGTAATCCGTCGCTAATTACAGACGGATTACCGACAGATTTCCGACGGCCACTTTAATATTTTAATATTTATTTATTTTTATTAAATATTCTGTCGGTAAATAATTACATTATTTTTTTAAAAGATATATTAAATAAACCGTCTGTGTATATATGTATGAATGTTTGTATGTATATACATGTATGTGTGTATGTCTGTGTCGATGATAGTATATGTGTGTATGTATATGTATATGATAGTATATGTACACGTATGTATATACACTACACCAAATGTTGTCTTAGACAACAAAGGCTAACTGCCTATGTTGCTTAAGATAAGCTTAGGCAACAAAGACTAATATATGTTGCCTAAGTTTTCTCTTAGGCAAAGTGTGGTTCTATGTTGCCTAAGTGTCACCTTAGGCAACATATAAATGATTATATGTTGGTAAATAATTACATTATTTTTTTTAAAAAAAATATTAAGAAAACCGTCGGTAATCCGTCGCTAATTACCGACGGATTACCGACAGATTTCCGACGGCCACTTTAATATTTTAATTTTTATTTATTTTTATTAAATATTCCGTATGTAATCCGTAGGTAAATAATTACATTATTTAAAAAAAATATATTAAATAAACCGTCGGTGTATATATGTACGAATGTTTGTATGTATATACATGTATGTGTGTATGTCTAAGTTGATGATAGTATATGTGTGTATGTATATGTATATGTATATGATAGTATATGTACACGTATGTATATACACTACACCAAATGTTGTCTTAAACAACAAAGGCTAATTGCCTATGTTGCTTAAGAAAAGGTTGGGCAACAAATACTAATATATGTTGCCTAAGTTTTCTCTTAGGCAAAGTGTGGTTCTATGTTGCCTAAGTGTCACCTTAGGCAACATATAAATGATTATATGTTGGTAAATAATTACATTATTTTTTTTAAAAATATTAAGAAAACCGTCGGTAATCCGTCGCTAATTACCGACGGATTACTGACTGCCACTTTAATATTTTATTATTTATTTATTTTTATTAAATATTCCGTCGGTAATCCGTCGGTAAATAATTACATTGTTTTTCAAAAAAAAATATTAAGAAAACTGTCGGTAATCCGTCGCTAATTACCGACGGATTACCGACGGCCACTTTAATATTAAAATTTTTATTAAATATTCCGTCTAATTACATTATTTTTTTAAGAAACTATTAAGAAAACCGTCGGTAATCCGTCGCTAATTACCGACGGATTACCGACGGCCACTTTAATATTTTAATTTTAATTTATTATTATTAAATATTACGTCGGTAATCTGTCGGTAAATAATTACATTATTTTTTTAAAAAAATATATTAAATAAACCGTCGGTGTATATATGTATGAATGTTTGTATGTATATACATGTATGTGTGTATGTCTATGTTGATGATAGTATATGTGTGTATGTATACGTATATGATAGTATATGTACACGTATGTATATACACTACACCAAATGTTGTCTTAGACAACAAAGGCTAATTGCCTATGTTGCTTAAGATAAGCTTAGGCAACAAAGACTAATATATGTTGCCTAAGTTTTCTCTTAGGCAAAGTGTGGTTCTATGTTGCCTAAATGTCACCTTAGGCAACATATAAATGATTAAAAGTTGGTAAATAATTACATTATTTTTTTTTAAAAAAATATTAAGAAAACCGTCGGTAATCCGTCGCTAATTACAGACGGATTACCGACAGATTTCCGACGGCCACTTTAATATTTTAATTTTTATTTATTTTTATTAAATATTCCGTCGGTAAATAATTACATTATTTTTTTAAAAGATATATTAAATAAACCGTCGGTGTATATATGTATGAATGTTTGTATGTATATACATGTATGTGTGTATGTCTATGTCGATGATAGTATATGTGTGTATGTATATGTATATGATAGTATATGTACACGTATGTATATACACTTCACCAAATGTTGTCTTAGACAACAAAGGCTAATTGCCTATGTTGCTTAAGATAAGGTTGGGCAACAAAGACTAATATATGTTGCCTAAGTTTTCTTATAGGCAAAGTGTGGTTCTATGTTTCCTAAGTGTCACGTTAGGCAACATATAAATGATTATATGTTGGTAAATAATTACATTATTTTTTTAAAAAAAATATTAAGAAAACCGTCGGTAATCCGTCGCTAATTACCGACGGATTACCGACAGATTTCCGACGGCCACTTTAATATTTTAATATTTATTTATTTTTATTAAATATTCCGTCTGTAATCCGTAGGTAAATAATTACATTATTTTAAAAAAATATATATATTAAATAAACCGTCGGTGTATATATGTATGAAGGTTTGTACGTATGTACATGTATGTGTGTATGTCTATGTCGATGATAGTATATGTGTGTATGTATATGTATATGATAGTATATGTACACGTATGTATATACACTACACCAAATGTTGTCTTAGACAACAAAGGCTAATTGCCTATGTTGCTTAAGATAAGCTTAGGCAACAAAGACTAATATATGTTGCCTAAGTTTTCTCTTAGGCAAAGTGTGGTCCTATGTTGCCTAAATGTCACCTTAGGCAACATCTAAATGATTATATGTTGGTAAATAATTACATTATTTTTTTTTAAAAAATATTAAGAAAAGCGTCTGTAATTCGTCGCTAATTACCGTCGGATTACCGACAGATTTCCGACGGCCACTTTAATATTTTAATTTTTATTTATTTTTATCAAATATTCCGTCTGTAATCCGTAGGTAAATAATTACATTATTTAAAAAAAATATATTAAATAAACCGTCGGTGTATATATGTATGAATGTTTGTATGTATATACATGTATGTGTGTATGTCTATGTTGATGATAGTATATGTGTGTATGTATATGTATATGATAGTATATGTACACGTATGTATATACACTACACCAAATGTTGTCTTAGACAACAAAGGCTAATTGCCTATGTTGCTTAAGATAAGGTTGGGCAACAAAGACTAATATATGTTGCCTAAGTTTTCTCTTAGGCAAAGTGTGGTTCTATGTTGCCTAAGTGTCACCTTAGGCAACATATAAATGATTATATGTTGGTAAATAATTACATTAAAAAAAAATTAAGAAAACCGTCGGTAATCTGTCGCTAATTACCGACGGATTACTGACGGCCACTTTAATATTTTATTATTTATTTATTTTTATTAAATATTCCGTCAGTAATCCGTTAGTAAATAATTACATTGTTTTTCAAAAAAAAATTAAGAAAACCGTCGGTAATCCGTCGCTAATTACCGACGGATTACCGACGGCCACTTTAATATTATAATTTTTATTAAATATTCCGTCGGTAATCCGTCGGTAAATAATTACATTGTTTTTCAAAAAAAAATATTAAGAAAACCGTCGGTAATCCGTCGCTAATTACCGACGGATTACCGACGACCACTTTAATATTTTAATATTTATTTATTTTTATTAAATATTCCGTTGGTAATCCGTCGGTAAATAATTACATTATTTTTTTAAAAAATATTAAGAAAACCGTCGGTAAACTATCGCTAATTACCGACGGATTACTGACGGCCACTTTAATATTTTAATTTTTATTTATTATTATTAAATATTCCGTCGGTAATCTGTCGGTAAATAATTACGTTATTTGTTTAAAAAAATATGTTAAATAAACCGTCGGTGTATATATGTATGAATGTTTGTATGTATATACATGTATGTGTGTATGTCTATGTTGATGATAGTATATGTGTGTATGTATACGTATATGATAGTATATGTACACGTATGTATATACACTACACCAAATGTTGTCTTAGACAACAAAGGCTAATTGCCTATGTTGCTTAAGATAAGCTTAGGCAACAAAGACTAATATATGTTGCCTAAGGTTTCTCTTAGGCAAAGTGTGGTTCTATGTTGCCTAAGTGTCACCTTAGGCAACATATAAATTATTATATGTTGGTAAATAATTACATTATTATTTTTAAAAAAATATTAAGAAAACCGTCGGTAATCCTTCGCTAATTACCGACGGATTAATGACGGCCACTTTAATATTTTATTATTTATTTATTTTTATTAAATATTCCGTCGGTAATCCGTCGGTATACATTGTTTTTCAAAAAAAAATATTAAGAAAACCGTCGGTAATCCGTCGCTAATTACCGACGGATTACCGACGGCCACTTTAATATTATAATTTTTATTAAATATTCCGTCGGTAATCTGTCGGTAAATAATTACATTATTTTTTAAGAAAATATTAAGAAAACCGTCGGTAATCCATCGCTAATTACCGACGGATTACCGACGGCCACTTTAATATTTTAATTTTAATTTATGATTATTAAATATTACGTCGGTAATCTGTCGGTAAATAATTACATTATTTGTTTTAAAAAAATATATTAAATAAACCGACGGTGTATATATGTATGAATGTTTGTATGTATATACATGTATGTGTGTATGTCTATGTTGATGATAGTATATGTGTGTATGTATACGTATATGATAGTATATGTACACGTATGTATATACACTACACCAAATGTTGTCTTAGACAACAAAGGCTAATTGCCTATGTTGCTTAAGATAAGCTTAGGCAACAAAGACTAATATATGTTGCCTAAGTTTTCTCTTAGGCAAAGTGTGGTTCTATGTTGCCTAAATGTCACCTTAGGCAACATATAAATGATTATATGTGTAACAACCCAAAATCCTAGTGAGTCTTGGAGTTTGGTGGCCAAAATATAAGAAACGAAAGTTAAGTTAAGGGGCCATTTCTGTAATTTGATGAAGGTATAAATATGCACAAAATTCTAGGGCAGCCTCCATATTGCAGAAATCAGTTATTTCATCTTGTGTGTGTATGGTGGCGTGAAACAAGGAAAGAAAGGGAAGAAGAAGACGAGGAAGAAAGCTAAAGAGAGGAGAAATCAATCAGGTAATCCCTCTTGAATTCGTAATCTATGTAATGTAGTATTCCCTCTTCATTAGTTTGGATTCTATGATTGAAATCAGTGATTTAATGAGTATTCAACCACAATTCCTAAAAAGTGGGTTTCATGGGTTTCTGTTAATA